>JAMPIV010011665.1:0-489633 GCA_024509875.1 Oreohelix idahoensis | reverse complement strand
ACTGAGCAGCACCTAGTCAGAGCTTTGCTGAATCCTGAGTCGGACAGCATACTCCTTGGTCTTTTTAGCTATCAGTGAGGTGTCTCCAGAGCCCAGAGGAGAATTCGAGCAGAGGAGTCCTTTCCTGCCGCCATCACGCCAGATAAGCTAACTTGGCCAGCTGAGCTCAACATTATGTCCCCTCATATTGAACTGACTTTATAAAATTAACATTAAGAGGGGAATTTACTTGTCTTAAAATCAGGAACTGTGAACATCTCCAATACTGGTCCCTAAAGACAAACTATTGAAGTCATGATGACAAATACCAACAGAGCTTGAACAAAACAAAACCAGTATTACCTCATTTTACTACTACACAACTGACACACATAGAACATTTGTAATAATATATGTCACTACAATATTCATATTAAATACATTCTGTACATAACTTGTAATTTAAATTGATTGTGATTCCTGATTCCCTTGTAGTTGAATCAGGACACATATTCATTCATGCCAGTAATGAATACATATTGTTATTTGAAAGTTATCAGTGCCTCCTTTAAGATATTCTCATAGAGTGTATATGTATGTGAGTGTCACAGTGTTGTCAAGAGTAGTGGATTACATTAAATTGTTTATCTGTCTGTTGTTGTGACTTACACTTCTTCATACACATACCCTAGACACATAACGTAGCATCACACTATTCCAGAATAATTCTGACTGAGATAAAGAGATATGTGGTAGCAAGTAAGGTTATCTATAATACACTACTCTTAATAGATATAGATACCTTCACAGCTGATCTCAGTCAGTACACTAAGTCCCCTATAAATATTTATAACATCCCACTTCACCACAGAGCTCAGCTGGCCAAATCAGCTTATCTTGCGTGATGGCGGCAGGGAAAGACTCCTCGGCTCGAATTCTCCTCTGGGCTCTGGAGACACCTCACTGATAGCTAAATGGACCAAGGAGTATGCTGTCCGACTCTGGATTCAGCAAAGCTCTGACCAGGTGCTGCTCAGTACCATCAAGACCACGGTCCCTGAAAACAAGAAGGATGTACCTTCTACTTCATAACTAATTGATACTCTAGTTCTACACTGAGCACAATACAACACAAACATTGAGTTCAGAGCGTTAGGCCAACTGTCAGCTTCATCTGAAATACTTTATACCAGTATTTACCTCCTTAATGGTTACCACGCCTCTGCACTTCCAGCATTATTTCTGTCTAATCAATCATCCAGGTGTCAGTGTACTATTTGGCCATTCCATGCCGTTTTACTTCCCTCCGACACCCTCTGTTCAGGCTGGAGCATTATAGGCTTTATCTCCTGTTTGCCACTGAACTACACATATATATATACAGGCATAAATTAACAATTTACATTCAATTTTCATTAAAAGATACTGAATGGTTCAAGCTTACCACAATTTCATGGAAATAAACACAGATACGTTGATTAGCAATGAATTCTGGCACAATTACTGGCACAAATTCCCATCTGCGTATGTTCCAGGCTTTTATTTAACACAAATATGAGCTGGCTTCAACGCACTGATGCTTTATCAAGCTTATTTAAACAAGTGGTTTCGAACTAACGCTCCTAAGTGATTATATCAGCGAGTCTAGCCAATGAGGCCCCGTTTCGACAAGTGTTTGAAAAAATGTTACCTTCCCCCGTCTCCCCTAACAACCAAGATAGTATTTATAGCCCGACCAATCGTGGTTAGTCGTTCATTTGTTGCGCTCCAATCAATTTGGAGTTTACATGGTAGGCTAATTCTGTAACGTAAGATTTTTTTCAAACACGTTATAAAAATATTTTATGAGCAGAAATGATTCCATGCTGTCAGGCATCCCCACTATTTTATTTTGGGTATAATTTATTAATTCCTGGACTATTTGCGTAACGTTTTACATATTCCTTGTTAGCAAGCCCTAAGGAACCCAAATATCCAAATTTAAAAGAGCTACGTGGCTGCGTTCAAAATATGTATTTTCTACCTCCTGTTTCGAAGATGTGCTGTCTGGGTACTGTTATGTTTTCAACCGTAAACCCATCTAATGTTATCTTTTCTAATAAGAGTTTTTCAGGATTTATAAACCTAACTCTGGGATGGGTAATGTATTTTATCACTGTCCGTCTGAAAAAAAGTTAGTGCATGTAGTCTTACACGCGTGATGGCAGCATTTGTGTATCGCGCGACGCGTGTTGCATGCGTTCCTGATTTTCAGCCCTCCCTCTCTCTTTATCCTTTAGTCCATCTGTTCGTTCGTTCCGCCGTGTATAAAATGGAATGAATGAAATATTTAAATTAGGTCATTGATCCGCTGGGTATCTCAATGTTTTTCCAAGAAATACAGCACACGTTTCATTGAAGAACGCGGGTAATAATATAGTAGGCTTTTACTATCAACGTGAAAGCGTTACAATTTGCAGATGAAGCAGAAAACAAGGGGATTTCGAGTACTGTCATTGTGACAGCACTGTTCTTTACCATTCTTCTTCCTTTATTTATTATATGTATTTATTAGGCTTTATATTTACCTAATAATTTATATATGTGGATTAGAATATTCCACGACACACGACAAAGATATGGAGTACAAAAAAATGGCCAAAAGAATGGACGCAGTCATTAGTAATACCGCTTCCAAAGAAAGGAAATCTAAAAATGTGCAAGAACTACAGAACCATTAGCCTTATTAGTCATCCAAGTAAGGTGATGTTAAGGATACTTTTGAACAGAATAAAACAGAAATCAGAAGAAATCTTGTCAGAGGAACAGGCTGGCTTTAGACCAAAAAGAAGTACCTCAGAACAAATCTTCAATATTAGAGTACTTATCGAAAAACATCTCCAACATCAACACGATTTATACCATAACTTCATCGATTTCACAAAAGCCTTCGATCGAGTCTGGCATGAAGGCTTATGGCAAGTAATGAGAAAATTCAATTTTGATACCAACATCATAGATATCATTGAAGCACTATACAAGGACGCAAGCAGTGCTGTTTTTGCAAGCAACGACATTGGAGAATTTTTCAAAACAACTGTAGGAGTTCGGCATGGATGTATCCTGTCCCCAGTGCTCTTTAATATTTATCTAGAACATATTATGCAGGAGGCTCTCTACGATTATAAATCAACCATATCGATTGGAGGCCGACCTCTGTGCAACCTACGTTTTGCTGATGATATTGATCTGATAGCTGGATCAGAATCAGAACTTCAAGACCTTACCTCTAGACTGGAGAAAGTAACAAGAACGTATGGGATGGAAATTAATATAGAAAAAAGCAAGATATTGGTGAATAGCCATAAGAAACATGTTCCGACCAACATTACGTTAAATGGGCAAACGTTAGAAGAAGTTAACACCTTTAAATATCTCGGGTCCACTATATGTAGTGATGGAAGATCAAGTAAAGAAATCAAGACAAGACTTGAGATGGCCTCAGCTGCCATGACAAAGTTGAATGTGATCTGGAAAAGTAACATCAGTTTTCCTGTGAAGATCAAATTATACAAATCACTTGTATTATCTATTCTCTTGTATGGGTGTGAGAGCTGGACACTCACTGCAGATACGGAGCGAAGGATTCAGGCTTTCGAGCATAAATGTTATAGAAGAATTTTGCGCATTTGCTATAAAGAGCACAAAACAAATGTCTATGTTAGAGAGAAGATAAACACCTATGCAGGCCACCAAGAACCACTTTTGTCAATAGTGAAACATCGAAAGCTTGCCTGGTTTGGGCATGTAACTCGTCATGACTCCCTTTCGAAAACGATCCTTCAGGGGACAGTCGAAGGTAAACGGAGAAGAGGAAGGCAGAGAAAATCCTGGGCTGATAACATCAAAGAATGGGGAGGACACGGTTTTTCCACACTTGTACGCATTGCTGAGGATAGAGAGCAGTGGAGGACCCTGTCTGCTGATGCTTCCACCATGGCACCCCTACGACCCATGACGGGTTACGGGCTGAGATGATGATGATGATATATATATATATATATACGAGGTGTGTTTAAATGAAACCCGTCCCAGTGGCTTTATAACAAATATATGTAAGGTACATCAACAGGAGTAGTAGAATTAAATACAGCAATTGTTTTGAAGCAAGTACCCACTGGGGTTCTCTAGAAATAGTCACCATAGGCATTCAGACACGCATCCCACTGCTTGGGTAGACGGTGGATGCCGTCCGAGAAAGATGACTTTGATTGCTTATTGAACCATTTGGTCACCGAGGCCCTGGCGTCTGCATCGGAGTCGAATCGTTGTCCCTTTAGAGATTTTTTTAAAGGGTCCGAACAAATGAAAGTCACATGGTGACATATCGGGGCTGTAGGCTGGGTGTGGCAGAGCTTCCCACCTTTTCCTTGCTAACGCTTCCTGCACAATGTTCGCAACATGTGGACGAGCATTGTCGTGCAACAAAATCACACCACGCGAAAGCATGCCGGGTCGTTTATTCTTGATGGCTGTATGCAGGTTGTCTAGTGTGTCTTTGTAGCGGATGACATCGATGTTCACGCCAGGCTCTTTAGCGTCTACCAATAGAAGCCCTTCATTGTCAAAAAATGCGGTCAGCATAACCTTACCGGCGGAAATCTGTGACTTGAATTTTTTGGGTTTTGGTGATCCGGGATGTTTCCATTGCATGCTCGCTGATTGGCTGCACAGCTCAAAGTGGTGGCACCACGACTCATCGCCTGCCACTATGCGCAACAGAAATGCATCACCCTGTTCTTCGTAACGCAGCAGGTGGTTCAAACTCCACCCCATGCGTTCTTCCTTATGGTGATCGGTCAGCATCCGTGGGACCCATTGTGAACACACCTTTCGATACTTCAGTTTCTTCCTAACCACCATTTGAACTGTCCCAAGAGACACAGCGAATTCCTCTGCTAGCAAACGTAAGCTCCGACGACGGTCCACCCGTATTGCTGCATCAATCTCGGCGATGGCTTCTTCTGTCGCAACAATATGCACCTGACCTGGCCGCGGAAGATCTTTCGTTAACTGACGTCCTTCTCGAAACATTCGTGCCCAGTATTTCACTGTAATCTTAGACACACTTTTGTCACCATACACTGCTTTCATTCGGCGATGAATGTCGACTGGTCGACATCCTTCGGCTGTTAGGAACTGAATCACAGCTCGCTGATCGACCTTGGACGGATTCCTTATCACACCGGCCATTTTTTTAACGGTCTGCAGCACAACCAATGAATACTAGGAGAGTGAACACTTACACACTTGTACATCCGTATGTGCTTATTACGTCAGATGTGACGTCATCATGCTCCTCCTACGAATGTCCACTTGGCGCAGCATGGTCGGGTTTCATTTGAACACGCCTCGTATATATATATATATATATATATATATATATATATATATATATATATATATATATATATATATATATATATATATATATATATATATATATATATATATATATATATATATATATATATATATATATATATATATATATATATATATATATATATATATATATATATATATATATATATATATATATATATATATATATATATATATATATATATATATATATATATACAAGAGGATTGACATAAGTCTTGGACCTGACCATGAAGGACATGTCACAGAGAGCTGAAATTTTGTATAGTATTTACTCCTTTTCAATATAGCCACCGTCTGAATTGACACACTTCTGCCATCTCTGCTTGACCTTGAAAAGACCTTGGGAGTAGAACACCCTATTTTTCAAACTAAACCAGTCATCACATGCCAGTATAACCTCTTTATCGCTGTCAAAATGATTTCCTTTTAGCAGTTTTTTAAGATTTGGGATTAGAAAAAAGTCTGATGGAGCCAAATCTGGAGAATATGGTGGGTGTGGAAGAATTTCAATATTCAAATCGTTGGCTGCTAGCTGCACAAGCCGTGCTTTGTGAGAGGGCGTGCTGTCTTGAAGCAAAGGAAGATTTTGAGTGCGCGTTATCCCTCGTTTCCTAGTCACAACCTTTCTTAGTTTTGTGAGAAGATCTGAATAGTACTGTCCATTAACTGTGTTGCCACAAGGCAGATAATCTTTCTAAAGGACACCTTTGCCGTTCCAAAAAACAGTCAGCATCACTTTTCATGCAGATTTCTGCGCCCTCGGCTTGACAGGTGTTGGGGAGCCCGGGGTTTTCCATTGCATGCTGGCAATTTTGGATTCGGGGTCATAATGGTGTACCCAAGTCTCATCTACTGTCACCGTGGTCTCCAAAAAAATTTTTGACTGACACTTTTTGAGCAACTGTTGACAGCAATTTACCCTCGTTTGCTTTTCCATTGTTTTGTCAAATCTTTGGAGCAGCAGATCCGGTCAACAGGGTACATTGCGCCGTGCACCATAGCGGGAAAACCCATTGAAGAAACAAACGCGTACTTTACACATTTAGTGCAAATATGATGAACTTTAAACGTGCCAAGTTTCATCTTCCTCCTGTGAATCCTTCATGGTCAGGCCCAAGACTTATGTCAATCCCCTTGTATACATACCTCTATGTTATTCTCTATATCTATCTATTATTTTGTTCATCCTACTCACAAAATGTCAAGGATGATCTGTTGGACGCGCGCTTATTTCTATATATTGTCACACTGCTTGTTACTGCTTGTCAAAAAGCTGAATTCTACTGGGTCTATCCACCTCTTCTTGTACCTCCGGGCTCGACGTTAACTCATAATAATACAGGTAATTATCCTCCCTTAGTGCCGGGATGTCTTTTCTTGAGCAATGGCACGTGTAGTCTCTTGTTCTGGACCAAGACCTTACCTGTGGCTTAATATAACAGCAATAATAAAAAAAAGATGTTTCATTAAAGGTTTTATCAATTTATAGTATGCGACCGCATACAGCTTGGTGATCAACTAAATCTTGACTACTTAAGGGTTGTTTACCAAAGATATTATTGTGGGTCCATTCATTCTGAGGCAGTGTTTCTCACACTGTTATGTGTTCACGGGACACTTGGACAAGAAACTCTTATCTGACCCACGCTCGTATAGCAAGTATGGCATATAAAGTTTCTCCTATAGCTTTCAAGATACATTAAATACACTAATTTGGGTCTACTTCGTATAACGAATACTGCTCCCAATTCAATGTTGATTTATTTTCTTTTTAAAATTAGGACTTACGTGTCAACGTATAAGAAAAGAAATATCTCTTATATCTACCTAAACTTTCTTAACGCGATACATAAACTAATGCCTAATGAGTCATTCCTTGGATATTGGGACGTAATTTAAATAGGCATAATTTAATTCATCTTCAACACAAAAAAAGTCTTTCCTATGTTTTTATAAAACATGTGTTCTTGTAAGTGTTGAAAATCCTAGCTTGAATGAAAATGGGGCGTGGAAATCTTCATTAATATATTCTTCTTCTTCGTTGACCATCAGACGTCAACTTGAATATGTACTGGTCAGCTTAAGGTTGTTGATATCTCCGTAGAGTTTTTCCAGACATGGCACTGGTGATGGTCATATGCACTTTCTCTGTTCCTCATATGTTGGGCACCTCTGAAGCAAGTGTTATGTTCAGCGTTCATTTTATCGGTGTCACAGTTACACTCATCGGTAGTTCCTATTTTTAGCTTGTTGAATAGATGGTATCCCAATCTGTTGTGACATGTGCGAAGTCTGAAGATTACCACTTGTTCACTTCTGCTGAGCTGGTAATATCCATCCTTTTTCGGTGTTGCTTGGATGCTCTGCACCAAAAGCAGAGATAATAAAGGAACCCAAAATATTGTCCCTAAAGAAACGACTCCTCTACAGTAAAGCCAAACTGACTCACGCTGGTCTACCAAGCAATACCCTACCGTACCTACGACCATTGTTTCAAACCAATAGAAGAGAGGGACTACAATGACATTAGGTACGTCTGTCCAAACCTAGGATCGACCTAACCAAAAAGAGCCTAGTCTGCTCTACAGCCTACTTGTGTAACAGCCTCCCACGTCACCTAAAAAGCCTTCCTACACAATACTCATTCAACAAAGCGCTTTACAAACACTTCATCAACACCGACTATCTACCCCCATAGAAGCAGCCTTTACCTGTGCACATCTCATCCATATGTCAACCTTTCTTTTTCTCTATCGCTCGTTTCCACGTACAAATTATTTTTCTATGAGAATATTTTTTTAATCATTGTTATGTAATATTATTACTTGATTTCATGTAGTGCCACTACTACTATTATACGAGAACGTAGCTGTGTACCACTGTACTTTTGAAATAAATAATGTTTTAGTTTGTTTAGATTATGAAGATGTATATGATAATGAGCAGATATACTTTTTTATTTGTTTTTTAAACTGCTCCAAGTCTCCCCCTTTTTTCTGCTACAGAAGTGTGTAAGAAAGTAATTTTAAAAAAAAAATGTTCTTTCCATGGAGTACGGATATGTACGAGAATGTGTTTATATAGATTTATCTTATTGATGATTGACGATACATGTAAAAATACATTAAATTGTTGACAGTTTGACCGCATGAGTGTATGTCAGGACTATAAATGTATGCTGTTACACTACCCTTATAATTTTGCATGCCTTTAAAATTAATGGTTAAAGTACGTGTGGGGATGAAAGGATTCAGTATGCAAGATGAGAGAGAGAGATGAAAGGCAGGATGTTAAACGCGCATGGGCGCCCAATTCTTAACCCTTTGAAAATACAGTTCGTTCGTCCGTTCGCTTCCCACTTGCTCCTGTATGTGTGCTTGATAAAACCCTTGGCCTCTTCATAAGTTATGCTTGTGTCAAGTTGAGGTAGCTTTCCCCCTTCCCTTGCCAGTCTGTCAGCCTCTTCATTTCAGGTGATGTAGCTTCTGTTACTTTATCTTCAAGCTTCTGCAGTACTTCAAGTCCAGTATGGTTTGTAATTCTTTCTTGCCCCTCTGGGAATGGTCTAATTGGCCGCTTGAAGTGTTGTTCTGTTAAGGCTTTCAGCCATAGTTTTCATAATGTTGTTTCCTGTGTTGATAGTCTCGCACAACCTGTCTGTCAGCACTGCAAAACTGTCCCAGTCAGCTCTTTTGTAATTCCATCAGGTCAATGGTTTTACTTCCAGGGGAACATACTCCATATTTACTACCAGCTTTATTGGTATGTGATCGCTGCCTGCTAGCTGGTCAAAGTGCCTGTGGTTCAATTTTGTGAAGGATGTTCCCTGAAGCGAAAGCTAGGTCTGGAATGGAAGTAGTGTGCTATCCTCTGGAGTAAAAACTGAGTTTATCATCTGGCCTGTTAATACGGTGAAGATTTGTATCTATCTCCCAGTCCTCCACTTCCTTTCCTCTACTATATGTATCAGCGTATCCCTATCTTTCTCGTGTTTTTCATTGTAAATGTACTCCAAGCTCGAATTAAAATAAGGCGTAGCAATCTTGATTAATATATTAAATGCTTTTCTTTTGCAAAAACAAGTGATAGTTTAAATTATTTTTTTAATAAATTCATTCTATAAGAAAAGTTTTAATTTAAATGATAATGAAAAACATACCTAATGTAATAAATTTACATTTTCGTGGCACTCTTTGATAGGTGCAGCTTCATACTAGTGAGACACGGCACACCGTTTGAGAAACACTGTTCCAGAGATGATCTATCCTGCTGGTCGAATGATAAAATAATAATGCAAACTTTAAAATTTACACTCTGTAAGACTCTAAATTGCTGCACGTTTGGGTTGCTGTTATTTTCTTTATTTTCGACTAGCTGAATCTTGGTCATTTGAAATAACTAACACTTTCTAATCGCTTCTGTGAAGTAGTGTAACCGGGCTGGTTACAACATCAATGTAAGAATGTGTATGACCGGGTCAGTTGGCCAGTCAATTGTGTTGTGCGCAGGTAAATATTTTGACGAGAGCTCTTCTTCTGCGTTCAGTTTGTAGTCATGCTAATCTGCAGGCCTGTCGCCAGGACGAAGTCCACAGTCTTTACCAGGTTATTTTCTTTATTTTCGACTAGCTGAATCTTGGTCATTTGAAATAACTAACACTTTCTAATCGCTTCTGTGAAGTAGTGTAACCGGGCTGGTTACAACATCGGAATGCGGCAGTTTGCCCAATTGTGTTGTGCGCAGCGAGAGCTCTTCTTCTGCTGTTTGAGCTAATCTGCAGCACCCACAGTCTTTACCAGGGTCCAGCCCCATAGTTCTGCGGAGCTCACGTTGGCCAGGTCGCACGTCGCGGTTCATCGTGGGTTGGACAGTTCTGGAGAATGTGTTCTGGGGTCTGGATTCCTGTTCCGCATGGGCATTCATTTGTGTGGGATATCTTGAGGCGATAGAGATGTCCTAGTAATCTGCAGTGGCCGGTTCTCAGGCGGAACATTGTGGTCTGTTGGTATCTGTTTAGATGTTGTATTGGGTCATCTCTGCTGTACATATCCCCTTCCTCCTTCCACTGATTTTTGTACTTGTTGTGGATTATAGTTTTTGCTTCCCGATACGGCAATGGATGGCTGTATTGTTCCATTTTACTGCCACTTCTTGATAGAGCATCTGCTTTCTCATTACCAGCAATTCCACAATGGGAGGGTAACCACTGAAGGGCAATGGTTGATGACCTTTGGATGATGTTAAGCTCAGATCTGATCTCATTCATCATGTTATCATTTCTGGTGTTTTGTATTGATTCCAGTAATGATCTGCAGTCGGTGAAGATTACTATCTTAGCTGGTGGTTGTTGTTCGGGTATGGTGAAGATTTTCAGGGCTTGCAGTAGTGCCATAGCTTCTGCCCTGAAATTGGAGGAGATCTTTCCAGTTGGGAAGGCCTTTCGGATGATCTTTTCATTTAGGAATCTTATAAAAATGCCCCCACCACCGTTCTTTACTGCCCCCTCAGCGGATCCATCTGTGTATGCGTGTGTCCACTTTTTCGGGTTGTACTTTTCTTCAATCATTTCTTGAGCCAAGGTTTTTAGTTGTTGAGGGGTCTGGTGGCCTTTCTTTTTTATTTCAGGGACTTCTGTGAAGATAGATATATTTCCATGGCAGTCGTCTGGCTCCTCATAGTCAATCAACATTTCAATCTCAGTAGGTTGTTTTGGGAGGAGGTCTTCATGGCATCGATGCAGATGTTTGGAGATGTTTATGAAGCTGGTTCGTTTCAGCCTGTTTTTTGTCAAGCTATGGAATTTGGCATGCATTGGATGACTTGGCATTCGTAGAAGCTTCTCACTGTGAGTGAATACATTTTCCTCACGTCTGTCATTCAGAGAGCGGATGTTGGTGTATCTCTCCATTATCTGGATTGGAGAAGTCTTCATCCCTCCAGTGATTAATCTAAGGCCTGAATTTTGTACTTTCCCTAGACGTTCTGTGTTTGTTTTAGATGCCGTGGCCAGGCTGACATGCCATATTCAAGTACAGGCCTGATTGAGCCTGTATAGACTTTTTTTAGTATGTTGGTATTTGCCCCCCAACTTGTGCCAGCCAGTTTCTTCATAATAAAGAGCTTTCTTATTGCTCTCTGTTCTACTGCATTTATGTGCGGCTTCCAGGTGAGTCTCTTATCCAACTTGACTCCCAGGTATGTTGGATTTTCCTCGATTGGAAGCTCACTTCCATTTAGTTGCAGTTTGATCGTTTCTTGGCGATTTGACAGAGAGAAGCAGGTTGCTACTGTCTTGGAGAGGTTTATCTGTACTCCCCACTCTGATGCCCATTTACCGATGGTATTTAGCGCTGCTTGCATCCTGAACTTTGCAGTAGGCAAATGTTCAGCAGCACACCAGGCAGCAAAATCGTCAGCATGAAGAGCCCTGGAGATATTCCCGGACAGTTTCTCTGCAATATCATTTATATATATGATAAAAAGTGTGGGGGAGATAACTCCTCCTTGTGGCACACCTTGTTGAAGAGTGACGCGATGGCTCAGATTCCCGTCAAGTTTTACTCTTGCTGTGCGGTATCGGAGAAAGTCCCGTATCCAGCTGAACATTCTCCCTTCAATTTTGTTGTTGAGCATCTTAAGGAGGAGTCCTTCTTTCCATACCTTATCAAAGGCTTTTGTCAAGTCTACAAAAACAGCCAGAACTTTCTTTTTCTCCTGAAAGGCATTTTCTATTTCCTGTGCTAGATATACCAGCTGGTCTTCGGTGCTGCGGTTTTTCCTGAATGCTGACTGTGTGTTATCAAGCAGATGGTTTTTTTTTCCAGATGTTTCATTAATCTTGAGTTCACCATTCTTTCCATTACCTTACCCAGACAGCTCAGAAGGCTAACTGGTCGGTAGCTGGACTTGCTTGTTTTCTCCTTTTGTTTCTTTCTGATGGGAACAATGATTGCTTCTCGCCATCGATCTGGGAATTTTCCAGTACTCCATGATTGATTGAAGATTATGAGGAGCTTGTGCCTGGCTACAGGTCCAAGGTTCTTGATCATATCATTTGTGATACCATCTTTTCCTGGAGCTTTCATGTTCTTTAGTTTTGTTATGGCAGCATTTAGTTCTCTCAAAGTAAGGGATGACTTCATGCAGGTATCTGGGTTTTGGTGCTTCAGTTTTTCTTTTACTTCCTTACGTACTTCTTGGATACGTGCATGTGGAAGTGATGTGGTGCTTTCTTCCTTGTAGAAATCTGCCAGGATGTTTGCTGCCATCTTTCCTGTGTGGTATTTTTCGTTTTCCTTGATGACAGTCTTGCAGTAGCTGGTTGTTGTTTCTTCATTTAGTACTTTTGTCAGATTCCACAGCTTGCTCGAGTCCTTTTCCATGTTGAGACTGCTGGTCTTCTGGTGCCAGCTCCTTTGGATTTGACGAGAGCTAATCCTTTATACGTTTCTGTTCAAGTTAGCCTTGACGCTCGGAGTCCTTTTCCATGTTGAGACTTGCCAGCTCTCCTTTGGATTTGACGAGAGCTAATCCTTTATTTTATACGAAGTTTTGACTGAAGTTTATTTTTCTTCCCAAGTTCGTTCTTACCCTTTTAGGTTTAGGGATAAGCAATACATCGTATAATGGTTTTCAAATGATCCAATTGTAAGACAGCAATGTAGAAAATTCAATCAGAGTTTATTTGATGTCATTAGAGAAGTGCTGCAATTTTTACAATGATTTGATCTTTTTCTACGCTCAACAAAATAGTGATTATATCCACAATGAAAATATATATCCACAATGAAAATTTATATCCACAATGAAAACATATATCCAACAGAATAAAATACAACTTGTAAACTTAAAAACAAACTTGTCTTGATAATCTCAAAGACGAAGTTCACCCAAACACTATAAAACTGCCTAACAAAAAAAGTCCTTCTTCTAAATCCAAAAACTATAAACTATCCTAATCTAATTCCATCTCTAATTTCAGCTCTCATGATCCTATCGCCAACATCTCTCCTTTTATATGCAGCTCCTTCCTTTTCCCGCCATTTTTCACACGACTCATTCTTTTTTTCACACGTTACAATTTTCTACATACGTCTCTCTGTTTTCGATATTTTGCACACGACTTTCTGTTGTTTCGACTTTTGTGACATCTCTCTTTTCCATCAACAATGGAAAAAAAAAAAGCAACTCTCACTTCACAAAATTTTCCACTCAAAAACACGCATTCATTATTATTTTCTGAGACAGCTATACTATGCCTCTTGTCGCAAAATTGGCTCAAATACATTGCAAACGTGGCTTCGCATAGTTTTACAGACCATTCACTGATCGCTTATCACGTGGCCGGCCGCTTACAAAATGGCGATGTATCGACAAACTGTCGATGAGACCTCGGCAATTGGCAAGGATATAAAGGAGCATAATGGAATTATTGTGAAAAGGATTTCACCTTTTATTCCAGGAGAGGATTGTGTATAACTGTATATAAGGAAAAACAGTAGGAAGTTATCATTTACGGAGATCAATGCGTATTACGGCTGTCTACAGTTAAGCTGAAAGCATGTAACCCACACCTGTTCTAAATATCAAAATTACCAAGTAACAGTTTGGGAAATTACATGAATAGGACGATAGAGATATATCGGCTGTACAAAACAAGATAGGATGGAACAGTATGGATAATATATAAGCCGAGGATGAGAAAGGGAAAGTTTCAGGCAACGCACAGATTCTGTGAAGTCGCTGCTTCAGGAAGAAATTTCAGATCGAGTTTTAGGCTGTGACGTCATTGCCCCTCGACCGTCCGCCAGATCCTCATAAATAGCGGAACGTTAAACTGAGCGACACACTGAAAGCCGGTTTGAGACAGACTGGAGGCAGAGCTCGCCACTACACATGTATCATCTGCATTGTGAGCGGATCGCCAGAAATTTTCAGTCCAGTGTCTGGAGTCTGAGGGTAAGCGGAATTATGATAACTATCACGTATAATTTTTTTTTATATTTGTTTTATTGCATGTTCGTATAAACTGCTCAATATATGCACGTAGAATATTCATTGGTATAAATGTATTGTGATTTTTATATGATTTAAACATGTGCTGTGTGGATGATTGTTGCTAGTACAAAAACGATTCACAACTAGCACCACAGCCAAATGAAGATAATATTTATCATATTAAATGCTGTATCTCGTACGAAGATAAAGGCAGTCCCATGGCAAGAGATTGTCATAGGGAAATGAAGTGTTAGAAGCTTCATCATGGAAGATCCCGCTTTTACGAGGTTAAGTGACCAGTTCCCTCCCTCGCTGCCTTTTCCATCCTTGGCTCGAGAGCACAACTGAGTGCCCATTTACAGCTGGTAAACTGGAGTGTTCCACGGCCAGGTTTCAATTCCAAAACTATGTAGTTGTGCTACCTAAGAAAACAACCTGATCGCTTGGTCAGTCGGTCACTCACTTTAACTAATAGTGTATTAAGTTCGTGTAGATGCTAAGAATGGCATCAGTATTTAAATTTGTACCTGATGTAGTTGGAAAGATCAAGTTACAAAAAAAATTAAAGGATGTACAGGAGAGGAATAAACCAGATGATGATTATTACTGAGAATGTTAATACTAACCTGTATCATTGAAAGGATGTTACTTACTGTGACTGTATAACTGTGACATCTGATGACTGACTAGTCTGACATATGTGCTAGTCAGTTACCATTAATTGAAATGTTAATATTTCTGTATCACTGAAATGATGTCCTTACTTACTATGATTGTATAACTGTGACATCTGATGACTGACTGGTCTGACATCTGTGCTAGTCAGTTACAAGTCTAGCCAGATACTAGCCAAGGCTGATATGATGTTTCAGGTTCCATGAAACAACTCAAACCAGACTGTCAAATATCAGAAGCCTGTGTTGTTCATCAGAGGCAATCACACAAAAGTGCAGGACCCCAAAGAGTGAACTACAGCTGGAAATTGGTATCCCAAGTGCTGGGTCTACCAATGCTGATATCTACAAAGGACAGTTCAGTGTCAGCAGTCTCAAGATGCTCAGATAAGTGTCATTTAAGACACTGACCACCTATATATATATATATATGAACCAACAGCCAATAGTGGTGATAGGAAACAAATCTACAACAGTATTCAAATCATAATTCAGTCAAATGATGACAGTAATGTGTAAAGTCAGAGGACTAAGAGAACAGTGATACAGTAAAAGTGATTCCAGTTTTCATTAACTTTGTTGTTGATCCTGAAGTCTAAAAGAACAAGACTACTTTTTAACATTGCTGAGTGACGGTTTCTAGAAAAATTATTTTCGTAAAGGACAGAAAATCCTACAAAACCATTAGTAGAAATAATAGTAATTGTGTGAATATTTTTCATATATTTTAATGCTCATTTCCATATAGCAGAAATAGAATATCAGTGTATATATTAAAACATTTTAATTGTGCCTGAGGACTTATTCACTTTTTACACTTGTGTTTAAAGTGAATGCTCATTGTATTTATCCCCTAGACATTTAGTAATCATAAGATAGTCACACGGAGGAGACACCTTAAATCCTGGTACTACTTCTTACCAACTGGGCCAGGATTTTCACAGTCTGACTATTTCTATGATACCAATACACCAGTGCTTATTTCTAAGACTGGGGTATTACTTGTAAGACCAGAACTCTTTACTGGCACCTGGATATCCATCTGCCAACCCTATTAGCTAAATAAATATTTTAAATAACCTCCCGCTACACCTCTCATCGTCGTGACTGCCATCTGAACCCAAAATCTATACTGCGTTTTGTGTAAAAACGCCTTATCTGCTTAACGTCTGTAATTCTTATTCTATGTAGTGTTATAACTCGTATAAATGGTAATGTATGCCAAGCGGTCACACAAGATACTATTGTAAGATCGAACAAGTATTGCTTATTTTAAAGTGACGTAAAACGATGAGCTAGTCTGTAAAACAAGATTGTGAAATATACCATTTCTTACGTAACATTAACATATACACATATTGTTGTTCCCGGGAAGGGGGGGGGGGGGGGGGGGGGGTCCTCCGATGTGACTAAGATAGAATAGAACTATTCTTCCTCTGGCATGGTCGTGAGAGACGACTAATATAAGGCTGTGCAATCGGGCTGGCAAGCTCAACATGTAAAACAAACGGTTGCAGAAAGAAAAAGGAAAACCGCAAATGCATGCTTTGATGCAAGATTCCTGCAAGGAGACTAGCTTTAGTGATTGCTTCATGCTACTGAAGCCAAAAGAGGGGAAAAATGATGAAGATATACATATAAATTTATTTAATACAGATTTAAATTTCACATACAAACGTCAATTAAGACAAAGGGTGTATTGCGTCGACTGCAACACAATGGATAGTTGGCAAACAGGATGTGACGTCTTCACGGTCTGTTCTTTGCATTCATAAGGAAACAGGTACTGGTTTTTGTCCTGATGTAGTTTTTTCTGCACCGAGTGTTTCTTACATACTGCTGAGGCCTATATCTGGACCTTTACAGCCAGGTATTGCTAAACAGAACCAGGTATCTGGCAGAGTCTTGCAGTACTAGATAGACCCACTGGATACGTCAGTTTTAACGTTTGATAGCGAGTTACATTCAGCATATAATTTGAATTCTTTAATCTGAAATTACTCGCTGCTAACTACAAGGGAGTGCTCATTGGACGAATGTTTTTAAAAGACGTGTCCAGTCTCCGATATTTATCACATAATTAATGGGTAGATCTCTTTTCCTCTCCGGCAGTACTTAATTACATATTTTGTGTACTTGAAATTTCCGTGGTGGCCCGTTTCCTTCTCTGCTATCGAGCAGATATTAGCTATTTTCTTATCAATTTTACACTCCCTTCAGTAATAATTGATGATGTTTACTTTGCGCTTCTCGCTTTGCTAAGATTAAGACGCAGGTATAACCAAGATAGGCCCGGTCAATCTTCGTATAGTGACCGCGTGTCATGTTTACCTAGGAGTGCCTCGCAAAAAATTATCGACCTGTCGGCATGCACTCGGCGGAAACGAATGACATAATCATTTCCTGTACACCTTGTTACAAAGACATTACTTTAGATGAAAGTAAGAAGTTATTTGTAAACATTGCCGAGAGAGTGATCGGATGTTTTCATTCCATTTTTAGAAAACATGACCTTTGCATTAATGCACAGAAATTTTCAAGTGGAACTATTTTGAATTACCCCACCACAATACGTATGTTTGAAACTTTGGCCGGCATTCAAAATGTAGGAATAACCGCATTTCTGATTGGGGCCTGGTCTAATAGTAAACAATACGTGCCAGGAACAAACGGAGCAATATAACCTAACACTTTAGTCGGTTTAAAGCACTGTGAAAATCTACCCCATGCCAAGAAGACAACCAGATATTGTCAGAGTTAAGACTAAAATCAGCTTTCATTTATCGGTCCGGGTCCTTGTTTCAGCGTCGTGAAGACTCACAGCGCAGGAAAATTCTAATATTTTAACACGGAAAACCGGAATCTGAGGGAACTGAAACACAAGTCAAAGTGGGAATTTATTGCTAAAGTAACAATACCCCAGACCAAGTATAAGAGGCCTATACAAGCGCCTTTATTTCTATGAGCCAGCAGTAGCCTAAAGATTGGCGTAAGTTGTACATTTTGAATTCTATATTTGTTCATTATTAACATGTGAACTAATACGTATATATTGACATGTGAATATTAATATGTGAAAATTGCTAGTGGATGTCTGTCACGAGGGGCGAATGAGTTTGTATTTCGACTTTCTATATCCATTGTCGAATAGACGTCGAAAAACTTCACAAGTCATGGGAAAGCACCCAATTTTTCATGGACTGTGTACATAACAATGAGACTGTAGTACAAAAGACCATCCAGGAACATATAGAAGAAGTCGCCTATACGGCTCGGTTATGTTTACACAACGGCAGTAATAACCACGTATTATTTTGCTTAGTAACAGAGCGTAAAGGACGGACGGACAGGTTAGACATTAAAAATAACCTGAGATTTCGCCTCGAGTATTAGCGGGCGTACGAAAAAAAAATATACATCCATTTTAATTTCAATTATATATATATATATATATATATATATATATATATATATATATATATATATATATATATATATATATATATATATATATATATATATATATATATATCCCTGAAGGAAAACGAAAGAGAGGCCGACCAAAAACAACCTGGCGGAGGACTGTGGAGGCTGAGATGCAAAGAATGAACCAGAGTTGGGGCACTGTACGAAGGATGGCCGCCGACCGAGCAAGGTGGAATCAATTTGTTGTTGCCCTATGTCGCAGATATATATATAGTTGATGGTGCACTCCAATTGACGTTGAATGAGAATCCAATTGTCGCATAAAGAGTTTTGTATAGTAAGGAAGATGTGTAGAAAGCACATAGACCTTTAGACACTAGTTTTCACAGAGGTGAGCTAGTGTTGAGGGAAAGAGTTAACAGAAGGGCACAGGTTGGTGTCAGTGATTCTCTCACCTTTTAGACTACCAATTCTTGTATTTTTCTGGCGACGACTAACTCTTTCTTACTCAAATCTTTTTGAAGATGAACTAGTAGTAACAGGTAATACAAAGAGGGTTGTGAATGTTTTTTCTGAACAGAACTTACAATCTACTAAGTCAAACTCAGAATGATGGTGAGTTACAGAATGTACATAATTACTTTAATTACAGTAGAAATATAAAAACAATGTTGACATGTACTTTGAATAAAAGAAATACTAGGAAATTTAGAACTGTCAGTGTCTTTGGTTCAGATAAGAATAAGAGGCTATTTTCCTCACTGACGAAAGGTTATTCCTACGGCTATTTCGTGGATAAGTGAATTCTGATTTTGGTCTGGGTTTTACGTAGACTTATCTGCTTGGACTTCTTCGCAACAATTTACAGCAATCAAAATCCAGAAACTGGCTAGGATTCTGCAACTGGGCTGTGGAAGACAATGCAGGTAATCAATCTTCTGTTTGTTTTACAGATATATTAACTACAGCCACTCTGGACGTTTCGTCTCAGAATGGTGCCTAATAATATATTTACCTGAAACCGTAACAGTCAGTCTTCCTTAAAGGCGACTGTCCGTTTGTTTACAAATTCCTGTCTAGCGGTAGTCTCACACTGGTCGGGTCAGTAAGGTCAACCTTTGTTATAAGCAGACGCCTGGCCGTGTGCGTCCATGCGTGACTGCATTGGAGGAATGCTATTTCATTCACTCGTTCCTTGAACAACATGGTTCTTCTCTCGTTCACAACAGCTTTCTTCATCACTTTCCTAATACAATTAGCTTGTAGTACTTTCTCATATCAGCCAGTACTTACATCATTATAATGCATCAATAACATTCATAATACATAAATGCAAAATAGCTATCAATCTAATGTAAAGAGTTAAAACCACAATATTAAGTATTTCACACTTTACATCAATTAACTAATCCCTTGATATTAGAGTTAGCTAATTAAGCGAATACTGAGAGTTTGCTTACCGCTCAGGACTTTATCCACCGCTTAAGAAATAGAACTTTAGTAGCGTTTACTCAATCAATCACATATACTTGTAGGTATGAGGTAAGTTGATGCTTCTATTCTATAACTTATAAGCGTGCATTGTCTCCCAACGGTTAATCAGCAAGTGATCTTAAAACTCAGCATTCGTTCGCATGAAGTTAAAACATTTCCTGATTCCCACGCCAAGAGTTAATTATTTCCAGTCTCTTGTTTAGACACGTACGGTACCAAGATTTATCGTGGCGGTCTCCATTTGACCACTGAACACGGAAATTTAATACTCTGGGAACCACTGGTTTCGACTAGCGAATAAATCGTATAAGACATCCCTAAAGAAATCTCTTTAAGTGCCTTTGTAGAAGAAACTAAAATTTGGATCGAATGACAGGACTATTAGCGAAGACTTGAAAAACAGCTAAAGAAACGATCGCAGCTGCAAATATTTCCGTAGAGAAAACAGACAAAATGTGAAGGAATAGAAAAGTAAGGAATTTTAAAATAATCTAGACGAAATCTTCGAGCACTCTGTGACAGATACTCCCCAATTTAAAATAGTTGCAAACTATTCAACGAGAGAAGGTCTTTGTCTAAATTATAAATTCCTTCTGTCACCCAACTTTCCACTTCTCTCGACCTTTGTCCGCTTGCTAACGCTCCACTTGGCCATGGCTCTACATTTTGAGAATCCCTGACTTCGTTCTGAGTTATCGCTGAGCTAACCTTCGTAATTTCTACTAAGACAGTTCGTCCGGTCAAAATGCTGTACTGATTCACCTCTTCATACAAAATAAGTGTCGTATGAACTAGCTCAGCCCGTCCACTATCTGGTGTCCGTTCGCTGCGCTTAGTCTGCCATTGTTCCTCTTTCTGGATTGAAAGATTCCCATGGGCTACGCGGGTTCAATCTAACAAGAGTTAAGTTTCCTAAACCTATCAAGTTTTCAGATAACATGTTCATTGATAAATCACACCAAGATTGAGTGTCACTGGCGTTCAGGTATGAACGAAGCAGTTTGGGGTGGATGAAAATCAACTTTATAGCTGTGAGCACAAGTGGTTTAATGCGAGAGTCATTCAACTTTCTGTCCATCCGCTGGTCATTCCCATTATCCATTCTTTTCTCAACCACAGGCGTATCTTGTACCTCAGTCTCTGCTGAATGGTTTTCAGCCTGGGCTTTTCCTATCACTGTTGTGATTTTCTCAAGCAAAATTTATTTTGGATCTTTCAATGACCCTGGCGTATCTCCTCTAATTTGAAAATATTCATCTCCTTCTGTAAAACTAATCGTCTCCTTGAGATTAGGGAAGCTGTTATGGAATGGCTTCTCAGCAGAAGTATGAACTCTCTCATTTTCATCCGTGCAATGAGGCATGAAAGGGTCAGGATTGGAGCTGACAACTTGCATTTCATTGTTTCTCTCGACGACGATATTTTGCCCGGTGTTAATATGAGGGGTAACCTGCTCCTCTTAAACCGGGTCTACGACTCTAATTAAAGAGCCCATTGTGTCTCTATGAGTCACAGGTTTTATCAGACCTTTGGGTGGTTCCGCGTGTACCATTAAAGGCTGTTTTAGTTCTCCTAGAACTATGTAACTTGCCTTGTCGTTCACTCCGTTAGTGTCAACAATTGGACGTTCCTCTGTGCTACTATTAAGCTCCCTGTCCTTTTGTTGCCCAGGTGACATTAATTGCGGGATGGGGCCGTTACTGAAGTTATCTGTCTTCTTAGACGTTTCTGTACAGTCCTCATTCATCCAGTTTTTCCTTTCTTGAAGGTTTACCATGTTTATATTGTTTTGGTAGTCCTGAGCGCTTTTGTTGTGGTTATGAAATCGGTCTTTGCGTGCTTTCTGAGATTTAGCAAAGGCATGTTGTTGCTCATTAGAGATGTTCGGGGTGTCTGGGAAATTCCTTTTCTGGCGTGTTCCTGACAAGAGTGTACTTTTCCTCATACTACCAGCATTTATGTGCGTAGATACCTTCACAAAGGGGTCATGACTTATCGAGTTCGATGTGCGCCTCTCTGCTTTGCCTAACCATGGGCTCTGAGTACTAAATTGCGCTTCCTGTGGAGCAGAGGGTGCTTCCTCTTGAAATAATGGTTCATCTGACCTGGGAGTGGGGTTGTGGGATTCCGTGGCCTCATGACTAACCATGGGTTTCAAATCTCTTGGCGAGTTTTGAGTTTCCAGTAGCGGCGTCTTCAACTTAAGGTAGGGTTGAGCTTCCAGCTGTTCCTTCTCATAAGCTGCTTCACTGCTTATGGCCTCTTCTTTCCACTTGGCTTCCTTCTCGTTCCAGTCGCGAGTCCATTTTTCATCACTCTCTATCATTTCCATCTCTGTTCTCGTGAAAAGTTCTGCCTGTTCTAAGACATGTTTCGCAATTAACTTTCTCGAGTAACCTCTTTCCTCGCCTTCCAAATAAGAGTCACTTATCCATGTATCTAGACATATTATAATTTTTATGGAATCGTTCACTTTGTGATCTATCAGATATTGGAAAAATTGAGCTCTGAGTTCAGCTACTGCGTTCATTTTAGATTGCTGGGTAGGTAGTTCAATCTCTCAGTATACGCTGCACTAGTTTCCAGTTATTACTAATAATTCTATGAAGTATTGTAATAATAAACCACTGATCAATTTACAGATGCTTGAGGTAATACTATTAAGTCTACTGACGTAATGTATCCATTTACAGATGCTAGTATAATTGATATTTTAATAATACTTATTTCTGCTGAATTAAGGTATTATTAACTTTAGACAGACGCTACACTTGCTTCCGTATATTACTAATAATTCTATGAAGTATTGTAATAATAACCACTGATCAATTTACTGAGGCTCGAGGTAATACTATTAAGTCTCCTGACGTAATGTATCCCTTTCCAGGAGACTAGTATAATTGATATTTTAATAATATACTTATTTCTGCTGAATTAAGGTATTATTAACTTTAGACAGACGCTACACTTGCTTCCGTATATTACTAATAATTCTATGAAGTATTGTAATAATAACCACTGATCAATTTACTGAGGCTCGAGGTAATACTATTAAGTCTACTGACGTAATGTATCCCTTTTCAGGAGACTAGTATAATTGATATTTTAATAATATACTTATTTCTACTGAATTAAGATATTATTAACTTGAGCCAGACTCAAGTATAATTTATTTATTTTTAACCCTGTGTATACTCTTATTTCTTCTGAAGTAAGGTATTACAATTGCAGCCAGTCTTTCACACACAATCATCAACTTGTACACTTTGTTATCTTAAGCCACTAATTAACTTAATGAGCTTAATTAATCTAAGTAACTTAATTAATTAAATAATTAATTAATTAATTCCAGGACCATTCAGATTTCACTTTCCTTAATCAACTGTGTAATTCCACAATTCTGTTCTGAAAATATAAGAAGTTTCGTTGTCTAGGGATATACAATAGATTCTACTCCAAGGTATTGATAGACTACTAGTTAAAGATTCAACAACTATTCTGCAGATAGGTCACCAAAGGTAAGATTCCGGACTGAGACCCCAGTTTGTCGCAGATATATATAGTTGATGGTGCACTCCAATTGACGTTGAATGAGAATCCAATTGTCGCAAAAAGAGTTTTGTATAGTAAGGAAGATGTGTAGAAAGCACATAGACCTTTAGACACTAGTTTTCACAGAGGTGAGCTAGTGTTGAGGGAAAGAGTTAACAGAAGGGCACAGGTTGGTGTCAGTGATTCTCTCACCCTTTAGAATACCAACTCTTGTATTTTTCTGGCGACGACTAACTCTTTCTTACTCAAATCATTTTGAAGATGAACTAGTAGTAACAGGTAATACAAAGAGGGTTGAGAATGTTTTTTCTGAACCGAACATACAATCTACTAAGTCAAACTCAGAATGATGGTGAGTTACAGAATGTACATAATTACTTTAATTACAGTAGAAATATAAAATCAATGTTGACATGTACTTTGAAAAAAAGAAATACTAGGAAATTTAGAACTGTCAGTGTCTTTGGTTCAGATAAGAATAAGAGGCTATTTTCCTCACTGACGAAAGTTTATTCCTACGGCTATTTCGTGGATAAGTGAATTCTGATTTTGGTCTGGGTTTTACGTAGACTTATCTGCTTGGACTTCTCCTGGGTGTCACAGTAGGTACGGATTACCAACTGCAGAATTTGATTCAGTGGGGCTACAGTCCAAGAGATGACTAGGCTGTTCGTTCACCTGGTTGTGAAGTTGCGTTATGCTGTTCAGGCGCTGACGAGGTAGTGACTGCTTAAAGCTGTAGACTGCTCATATGCTATAGACTGCTCAGGGTTGCTGACCTGTGATCACCGCTAGAGGGTTTGAGATGTAAGCACTAGTTCTCTCTGTAACGGTTAATCAGCAAGTGATCTTAAAACTCAGCATTCGTTCGCATGAAGTTAAAACATTTCCTGATTCCCACGCCAAGAGTTAATTATTTCCCGTCTCTTGTTTAGACACGTACGGTACCAAGATTTATCGTGGCGGTCTCCATTTGACCACTGAACACGGAAATTTAATACTCTGGGAACCACTGGTTTCGACTAGCGAATAAATCGTATAAGACATCCCTAAAGAAATCTCTTTAAGTGCCTTTGTAGAAGAAACTAAAATTTGGATCGAATGACAGGACTATTAGCGAAGACTTGAAAAACAGCTAAAGAAACGATCGCAGGTGCAAATATTTCCGTAGAGAAAACAGACAAAATGTGAAGGAATAGAAAAGTAAGGAATTTTAAAATAATCTAGACGAAATCTTCGAGCACTCTGTGACACCCTACAAGACGCCACTAGGCGTGATGGAATCTGACTGCTTTGACGGTCGGCGGCTAAGGATCAAAGAAGAAAGAATATATATATATATATATATATATATATATATATATATATATATATATATATATACACACACATACATACATATTTTCCCTAAATATAATACTGTAAACACCAGTCACTTTTTCCCATAATACTACGTTTTACACTATCCGATACATGTTGCAATAAACACCGTGCAGAGAGTTATTTTATTTATAAGATTGCACAGTTTCCAATAACCATAACGAGGTAAATACTAGACACTTTTCTATTACTTCTTACATTACCCGGTAAACAGTGCAATAAACACCGCGCAGAGATTCATTATATTGGTAAGATTTCACATACAAGAAAACACCCACACACCACATGGATAGCATAGATTTACGGGGTACTTATGAGACTTTATCATTTTATCCATCTCAGTGGTAGAGACCAGATTGGGAATCTTTGAGATAACTCAGCCTTAGTCTTACTACCCTGGCTGGCGTTTTTGGGACGAGCTAATACGTAGGGCCAACCTGATAACGACACGTACCTAACAGATATCAATAATCAACGGCATTAAACCTACAACAGTAACGGCGGGTTTAGGAAGGAATTTGCCAGGGCAAAGGAGCCTTTCTACAAACAACCACCCACACAAAATAGTAATCAGAAATTACACAGTAATGGATGAGCTACGATTAGCCGCCCACGAAAATTATTGATCAGAAGTTACACAGTAATGGACGATTTTTCACAAGAAGCTACACACGATAATATTGAGATCATAAATTACTTACTTACTTACTTAGTCGTTCCCCTTCTACCGTGAGGTGTAGAGGTTTAAAAGAGAGAGCGCCAGACTATCCTATCGGCTGTCTTCCTCCTGGCCTGGTTCCATTCTTGTCCTCGGTCCTTCAAAGATTGTCTAATGTTGTCCTCCCAGCGGACTCTGGGTCGTCCTCGGGGTCTGGATCCTTGGCTCTTTGTTTCCCATGCTTGTCGTGGTATCCGATCTTCTCCCATTCTGCAGACATGGCCAAACCATCTTAATTGGGACTGTTCTACTTGGGTCTGCAGGGGGTAGGATTTAAGGCCTTGACGTATCGTCTGGTTGCGTACCATGTCTCTTCTTCTTACTTCAACCACCTTCCTCAGATACCTCATTTCTGAGGTTTGAATCTGGCTTTTATGGGTTGTAGTCATTGCCCATGACTCGCATCCATATGTCAAGACTGGGACACAGGTGGAGCGGTATAAAGCCATCTTCGTTTTCTTACCAACCTCTCTCTTGCTGAGGAATCCTCGATTTATGGCCTGAAAAAGTCTCCCAGCTGCTGCTTTTCGAGTGGCCAACTCTTCTTTGATGCCTCCCTTTCGGTCTATAATAGCTCCGAGGTATTTAAAGTGGTCGACGTGCTCCAGGACCTGTTCTCCCAGCTTAATCTGATGTCTTCTTTCGTCTCGTGATATCACCATGGATTTTGTTTTAGAGCTGCTTATGACCATCCCTCTCTTCTCCAGCTCTTCCTTCCAGACTTGCAGGTTGGATTGGAGATGTGCATCTGATTTAGCAATCAGGGCAACATCATCAGCAAATGCTAGCTCCGAAATATAGACCTGTCTCATCTTCCAGTACCGCCACTGAATACTTTCTTGTTCTCTCCTTACATGCCTTGATGACATCGTCCATAAGGACTATGAAGAGGTAAGGGGATAGGATATCACCTTGTCTTACACCAGTGCTGGTCCTGAACTCTTCTGACTTATGGTTTGCTGTCCTCACATAATTTCTGTTAGACTTGTAGAAGCTCTGTATAGCATGAATCAGAGGTGCTGGAATATTCTTCCTTGCCAAACAGTCCCAAAGTTTGCTCCAGGGGACCCTGTCAAACGCCTTTTCCAGATCTATGAAACAAAGATGCATCTCACTCTTATACTCAAGGGCCTTTTCACTCAGCTGTCTGAGTGTGAAGATTAGGTCTTGAGTACTTCGGTTTGCTCGGAATCCGCACTGGACCTCATCCAATTGTGGCTCAGCTAGGCGTCAGAGTCTCTGCTCTAGGATTCTAGAGTAGATTTTACCAGGGACACTGAGAAGGTATATGCCTCTATGGTCTCCACACTGTCGATTGTCACCCTTTTTGAAAATTGGTGTTATGATGGCAATCTCCCAATCCTTTGGTATGGTCTTGTTGTACCCCGCTGCCTGTAAAACCCTTAAGAGTAATAGGTCGCCTGATGCTCCCATGAACTTAACCATTTCTGGTGTTATACCATCATGCCCTGCTGCTTTGCCCATCTTGATTTTCTCCAGTGCTGCCTTCAGTTCTTCCATCTTTATGTCATCTTCACCATCATTGGTTTTCTCTTCTGTGCTAGTGTTTATCATGTCTGATGCTTCACCATGCTCACCATCAAGGAGTTCTGAGAAATATTCTTTCCATATTCCCATTACTTCCTTCGGGGCAGTAAGCAATTTGCCTTGCTTGTCCTTTATAAATTTGAGAGGGCATTGTTTTTCCTTCCTCATGTTCTTTAGGGTCTTATAGAACAATTTCTGGTTTTCTTCCGCATCATTTTCTAGCTTTTCTCCAAATTCTTCCCAGGACTTCTGTTTTGCTGCTAGCACTTTGTTCTTTGCTTCTGTTCTGAGTGTCAGATATTCTCTATATTTTTCCATTTGTCCTGTTGTGTTTTTAGCTCCTAAGTATTGTTTCCATGCCATTTTCTTCTTTCTTATTTTCTCTTTGACTTCCTCTGTCCACCAAGGTGTCCTCTTTCTCTTGTTCCCAAGACGGACTTCACCGCATGCTTCTGCAGCAGCTGTCTTTATGATATCCTTGAATTTAATCCAGAGGGTTTCTAAGTCACCAGGTTGTTCTTCTGTGTTGCTCACCGCTGCAGCAATAAGCCCCTGATATCTGGTCTTAATTTCTGGCTCTCTCAGCTTGTAGGTCCTAATGCTCATTTCTCCTGCTCGTTTACTTGGTTTCTTGCGTGATGTTGGGCAGTTCCTAGGCTGAGCAACTCTTTCAGTTGTTCTTTGATTGTTAGCAGGTAGTGATCACTTCCAATCTCTGGCCCCCTCCAGACTCTAGCATCTCGGACATATTTGAATGAGCTTCTCCGAACAATGGCATAGTCGATTACTGACTTCTCATTCTTTGTTGGTTCACACCTAGTTTATGCATGTATGCGCTTATGGGGGAACTTTGTGTTTGTAATGATCAGATTCTGCTCACTGCAGAATCTAAGGAGTCGCTTTCCATTGTCATTGAGAGTATCTTCTCCATATCTTCCGATAACTCCACCCCATCTAGCATGGTCATTTCCAACTCTGGCATTAAAATCTCCGAGCATGATAACTTCATCTAGGCAGTCATCCACTGTCCTTTGAAGCAGCTCGAAGAATTCCTAGTTGAACTCTGCTCTCTCATCCTCATTTGTCCCATACACTATGACCAGGTTGACTATGGTTTCTCCTTCTTTTAGTTTAACAACCATAATGCGCTCCGAGACAAAGTTCATCCCTTGATATTATATTTTGATTTTGGGCCACAATGCAACCCACGCCCCCTTTAGCTCTTTCAGATATGGGTACACCACTGTAGAGCAGCGTGTTGCCATCGAGATCCATGATTCCTTGTCCTTTTTTCTTTGTTTCCGTTATAGCCAGGATTTCTAGTTTTGCTTTCCTCATCTCTTCCACCAGCTCCTCTTCCTTCCCATTTATACTTCTTGTGTTCCAAGTTCCATAAGTCGTAGTCCGTAGTCCGTTCCAGTTCGTCGCCTTTAGAATCAGTCCAGTTTTCTCTCTTGTATTGCTAGTAATCGTGATTTAAAGCAAACAGGTGATTGGCCTGTTGTGCCTTTGCATGGTGGAGGGACTGCCTCCTTACGGCCTCCATGCAGGCCGCCCTCCTCCTTTTTCATCCGGGCTTTGGACCGGTATTGGCGGAGTTGAGATCATAAATTACCACGAGTTATCTACCGACTCAACAAAGAAACCTGCTACGCCAACATATAGCAATATATATAAACTGCCACAGTTTTCCCACCGCCATCACAGCAAGCGGACCACTACTACAACATTAAGATTCTGTTGCCTAGTTATTTCGTCAAGACACCTTAAGGACACTATCAAGCTTTGGGTTACATTGTAAACTCGTGCGTGGTGCAGAACAAACGATCCGACCGTCGACTCCAGATCCAGGCCGGATCGTGTTATTATAAGCTTTATGAATACAGACAAAACCAGGCCTATTGTGTACAAACACCCAGAGCTTTATTGACATTCAGAAAGAGGCCAATAAACAAGATATCCTTTTTTTAGTAGTTAGAATTAGATTAAATTCATCATCATCATCACTTAGTATAGACTTAAGATTAGATTGTGTATTTTATGTATTAACTACTACCTTCTTCTCCAGGGATAGTTAGTTTTAGTTGTCGTTGTATGTGCATTATTTTATTTGGTTGCTGTGCTACATATAGTAATTCAATAAATGTGGTAATAGGGTTTTCGTTACCAACACTAGTTAGTTTATATATAGATAAGGAAAGAAAGTGTGCGAGAGACATACAGTTCTTTCTTTCTTACTCTTCTGTCCACTCAAGAGAGTAGAGGGGTTGGGGGGGTCGCGAGCTATAAGAGAGGATAGATAGATTGGTAGGAGTGACAGTGTCACGAGATTCAGAATCACTGGGCTTATCTGCTGGGAACTTATCCCACAGTCTCAAATACACCTTCTTCCGCTCCTGCTGTCTATCTTTACCCGGTTGCAAGGCAAATCTGAGCCATTGACAACGCCTGCAGCACAAATATAAATAAACTCATCCAAGTATTCTTGTCCCGTGCCATCAGCTCAAGGTCTTTTCGTGTCTTTTTCATCCACTTCATGTCTGTCTCCCATAATCTTCTTCATGTTTATCTTGTCATATCACTTCAATCCTGTTATTGTACGCAAGTAAAGACAACTGCAGTAATGAAATTCATTTTATCCCATCCCAATCCACACAGTCCGTTCACCAATTGATGTTCAACTTTAAAATTTTTTTTCTAAAAAACTACCTGATGTAATGAATTCATATTTTGCATGTAGTCGTATATTATCCAAATAATAATGACGTTACAAATATGTTGTTGTTAAGTCAATATCAATTCTGCATTCTTCAAAACTGTAAATTCCTTTGATCTTTTCCGAATCTTACAAGAAGCACGGCTTAAAAATTAAATTGTACAGTATACTACGTCATAAATGTCAAAAGTAGGATCAGAGGCGTATCCATATCTGCTCACCGCATAGGAAACAGCTATAAGTAGTGATACATCTAAATCTGAAACGTGCGGGTAAAAAACTGTATTCAAAACTATATTGTATACGACATGGTAAATTTTACATGTATACCTGCACTATTTCTTCGTGTTTTGAAGGAGCATAATTACATTGTTTTATGTTTTTGATATCTCAATTTAGTTACATTTATCTCAGTCCGTATCTGACGATTCTATATATCTTTACAATAATTTCACAATACGCCACTGACTAATGATGTCGCACTATTTCAGCTTTCAACAGCAGACAACTGCGATGCACGAAATGTCATGATTTCGTCTTAAAATATATTGTTTTCTATTAAAAAAAAACCATTTATTGCCCGTGCAAAACAACTGTACTGCTGACATCATATCATCATAACCCTCCACTCCCAAAGGAGCATAGGCCTTCAACAAACACATGCCAAGTCCTCCTGTCACGTGCCATCATCTCAAGTTCTTTCCATGTTCTCCTCATCATTTTCACCTCTGTTTCCAACTCTCTTCTCCATGTACTTCTTGGTCTTCCTCTGCCTCTTTTAACCTGCGGGTTCCAGAACAAGGACTGCCTTGTAATGCTATCAACAGGTTTCCTCAGTGTGTGTCCTATCCATCGCCATCGTCTTCTTCTCATCTCTTGTTCCACTGGCACTTGTCTAGTTCTTGTCATCAGTTCTACGTTGGTAACCTTGTCATACCATTTTAATCCCTCTATTCTACGCAAGCACCCATTTATGAAAGTCTGTAGCTTTTTGGTTGTTGTCTTTGTTGTTCTCCATGTCTCAGAGCCATACAATAGGACTGACTTCACATTTGAGTTGAAGATTCTTATTTTTGTGTTGGATCCTATTTCTCTTGATCTCCATATATTTCCCAATGCAATGAAAGCTCCTCTTGCCTTTTGTATTCTTATTTTGATATCGCTGTCTGTCCCTCCAACTTTGTCTATATTACTGCCAAGATACGTATATGATTCTACATCTTGTATTGGTGTTTCTTCAAGTTCAACCCTATTATCATTACCTGCATTTATTCTCATTATTTTTGTCTTTTCCCTGTGTATTTTCAGACCCAATTGCTGTGACCTCTCATCGAGTGTTTTCAATTTGTCCTGCATCTGATTACGGTTATGGGACAGAAGAGCCAAGTCATCAGCAAAATCCAGATCATCCAACTGCTTAGTCAGAGTCCACTGGATTCCATTTCTGTTGTGTGTTGTCGATGATCTCATAACCCAATCTATTGCCAGCAAGAAAAGAAATGGAGACAAGAGGCATCCCTGTCGCACTCCTGTTCTTATCCCAAATGGTTCTGTAAGCTGTCCTTCATGAAGAACTCTGCATGTCATGTCTTCATATGTTTTCTTTATTAAATTAATGATCTTCAGGGGAACTCCATAATGCCTCATCAATTTCCAAAGTGATTCTCTGTCTACACTGTCAAATGCCTTTTCATAGTCCACAAATCCGATGTATAGTGGTGAATTCCATTCCAGACTTTGTTCAACTATTATTCTCAAAGTGGCTATCTGGTCTGTACATGATCTGTTTTGTCGAAAACCTGCTTGTTCATCTCTCAATTTCTTGTCTATCGACTCTTTTAATCTCTCAAGGATAATCCTGTTTAATACTTTTCCTGGCACTGATAGTAACATTATTCCTCTATAATTTGTGCACTCTTGTAAATTTCCCTTCTTAGGCAACTTAACCAGATATCCTTCCTTCCATTCTGCTGGTATCTCTTCCTTTTCCCAGACTTTACCAAGTAATTTATATAACATCTCTGTAGCCGTGTCGATATCTGCTTTGATGGCCTCTGCTGGAATGCCATCAGGTCCAGACGCTTTTCCATCTCTTAGAAGCTTTATGGCTTTCTTTATTTCTTCCTTCGTTGGTCTTTCACCGTTAATTTGTAGCTCTTCTTCTGCTGGCTGGATGTCCAGCGGGTTTTGTGGAGCTGGTCTATTGAGAAGGTCCCCAAAATATTCTGTCCACCTCTTCATTTGCTCTTGTATATTGCTGAGCAGTTTCCCATTCTTGTCTTTTATGAGACAACTTGTTTGCTTGTATTTCCCTGTTAACTTCTTTGTGCTGCTATACAGTTCTCTCATATTTCCTTTGGCTGCAGCATCTTCTGCCTCTCTTGCCAACTCCTCAATATACTTCCTCTTGTCTCTTTTGATACTTCTTTTTACTTCTTTGTTTGCTTCTGTGTACACTTCTTGAGCCTTGGCTTTGGAACTTCTGGTTTTGCTTGTGTTTAACTCTGCTTTCTTGTTTTTCCTGTCTTTTATCTTATTGATGGTTTCTGTTGTTATCCATGCTTTTTGTTGCCTTTCCCTTTTCCCCAGTATTTCTTCACATGTCTCCTTCCATACCGTTTTGACCTGCTGCCAATAGTCTTCTGTATTCTCTACATCTTCCAGCTGTTGTAGCACTTGGAATTTGTTGGATACTGTGACCGCAAATTTGTCTCTTGTTTCTTGATTTCTTAGCTGTCCTACATTAAACTGTTGTCTATAATTTTGCATTGTTGCATATCTCTTGAGTTTCATTTTTATTTTGGCTATCAGAAGATGGTGATCTGATGCCACATCTGCTCCTCTATATACCTTTACATGAATTTTCTTTTTAGCTGTTTTGAAAGTAGCTGTTATTATTCTGGGTCCAACAGCTTCCCATTCAATGAGTGCTTTCTGTGCTTCTTTAGATAACATAAGAGCTACCCCTTCACTGTGGTGTGAAGTTTCGTCTTCATGTCCTGAGGACAGCACCAATTCACCTGTGATGAGTTTCTTCCTGTCTACCCCCTTCCGCTTTGTTTCACACATTCCCAGAACCTCGATTTTGTATTCCCTCATTTCTGCTGCTACTTGCGCCACTTTCCCTTGTTCGTTTAATGTCCGAACATTCCAGGTGCCAAATCTGGAAGTTCTCCTAGAAGAAAGAAGGTTAGTCAGCAACACAGACTCCTTTCGGCTTTCTCTGTGTTGCATCATACGCCTCCCCGCGAGAGGACCTTCCCCTGTCTTGGATGGCTGTGTTTTATTTCCTTTATTTGACTTGTCCATATTTGTTGAAGTTTTTTGTGGTTTAAATTTTTTTTTTACAGGATGGGGTAACCGGCCCCATGCCCAACCCTCCTTAGTCGCCTTCTACGACATGCCTGGCAGGGGACAGTGTTACTATTCTTTGCTCCCCTTTCGGGCCCCGGTGACACACGGGTGATACTGCTGACATGCTACATTTTAATACCGGTAGGGAAGTGTGATTTTAATATAACCTGATGAATAGAAGTCTAAATCTAGATACATTTTCTGGAGGCAAAAAATGTTTTCATAACGTCATGAACAATATACCACTACATGCAAAATATGAATTCATTACATCAGGTAGTTTTTTAGAAAAAAAAAATGTTAAAGTTGACCATCAATTGGTGAACGGACTTTAATATAATTACCGATGTATGTTACGTCGGTCGGTCTCACTCAAAATAGTAACTCGCGCCAGAAAAAAAGTGCGCAACACACGGTGTGCAACTTGCGCTGCGTGGGTGTTATATAAAACAAATACTTTGGTTTCATTTTTTAATTATTTTTTTTATTCTTTCACGAAATTAGTAGGGAAAGAAACCAAAAACACTCTAAGAATGTACTTCTATCTGCTCATCCGGAAACGGAAACAGCACACTATAATTAAAGACCCGTCAAGTTTGACGGGTTATTGCTAGTTAAGACATATTCACAGTCGTTGTTTACAAATATTACTTCCGCGACTTCGCTAAAGCTGTCAACTTTGACTCTCTAAACTCTACATTTATTTTTAGACATTCGTAAAATGATCACCCTTATTTTCTTCCTCTCTTCGACCACGTTCTTTCATCTTTCCCATCATGATCTTTGCTGCAACTTCTGACTCTATCGGCATGGGGACAAATATTGACCAGTTTCGAAATTGGATTAGCTGCTAATGGCGGCTGACCGGATGTGGATGTTTTGCGTGCCGATTCCAACTATTAATCACGATTAGAAGCATTGCCCAGACCTCCCTAACGACACAGCTACGTGACGAAATTGTCTGAACGGGGAGAAACTTACACAGGAAGTGAGAAGGTTTCGAAGAAGCCAGGTTTTTATGAACATGAAAAGCTGATGATCGGCTATTTGCTGGACAATATGAAGGCGTGAAAAACATGAGCTCGAGTTTTTCGGAAAATGAGAACGCAGTGTTTGTGATAGAAATATTAACGTTACCACAACTGCAATGTAATTGAATAGTAACGTTCTATTTTTTAATGTTGACACCCTCACTTGTATCTATTGAATATAAAGCTAAACGTAGTTCCATAGAAGATACGGCTATAGGGGAGGGAGGTGTTAGAGCCTTCATTGTAATAGGACCAGCTTCGAGACTTAGGGCGACCAGTTCATCGCTGCCTTTTCTTGCGTTAACTCGCGAGCAAAGTCAGGTACCCATTTACAGCTGAGTAGACTGGAGCGTGACGTCACCGTATTTCGAACCCTTTACCTTCGCACCGAGAGACCAGCGCTCTAAACGCTCTGTCAATCGGACGTAACTGCAGTTTGACAAACAAGTTTTTCATGGTTTATATTCCCAGAGCGTCCGAGATGCCGGGTTCGAGTCACGGTACCGATACGCTCCAGTCTACCCAGCTGTAAATGAGTACCTGCACAGAGTCAGGAAAGGAAAAGGCAGCGAGTAAGGGAACTGGTCACCTAACCTCTCGATGCTGGACCTATTATGGTGAAGTCTCTAACACTTCCACTCCCCTACTACAGAATCTGATATGGGATTACCTTTACCTTTTATATTCCCAGAAACATGATAACATTTCTAAAATTCTAAAAACCCAATAAACTGGCAAGGTACAAGAGACAGTAAAAAGAAAATCATGTTGCTATGAAATCATGTATTGGAACAGATCGGATTTCAAGCTAAAATGATGAGTTAATATGATATCGCATGTTATGTAAGACATTAGCAGTTAATTATTTTTATGTTGATGTTTGTTTCATATAAATTAGTTACATAGTCGTGAAGTATTTACAATTTTAAAAAAAAAGATTTTTTGATCAGCCTCTATGTTCACTGAAATGCTCGTCATAACAATAGAACGTTATCAAATGAGATGAAGAGAACAGAACTTATAAGGAAAGATTAGAATAAATGACAATGAATGTAAAGATACCTATACGTTATCTTACATCAATACGTTATAAAATTAGTTACAAGGGGCTATGATAATTAAATATGTTAGCAGGTGAAAGATTATGAAATTTGGTTATTTCTCCCTGTTTTGCATTGAAGACGATGGGATTGTTTTTCCAAAAAAAAAAATTCATAGCTAAGCGCTCAGACCTTTCGAGGAATCTGCAAGCTAGTTCAAAGAAAGAAAGAGTTAGACTACTGCTCCCAGAGACGTCGTTGTACGAGGCGACTAACACAGGGTTGTGAAAAGGGCTGGAAACCTAATAATGTAAAACAAACTGCTACATGAACCACAACTACAATAGCATGCGCATGCGTCGCGCAGGATGTCTGTAAAAGGACCAACTGTAGTGGTTGTCCCATGGTCCATTCGGAGATTATAGATAAATAATGAAAAATAAGTTCATTTTTTCATGAATCTTCTTTCACGCTGCTAGAAAGCATGGTGGCCATCCCTGCAACTAGCCCCCGTGTAGGACGGCTACATCAAAAGCACATTCTCAATCATGTCCCGAGGGTAACCCGAGGATTAACCAGGGAGAGTTATCTGGGTTGCGTAAGTATTGTCAATGGCTCAGATTTGTCTTGCAACCGGGTAAAGATAGTCAGTAGGAGCAGAAGAGGGCGAATTTGGAACTTTCCGATAAGTTCCCAGCAGATAATCCCAGAGATTCTGAATCTCGTGACACTGTCACTCCTACCAATCTATCTATTCTCTCATATAGCCCGCGAGCCCCCAACCCCTATACACTCTTGAGTGGACAGAAGAGTAAGAAAGAAAGAACTGTATGTCTCTCGCACACTTTCTTTCCTTATCTATAGATAAACTAACTCGTGTTGGTAACGAAAACCTGATTACCACATTTATTGAATTACTATATGTAGCACAACAACCAAATAAAATAATGCAAATACAACGACAACTAAAACTAACTATCCCTGGAAAAGAAGGTAGTAGATAATACATAAAATACACAATCTAATCTTAAGTCTATACTAAGTAATGATGATGATGAATTTAACATAATACTAACTACTAAAAAAAGGATATCTTGTTTCTTGGCCTCTTTCTGAATGTCAATAAAGCTCTGGGTGTTTGTACACAATTGGCCTGGTTTTGTCTGTATTCACGGAGATTATAATAACACGATCCGGCCTGGACAGTCCCTCTGGAGTCGACGGTCGGATCTTTTGTTCTTCACCACGCACGAGTTTACAATGTAACTGTCGTGTGGTGAGTCACTGTGCCAACTACTACATTAGTTTTTGCCAGGAATAGTCTATGAGATATAGATATAAGGTCTCTAGAAATTGGCTCGTTAAGAAAGAATAAAGACCTATTCGAGGTAGGGACAAGAAGACAGGAATGTGAATGCTTTCCACTAGACCGTGTTTTCTAATTAATTATGGAAAGAGTTCTGTTTCCCCGCGACCTTAGCTTCTGCCCTTAGATCCCGTAAAGAAAAAGCCCCCAACCTCATCTGAGGAGAGAAAGGTTCCTATAGGTGAATATGTAACACCGACAGCACGAGTGATACATTAACAAACTCTTGATAATGATCAACCGATCGTTGGGTTTATTAATGAAATATCCACACATATAGGGTTAGTAATGGTTAGAACGTGATGATGGGGAAAGACGATTCACACAAAACACACAGATGAGATAATAAAATTGCAGTTAATTAAGTAATAGTTAATTAAGAATGAACTGGTGTAAAGTGAAATGATGATGTGATATGATACGTGTTACCAAAATGGTGAGTACTCTACACAGTCCATGTGTCTCTAAATGCTTCTCCTAGATATGAGGATTCACATGTATGCATAAAATGTCCCAAGTTGTTATACGTTATGTCGAGCGGGGTATCTCTAAGCTGAGGACGTTCTGATAAATACTGTTGTCGTACGGAGAACGCTGACGAGATATCTATGTATATTCCTTCACTGTTTGAGTATATCTCTTTAGTGTTGATCAACAGTTAATAGCTGTCATATGAACAAAAAGTCTGTTGTCTAATCTCCCAAGGGTACTGGCCAGACTGGATATTTTCACGAATCGGTAGTGATATGTAGACTCATAATCTTGTGTATGTAGTCGTGATTCATATACTTTAGAGTCAGCTTCATAGAATGCGCTTAAGAGTGTGTTGCACTTGGTATAAAATATGCGATTCCTCTTTTGAGCTCTTTTGCTTGACTTCAGATAATAATGATCTTTCGAGTGATTTGAATTTATGATGACTGTATTGAACTTGTGATAACGATGTATTGAACTTGTGAGCAAGCAGTATATGGTGACGAAAAATGCTGCGTCCACCTTCTGACTTGTGGGTGAGACAATATTCCTTTTTAATTGAGGAATGAAAGATGTCCTATGGCGAATTCTGCTAGCCAAATGTCCGTTTTTGATAACTTATTTCTGGTTAGACGTCAGACACGTTGCGTGTAGACTCAGACTTTTGATGAACTGAAGACACACAAAGTCTTCGTAAGTTTTTCACATTTAACATTACTGGTTGACTTGCATTTAAACTACTGCTCATTATTCATCTCTCTCTCTCTCTCTCTCTCTCTCTCTCTCTCTCTCTCTCTCTGAGTTCAATTCTAATGATGTTAAATATCTTGTGCATGAGAGTGTGTGCGCATGGGAGACTGTGATGATGATGAACTATTAATTACCTCCTATCATCCTATCATCTTCTAGGAAAATCTTCTGATTTTATTAATCAGTTATGCCAAGAATTATTTGAAACTATATCTTTCGCACATTTTAGCTGTGAGGTTAAAATAAACAAAAATGAGAAAATGTATTAATAAGTATAAGATCTACTAACCTTCTTTTCCCTTCGCAAAATCCTTTAAGAACACAATTAATCACAGAACTGAATTATTATCCACTCTGAATAAACACGTGTATTAGGCTAGGCGTTTTTGGGATTAATCTCTTCCTCACAATGTAAAAAACTGGACTCCTTCCTCTTGCAAGCTACGCAGTAGATTATATTTCTGCCAGTCCAATATGGGTTTCTGGATTCGACATCTAGCTCCGCCCATACCAACCAATCCTTAATCGCCCCTCTGGTCACTCATTCACAGGATCGCTCTTGTCCCCTGTCAGTCCAAACGTGGGTGTAGTTTGACCTCTGATTGTTTATTGTTCACCTGGCCAAGGTGGGCGTCCAAGGTGGTAAACCAACGCTTGTCTGAACATTGGCCGACCAAAGATAACACCATTACAGCATGAGACGTTTTCCCCTGGCCAATCTGGGCGTCCAATGTGGTGTCACAGAAATTACAGCATGCCCAGATGTTTGATTCGGATGACCAGATGTGTTTTTACCAGATTTATCACGATGCAATGTGGGCTTCAAACGATAATGTCGGGCATGGGGACTCAATCAAACGACTTTTATTTCCCCCGATGAAAGAACAAATGTGGTTCTCTAGATACCGGTCGCGAGTAATCACAACGATGAAATAGCAAATGTGGGTCGCAAATATGGGATGAAAGAGCAAATGTCGGAGAAAATACAATATGAAAAATGTAGGAAAAGATGGAGCAAGAAGGCCTTTGCGCTCGTTCATCACAGTAACCCACAGCTTTGTCGTGTCCTTAAGGTGTCTTGACGAAATAAATAGGCGACAGAATCTTAATGTTGCAGTAGTAGTCCGCTTGCTGTGATGGCGGTGGGAAAACTGTGGCAGTTTATATATATTGCTATATGATGGCGAAGCAGGTTTCTTTGTTGAGTCGGTCTATTACTTATGGTAATTTATGATCTAAATATTTACGTGTGTAGCTTCTTGTAAAAAAGTCGTTCGTTACGTGTAACTTCTGATCAATAATTTTCGTGGGCGGTCCGTAAATTTTTAGATACAGGCTATATTAACATAAAATAAATTTTTATAGAAACAGAAGATTAAAAAGTCTTGGCGCAGATGTTTAATTAAACCAGGCTAAGCTTCGCTTCGCCAAGCATACGTCACGTGATTTTTATCCAATCGTGAGCTCAGAAAAATGTAGAAGGGACGCGAATAATTTACCCAGCAACCTAATTAGTTGGAGAAGAAGGACGCGTCTAGCTAGATCAGAAAGTTTGTGCTGATAACACAGTGGTTTTTTACTGCATGAAAGTCATTCAAAGGAAGAATTAGAAATTCCAGAAACGATGGCATGTTCTCTTCAAAGTGCATTTTGTGTAATTAGACTTTATATTCGAGGACAGTAAGTAGGAACTGATTACTATAAAATTATTAACCCTGCCGAAATCGAAAGATTGTTGCAGATTTAGCAAGAGAACAATGGCTGAAAGACTTCTGTGCAAATGTACATGCGGATTTATTTGTTTTGATGAAGAAGATATGGTAAATTTTATATCCTGAAGAAGCAGAATAACCCCTATTTCACTACTGGTATGCACTTACTTGAAAATGTGGCATTATGAAGAAGAATAAGTGTCATATGTGTCTTATGAAGTTTTATGTCGACTTGTAATTACGTTAAAATTTAATAAAACGTCGTCACCTTTATACTAAAGGCAGGTCGTCACTCATTTGCTTTGCCAGACATTCATGAGAGGAAAGAAGGAAAGAATAAATGAACAATAACTACTCTTGCTGGTAAATTATATAAATAAAACACATCTGCTCTAATACTACACCTTAGAGGATTGTCCCCGAACCTGGTAAATTCCTGTAAGTCTGTAGAGAGAAATCGTCACCTCTAGCTGGCTAGCTTGTTATCAAAATCTAATACTGTCTATTCAATCCTCACTACCCTACCCGGCCACACATCTCAATTTGGTGCCGTATGACCAGTCCTCTAAAAAAAAGAGCAGAAGCGAAGATGGATCAATTAATGGAAAATTTTCAACAGCTGGGTGTGGAACAACAACAACAACCACAGAACCAACCCGTAAATACACAACCACTGCAGCCCCAGGACAGACAAAGTATGGAAGGACCAACAATAATAGCGCTACAGAAAATTACTGAAACCCTACAGAAAAATGACAACTACGCGAAATTCACACAGGTTAGATCCATTGTTCAGCCGTTCGATGGAAACAAAAAAAAATTTCAGAAGATGGTTGTCCGACATGGATAAATTTGCGGCACTAGCAGAGGCAACAACGGATGAAGAGAAAAAGAAAATCGCTCTGTTAGGTTCTGATTCGTACGTGACTGATTTTTTAAGAAGGAGGTCCCAGCAGTACCCCACAGAAACCTACGAGTCCCTAAAAAAAGAGCTCACCCAGAGATATGGGGAAATCATAGACAAAATGCATGCTTGGTCCGTCCTTAGAAGCATGAAACAGGAAAGAGATGAATCGGTACAACTTTTTGGAGATCGATTCCTCAATATGGCAGAAGAGGCGTTTTGCGGAGAAATCCCTACCATACCTGATGTAGAAATACAGTTAGTGGGGATATTTGCAGATGGCCTTAGAGCGGAAAATATCAGAAGGCATCTTATTAGAAAAGACACCAAGACTATTGCTGAAACAATCCAAGCAGCAATACAGGAGGAAAATCTTCACCGAAGGTTCCAACAAAGAGCAGGTAGGGAACCCCGACCAGAATATAGGGACTATGATGAGCATGAGCCTATGGAAGTCGACCATGCCAGGAGGCAATGGACTCGCCCACGACAACGAGATGATAGGCCTCGCAATTATAGACCCCCCACACAGAGGCAAAACGAAGTCAATAATGTCAATCCGAACGGATGCTTCACATGCGGTAGGCTCGGACATGGGTACAAGTCCTGTAGAGCTAATTACAATAATGCACCATTCAGAAGAGGAGGTTACCAACCACAACAACCCGCACCACCCCCACGTGATTACACCAGAAATCAGTATACCAGAGGCGCACCTCAAACCCTCATGCGTCAGGGAAACGGCCGCGCCACTCACTAAACAGGACCGTTAGTGAGGGCAACAATCACAGAAACTGGTCCAAAACAAAAGAAACAACACAGAACAGAAATTGTCAAGTGGGCCCATCCAGTAAAATACAATATGAAGAAATGTTGCATGATGGAACTAAAATACATCCGGACCCCAGTTCCTGCATCATGTCTATACAGGGCCAACAATATAGGGCACTGGTAGATACAGGAGCATCCATCAGCCTTATTAGGTTCCAGCTGTTCAAGAGGATCCAACACGTAGTACGATTTCAACCGTCCAAAACACACCTAGCTTCAGTCACGGGACAAAGACTAAATTCAGTTGGGACAGCATGGCTAAAATTTTCCTTAGGCGAAACAAATTTTGAACACCCATTTGTCATCACTAAAGGAATGTCCAGAAATCTTATCCTAGGGAGAGATTTTTTTAACAAACACAAAGTTCGAATATACTATGACCTCCACAAAATCAAAGTCAACAATACGTACATAGATCTCCAGGACGATATCCACATAGCGTCTTTGGTAAGGATTACAGCTCCCATAACGGTGGCTCCAAACTCCCTGGTCATAGCAAAAGGCAGAGTAAAAAATTCTGAGTACATAACACCAGGGCAATCAATTCAAGTACAGCCCCTAGCAGAAGAAAGCATTATTGATGACCCATTGTTGCAAATTACAGAGGGAATCGCTGAAGTCTCGAAGTCCAGAGATTTCCCCATCATGATATTGAATATGTCAGGAAAAACTACCACTATAAAAAGAGGCACAGTTGTAGCGCAAGTGGATACGTCAACAATAAGACAAACCAAAACCAATAGAGACCATCCACAAATTGTCTCAACCACCCCCACTGGACATAATGCACGAAATCGCAGTACAAATAACCAAAGTACACGGAAAGTAAACAGTTATAAGGCTTATGCAGAAAAAGGCAGTAACATCAGTCAGAGTTATGTTACACCACAGCATACCCTACCCAGATGGCAGAAACGAACCGGTCCATACATAAGAAGAGAAAGGCCACAGTATGAAAATGACTATAATTACTCATTCTTGCGCCCCAGCACACCAAGAGAAAAGATGAAGTGCTGTATATCACAGAGTAACAGAGAAACAGAAATTGTCTTGCCAGGAGGATATCCAAAGCGACAAGACAGTGATACATGCCCCATGGAGTATCAATATAACTCAAAAACAGGTGGATATGATAAAGTCCCAAAACCAATTGAAATTTCCGAAGAAAAGGAAGAACTCTTATATGACTATACCACAGGAGGATACTATAGCAGCAAAGTTGGAAACAGAAAGAATGAAAAATTTTCGCCCAGGGAAAGAAGACAGCCCTATAGCACAAACAGAAGAAATACAGTAACGTACGCGGATGAGCGCAGTTACGGCAGAAATAATCAAAAAAAAATGGCACAACAACGACTACCCCAGAAATATAATAAGAAATGAATATACAGTAAATGCAGTGACAAATGGAAATGCACACAGTACATGGCAGAGGAGACAGTACCAAGCACAGCCCAATGAACGGCAAAGAACTACGCAAAAGAAAGCCACATACCAGGAGCAGAGATTTTCACAAGATGCAAGAAAAATGTCCCAAAATTATGGGAATGAAACGGAGGCATCAAGACAGACCAGAGATATCATAGCAGATCATAAATACAGAGAGAGAATAGCTCAGTTACTTGCAACCCTGAATGCCACAGAAGATAATAAGCAACGTTTGAAAACGTTTGTAGAAAAGCACCAAGATGTATTCGCACTCAATGACATGGAATTAGGCAGAACTAACACTGTCACAATGGACATTCAAACAACCACAGAGGAGCCAATACATATGAAACCCTATCATACGCCCTTGAAAAATAGAGAACTCGTGGAAAGGTCTATAAATGAAATGCTACAGGCAGGAATCATAGAAAGATCCCGTTCCCAATGGTCCTCACCCATAGTGATAGTAACAAAGAAAGACGGCTCCAGTCGCTTTTGCTGCGACTACCGTGCCCTTAACAAAATCACAAAAGTCATTTCCTACCCCCTCCCCAGGATAGACGATCTACTTGCGACGTTAGGAAAGTCTACATACTTTACCACACTTGATGCAAGGTCAGGCTTTTGGTGCATCCCCATGACACCTGAGGCAAAACAGAAATCCACATTCTGTTCACATATGGGAAGTTTTTCTTGGCAGGTTATGCCATTTGGTCTAAAAGGATCTCCAGCAACATATATGTCACTCATGGATGAAGTGTTAAAGGGTCTACATCCATTTGCCCTGGCATACATAGACGATATCCTGATACATACCGCAGGCACGATGGAAGACCACCTCCGCAAGGTTGAAACAGTGTTTGATAGACTCAGGCATCACCAAATAAAGTTAAAACTGTCAAAGTGTGAGTTTCTAAAGACAGAAACAAAATATTTAGGCTTTGTCATCAATAGACATGGCGTCAGACCTGATGAAGATAAAGTCAAAGCCATAAGAGAAATGCCTAGCCCCAAGACGGTGAGACAAACACGCTCGTTTATTGGTACAATAGGGTACTATAGGCGCCACATCATCAAATTTTCCCCAGAGCAGCAGAGCCTTTGATAGCCCTTACCCGCAAGTATGCACGCTTCAAATGGACAGAAGACTGCCAGAGATCCTTTGAGTATCTAAAAAATGCCCTAACCACCATCCCACTGCTTGGACATCCAGATATTTCTCAGCCCATGATACTATACGCCGATGCCTCAGATAACGCAATTGGTGCTTGTTTGGTCCAACCTGTACTAGAAGATGAAACACCCATCCTACCAAACATTCCAAATGAGAAACCCATTGCATTCCTATCCCACGCATTGTCAAAGTCACAAAAACGGTGGACCACCACTGAGAAAGAAGCATATGCTATTCACTATGCAGTACAAAAGTTTGACTTTTACGTCAGAGGAACTAAACTCATTATAAGAACTGATCATCAACCTTTGGTTAACTGGCTCACCAAAACACAAGAACAGCCAAAGAAGTTACAGACATGGGCAATGAATTTACAGTCCTACGACACCACTATCGAACATATCCCAGGCGAAATGAACACCTGTGCAGACCTCTTATCCAGGATTAAATATGATGATGAAACTGAAGTGAAAACAAATAGAGTCAAAAATGATGGCACATCCTCAGAGATTGACGATAATGCTAAAGAAATTAATGAAATTACTTCATCAAGTCGAAGAAGTACCTCAGATTCCGCCACTCAAGTAGAAGAAGAAAGCCAAGATATGTTTGACATGAGAGTAGAACAAGCGAAAGATGCAGAAATTGTCAAGCTGCTCACATACGTGAAAGAAAACCCAACAAAAAGTAAAGATTTTACAGTACACCCAACGGATGGAGCTCTATACTATATTGATCAGAAACAAGAAGGGACACTAAGAAAAGTCATTCCAGCACATCTAGTCCCAGAAGTATTGCTACAGTTTCATGATAACAACGGGCACATGGGAAGAGACAAAACAATTGATGTCATAAAGAAAAGGTATTATTGGCAAACTTTCTACAAGGACATTACAGAATATGTAGCCACCTGTAGAACATGTAAATTGAGAAACATGAAGCCACATTTAATTCCCCTTCAAGAAATGCAACCTTCCCATTATCCCATGCAAACAGTGAGCATTGACATATCAGGTCCTTACCCACTCACCCAATCAGGCAACAAATACCTCCTGCACATAGTTGACCAATACTCTGTTTGGCCAGAAAGTTACCCACTCAGTGATGCCACATCGCAGTCCATCACGCAAATTTTTTTACAAGAATTCATTCCCAGGCATGGCTGTCCAAAACGAATCATTTCAGACAACGGTAAACAGTTTATAGGTAACCCATTTAAAGCCACCTTACACCAGCTGAATATTGAGCATACTACAACCACTTATTATTGCCCAAATGCAAATGGCAGAAATGAACGCATGCACGCCACCCTACATGATATTATTAGCAAATATATCAAGGGGAACCACCAATACTGGGACCTATACATTAACCAAGCTCTTGAAGCCATCCGAGTAAACGTGAACGATACCACAGGAATGTCACCCTTTCTCATGCTATACGGAAGAGAACCAAACTTTCCGTTAGACAACCTACTTCGCCCACAAAGAAAATACATGGGAGAAGACCCCATCGAAATAATCCTTCAAGAAAAGTATAAAGCTCACCAGATTGCACAACGAAATACGCAGAAGGCATTTCACAAGAAACAGAAACAACATGATAAATCAGCCAAGCTACCAACGTACAAAATAGGAGACAGAGTATACTACAAGAAACATGTACGCAGTTCAAAATTCGATGACCGATGGTTAGATGGCTACAAAATCATGAAACAAACTACGCCTGTAAACTTCATTATTTGGAATGAAGAGAAACAACACCAAACAAAAGCTCACGTAAAACAAATAAAAATCGACAATCACCGGCCCATTCCGCCTCTGACGACAAATACAAGACCAGTCAGAAAAGCCACCCTAAATTATAATCCATCCAGCACAGATTCGTCTGACATATCAGAGTCAGAGACGACAGACTCTGAATTTTACCAAGACGACCACATACCCAGACCACCCACAGATGAAATACATCGAGCAAGACAACAACGAGACTCGTCCGAAAGCGAAGAAGATATCCCACCACTTGAATTACGTAATAGACTACAAGACAGAGACATGCGCATTAGAAATGAAGAAATCATGCCACAGACGTCACACGATGACAACACGAAAACACCTTATATCCACACTCAAACTTACTCCCGCAGTGATAAATCGTCAGCTGATACCTATCACACCCCCAGTTCAGGCAGTTCGAGTTTTAACACTAGTGAAAACCAAACACTGCTATACCACAAGAACAAGATTGCTCGTTCAAAACAATCAGATCCTGAAGAAACTATACCCAAGCAGATTGTTGAACCATATACCAGCGATCTTTATGGAGACGAAACAGAACAAGACAGCATAGCTTTGTCAGACCCCAACCAACATAATGACAGAAAAATGGTAGAATTATACCAACAAGAAACAGACATTGATACAGCTAGTTCCATTGAAACCAGTGATGCGGATAGTACATTATTTGTACCAGTCAGCTCCAGCGTCAAACGCGCCTATAAAACAGAATCTGATGACTCAATCCCTAGCAACAAAATTCCGCGTATACAGCACAACTATATCAGACGAAAGATTCTGAAGAAACGCAATCATGTTCCAAAACCAAGAGAAGTGTTAGCCTCATCTCAACTAGTCAAAAACAACAGTGTGCAAATTACTGTGCCCATTGTAACCAGTGCTAACGTTCAGCACAACCAGGTCAGAAGAAAAATCAAGGCGAAACATATACCTGCCTCAAAACCAACAGATGTTCCAGCCATACAAACCCTCACCACAGTAAAACCATCACCGCATTCGTCAATGTCCTCGGTGTCCCAACAATCAGCAAATGCAGTGTCGTCGCCTATCACACCCGTCACCACTGCTACTCAGTATGATGCTCGCCTAAGCAGTCGGGACATTGCAAGGTTAGAGATGGTGAAGGAACTAGCGAAGCTGTTCTGAAAAACACGCCCAGGTGTTTTATGTGTTCGCAAAATCCGAACACGGTCATCGCGAATGTGCACTTAATTTTTAACAATGTACTAACTCTCCCCATGTACTCTATTTGCAGCTGTTGATAGTGCAAATGACTTGCTTACAGACTAAGATGTCAAAGCCTCACTGAGAAAGCTATTTTTCCAGCCTTAGAATACGAAAAAAAAAAAAAAAAAAAAGAAATCAAGTCCAGCCCACGGAGGATTCTAGTTAGACATTTTATTTGGATTATTGAAATAAAGATGACACAGATGATACAATGTTCTTTGTTTACAGACACCCTTATTAGTCAGACAGTTTTTGATATTCAGAATGTTACACAACTTTACCTATAACACATGTGTCACACTATTCTGTTGTAACATTCATCTCCACTTTTGTAACTGATCATATTCCACGCTTCCATTCACCAGACATGTATTATGTTTATATGCCACCCTCACACATTTTGAGGATCATAAGCCAATATTGTAAAACATTGACTGCCCTGAGGTTAGCAGCTGAAGAAGAAAAAAAAAGAAAATAAATCACCCCATTACCAGTCATACACCCCACCAGCTTGATCCCTGATACTGCCTATCACAAATACCCCAATGACATTTGCGCATGCTGAATTTCTGCAAATGAAGAATCCCTTGAGAGCATTAGTATATGCTAACCCCTGATTGAACACATTACACCTATTTGTTGATGATGCCTTTGCCCATGTTAAAGAAATAGCATTTGCACATGCTGACCTAGCAAATGAAATACCCCTTTGCAGCATTTGTATATGCTGAACCCACATTGAACACCCCATTACCACATGATAACCACTAATGACACATGAGATGAAGAAGCAACTGGTTATGTATGATGAAAATGCCATTTTATATTAAGGTGAAACTTTATGTTGTCACAACTGAGATTTTGTTGAAATGTTTATGCACAAAATCCCCCACATTAACATTGGAGGGATAATCTTAGTCTTCGTGGTTACGAGATAAGACAAGGATATAATAAAATATTTGATGAATACCATGGACATGGAACAAATCAGAGCAGATGATTGTTGCACATATGAGGACCATATTTGAAGTCATTATTGAAGGATTATCAGTAGACAAGAAACACAAATGAATTATGATAATCCCATGGAACCACAAGTACTAAGGACACAAAATGGAGATTAAATAATGGAGAAAAAAAAATAATGACTGAATAATTGCTACGCCCAGAGGTAAAGGAAATAGAGATACATCCGCATTTTTGGAGATATCTTTTTTTTTTGATTTTTTGCTCATTGCCTTTGTAATATGAACATTGTTGTATAACAAATGACTATTCCTTATCATGAATTACAGAATGTTGTAAGATAGTTGGAATAAATTGACAATGTACTATACTCATAACATACCCAGAATTACAGGAGAGAAAATAAATAAATGATTGATGAAATTGGACATACTGAGATTTGCTCACCCCGAGGATATTGGATAAGAAAATAACGTTATCCCAAGGACAGACATGTCACAGATATAGTACATGGACAATTAATAAGGATATATTTCCAGTACAGAATAAGAGGAATAGGAAGGATCCACATTTTAAAATATTGGAGATTCCTCACGATCAATTGAATATTTTTCTTCCTTTCTATGTCACATTTTTGAGTGATGACCCCAAAATATTTTTTCATCTCATATTGTCAAAAGTTCTTACATCTCAGTTAAATGTTTCCATAAATAATTGTTTGATGTGTTTTGCATAAATGTATTGCTAGATAAGGTACATAGGGAGTTACTAAGGATGAATTCTCAAGATAACAGGAGGACTAGAATAGATACAATGATATTGGAACACCATAAATGATACATTGGTGTTATGAAAAAAAAAAAAAAAAAGGAGACAAATATAAATTGTATACAAGGATGCCTCGAGAGTGACAACATGGATACATATTGTCAAGAGTATAAGCAGTTGTCTTAAAAGAGAAAATAAAGTAATACGGAACCCAATGTAGAAAATTCATGATGATTTGGAAACTATATTTTTCTTTTCCCTTATATTTCATAATATGATAGTAACACATTCGTCTGTTGGTTGCTGAATAATGTGATGTTTGAAAATTGATGTATGGGAAGTCAAAGAAGATCTTTGAAGAATAAATATATATATAAAATAATATTTCTAGGAAAGAGTTCACAAAAAAAAAAAAAAAAAAAAAAATACTGTATTGACAGAAAAGAAAGAATGATTTGAAATAACTGACTAATGGACAGGATCACCACCAGACGTACAGATATTGGAGACAAACATCACATATTTTGAAGAAAAAAAAAAATGTCTATAACAAGGAAACATTCAGATAAATAAATAAGGATAAGCCATGAGGTTTTAATGCTTTATTGTGAAAAATGATTACTTATAAAAATGATGCTGGTTGTATTATCGTCTGATAAATATGCATATTATGTTTAGAGATGTTTTCTACATGTAATATTGAGCAAGTGGCTCATTCACTGAAAAAAAAAGAAGATGATGATGATGATGAGTACCCATGAAAACATTGGCTATTCTATGAAAGTGGATTACCATTACCATAGGAATTAGAGATTTTGGACATTTCTTGGAATATTGCAGAGTACTTGGGAAATAGAATAAATAAATACGCCAGAAAAAAAAAAAAAAAAAAAAGATTTGTTAAGTCTTGCAGAATTATATATGGAGCAAACAACAGGAACAGAAAAGAGATAACACCCCCACCATTCCACCATATCCAAGAGAATGTAATCAACTATATTTTTGAATGAAATGTAATAGATTATGATAATCCAGCCAAGTTCTGAAAATAAGATAGTTTATTGTTCATTCCCCAGTGTTGCCACTCGTCACATTTTTTTAGTGATGACCTTATGAGTGTTTTGCAGATTTTGTTAGGCAGTGTTGCCAATTTGTAAATTTGGTGAAAAATATTATGATGTGATGAATAAGTTATACTTTTTGAAGTTGATGTCCACTACTAGTTTTTTTTTTACATAGCAGACGACCTCATATAGACATAGGACCCCAGTATAGGAATTAAATTAAATTTTTTTTGGAAATATTTTTGGACTTAGAAAAATTTTTGAACTTTAAATTTTTCTGAAAATTTTTTTGAACTTAGAAATATTGGGGATGGATTTTTGTTATTGATAGTACTCAAATGTCTCCCTACGGGATACATTTGCAGGGCCCCGGGATCTGTATGTAACCGCGTATACCGTAAATTTTTAGATACAGGCTATATTAACATAAAATAAATTTTTATAGAAACAGAAGATTAAAAAGTCTTGGCGCAGATGTTTAATTAAACCAGGCTAAGCTTCGCTTCGCCAAGCATACGTCACGTGATTTTTATCCAATCGTGAGCTCAGAAAAATGTAGAAGGGACGCGAATAATTTACCCAGCAACCTAATTAGTTGGAGAAGAAGGACGCGTCTAGCTAGATCAGAAAGTTTGTGCTGATAACACAGTGGTTTTTACTGCATGAAAGTCATTCAGAGGAAGAATTAGAAATTCCAGAAACGATGGCATGTTCTCTTCAAAGTGCATTTTGTGTAATTAGACTTTATATTCGAGGACAGTAAGTAGGAACTGATTACTATAAAATTATTAACCCTGCCGAAATCGAAAGATTGTTGCAGATTTAGCAAGAGAACAATGGCTGAAAGACTTCTGTGCAAATGTACATGCAGGATTTATTTGTTTTGATGAAGAAGATATGGTAAATTTTATATCCTGAAGAAGCAGAATAACCCCTATTGCACTACTGGTATGCACTTACTTGAAAATGTGGCATTATGAAGAAGAATAAGTGTCATATGTGTCTTATGAAGTTTTACCATGTCGACTTGTAATTACGTTAAAATTTAATAAACGTCACCTTTATACTAAAGGCAGGTCGTCACTCATTTGCTTTGCCATACATTCATGAGAGGAAAGAAGGAAAGAATAAATGAACAATAACTACTCTTGCTGGTAAATTATATAAATAAAACACATCTGCTCTAATACTACACCTTAGAGGATTGTCCCCGAACCTGGTAAATTCCTGTAAGTCTGTAGAGAGAAATCGTCACCTAGCTAGCAGGCTAGCTAGTAATCAAAATCTAATTTACTCTCATCCAGATCATTTCATAAAGTATACGCCCTCTACAACCCCGGTAGTATAACGTATATACAAGCACGTACATAAGCCCGCTCTGTATGAGAAATTATGTTCGGCTTTATGTTGATTGCTAGTCAAGTAAATGGAGCACTGTATGTGGAGCAGTTACATGACCATGCTGATCGCATTCATACTTTATTCTCCCTGTATTTCTCTGCTTTGTTAGTAGATTGCGCGGTAAAAGATAGTCGGAAAATTTACTGGTAAACTTTTTACGTATATGGCCACAGCGAGATTGAATATTATTAAAAGGTAAAAGTAGTTAGTGGTTCAATTCCTGGTAAGTAAGTTTTTTTTTTTTTTTTTTTTTTAAATCTTTGTTTGCGTTTCTTATCCCTTTCTTTATTTATTCAATGTAGAATTTAAATTCAAGTAACGTGACAGCCCGAATGGGGAAAGTAACAATACCACAATTTGTGCATAAGGACAACTCCAGCACCATTAAGAAAAAAATATTGTTCGCATGTTTGTTTGATGTATTCTGCTCTTTCGTCTTCTTGTCTCTTCTTATGCTATACTATTTTGCTATTTTAATGCAATTCTGAGTACATGCTTGGTGGCTGAATGTATGAGTCTGGATACCACACACAACGAAACAAGTGGGCTCTGAATGTTAATTTTGGCAAATTACTTAGATAATGAGCATGACATTAAAGTTGCCTGTAGTTATAAAGATAGTAATAGTAATCTGATTTCTTCTTCAAGAACAGTGCTAGCTTGCGTGGGGGATCATGTCTCTCTACAACTTCCCGTCCGCAGAGCCGAATATCAGTAATGTTCAATGTTATTGGCTTTTTTTATATGCCACAGTATTAATCTGTGCATTATTTTCTCTATATCGTTCACCTTGTTTCCCCCAACCTTGTATATTGTCAAAATATATTCTAGCTTTCCTCTTTTTATAACAAGGCTAAAGAAAGTGAATTGAAAGTGAGTTGTTTCTATCTAACATAAGAAATAAGCTTTCCTTGCGCACTGGACTGTTTCGCGACACCCTCATTACTTTTGTTAGCTGACCATGGTGTTATTAACACCCTTCTGCAAAACAGCATCTCTATGGCATATAAGGACTTGGCTGGTGTACAAATTGTGCATGACTCGCATTTACATAATAGTAATAGCTCTTTATAACCCTGACAAACCCTCTTTCTTATTTCTTTAGACAAAGGTTGGACGAACAAAATACTCTTCATTTTAAGACATGCTTTTCTACTCTTCACCACAGACACTGACAGTCGATAGCAACCTTTCTCAGCCTTGTTACTCTAGAGGAACCCTTGAAATAAGTTTTCATATCTCTTGGAACTCCTGCATAAAAATTAGCATTTCTTTAGCTCACGGTAATTTTAATTAATGTTATTTACAACATGCTAATTTATATTACAATGTTGTATAGTAAAGCTACTACAAACCATAGGCCCAGGCAATATAAATAAAATATATCCTAAGACTCAGTTTTATGCAAAACTTTGAAAAAAACCCGTTTATAATTTTTTTTTCAAGCACAATCTCTCATGGAACCCCTAGCTACCTATCACGGAACTGTAATGTTCCACGGAACCCCTAGCCACCTATCACGGAACTGTAATGTTCCATGGAACCCTTAACCACCAATCACGGAACTCTAATGTTCCACTGAACCCCTAGCTATCTCTCACGGAACTGTAATGTTCAACGGAACCCCTAGCTACCTATCACGGAACTGTAATGTTCCACGGAACCCGTAGCCACCTATCACGGAACTGTAATGTTCCACGGAACCCCTAGCTATCTCTCACGGAACTGTAATGTTCAACGGAACCCCTAGCTACCTACCACGGAACTGTAATGTTCCACGGAACCCTTAGCCACCTGTCACGGAACTCTAATGTTCCACGGAACCCCTAGCTATCTCTCACGGAACTGTAATGTTCAACGGAACCCCTAGCTATCTCTCACGGAACTGTAATGTTCCACGGAACCCCTAGCTACCTATCACGGAACTGTAATGTTCCACGGAACCCCTAGCTACCTATCACGGAACTGTAATGTTCCACGGAACCCTTATCCACCTATCACGAAACTGTAATGTTCTACGGAACCCCTAGGTATCTCTCACGGAACTGTAATGTTCCACGGAACCCCAAGCTACCTATCACGGAACTGTAATGTTCCACGGAACCCCTAGCTACCTATCACGGAACTGTAATGTTCCACGGAACCCTTATCCACCTATCACGGAACTGTAATGTTCCACGGAACCCCTAGCTATCTCTCACGGAACTGTAATGTTCCACGGAACCCTTAGCTACCTATCACGGAACTGTAATGTTCCACGGAACCCCTAGCTACCTATCACGGAACTGTAATGTTCCACGGAACCCTTAGCCATCTATCACGGAACTGTAATGTTCCACTGAACCCTTAGCTATCTCTCACGGAACTGTAATGTTCCACGGCTAAATTACAAACATACTTAATTAGAAAAATTGCACCTTTAAAAAATACACAATAGTCAAGTTTATATTTCAGATTCATCAGAATATTTGTCAGATTTATGGGCCCGTTCAAGAAGTTTTTTTCCTTCTGATATTTGGACATAGAGAACTCAGCACAAGAGAAATCCTTAAAATGGGTCTTTATAATGGTTAAAGCTTTCACTGTCTCAATTTTAAGTCTGTTTTTTTCGTCTGTCCAAAGCGCATTTATTAATGAAAAAACACTTTCAACAGCTGCATTGGATCCTGGCAGTGCCAAACAAAAACTAACTAGGCATTTCAGGTTCTCAGCATTTATATCCTGCTTTGTAAAATGAGCGAACATCTCACACCATTTTTCACTGACACTTTGATCCTTCAGTTCACTCCACACATCAAATTTGTTTTCACAATATGTTTTCACACATACAAACTCATCAAATGTTGTTCGTCCATCACGGGTGATGAAGACCACTCTGTTCATCCAATTATTTAGGAATATGTTAGGTTAGTCTATGGGTACGAAGGTGACTGATGAGCCCGATGCGGGCCTGGAAAGATCTCGGACAGTGTGGGCAGGGAATGTTTGCTTCATGTGAAGGTTTTATTACACGGTCCTTTCTAGCTTGTCTCCGCTGTTCCGCTGCTGCTCTTCTGGATGATTCGCATGCCACTGCACCTTTACGAAGAGATGTGCGCCAAGCAGTTCGGTCTTGCGCAGCAGTTTCCCATGTGTCTGGGTTTATGTCAAAGGTTTTCAATGACGTCTTTAACGTGTCTTTGAAGCGCTTCTTTTGGCCACCATGGGAGCGTTTACCCTTCTGCATCTCACCATAAAAGAGTATCTTTGGCAGTCGATGGTCTGGCATGCGGACTACATGACCTGCCCAGCGAATCTGTGACTGCATCAGAATAGTATCAATACTAGGGATACCAGCTCTGTCAAGAACGGCGGTATCCGGGATCTTGTCTTGCCATTTAATGTTCATTATCTTCCTGAGACAGACTGTATGGAAGTGGTTTAGCTTCTTTACGTAACGCCTGTATACAGTCCATGTTTCACATGCATATAGCAGCACTGGAAGCACCGCAGCTCTGTACACCTTCAGCTTTGTCTGTAGACTAATGCCACTTCGATGCCAAACGTTGGTGTATAGTCTGCCAAATGTGCTGCTGGCTCTGGAGATCCTGGTGTTCACCTCGTCATCAATGACAATGTTCTGGGATAGTGTGCTACCAAGGTATGTGAATCTGTTCACAACATTCAGTTTCTCACCATTAACCTTGATGACTGGCTCAGTATAAACTGTGCCAGGAGCTGGTTGGTACATGATTTCTGTTTTCTTCGTGTTGATGGTAAGCCCAAAGTTGGCGCAGGCTTCGGAGAATCTATCCACACTATGCTGCAGATCAGCCTCTGAGCCAGCATTGAGGGCACAATCATCAGCAAACAGAAGATCTCTGATGGTGTGTAATTTAACCTTGGTTTTTGCTTGAAGCCTCCTAAGGTTAAACAATTTTCCATCAATACGATAACTAATGTCGATTCCTGTGTCCCCGTCTCTAAAAGCATCAGTCAGCATAGCAGAAAACATGATACTGAACAGAGTCGGTGCAAGTACGCACCCTTGTTTAACTCCATTTGAGACAGGGAAAGGCTCTGATAGCTCACCGTTTTCCTGAACTCTAGCCTGCATTCCATCATGCAGTTGCTGCACTAATGTGATAAATTTCTTTGGGCAGCCGTATTTTGCTATGATCTTCCATAGACCCTCTCTACTGACCGTGTCGAACGCCTTTGTCAAGTCGATGAAAGCTGTGTACAGGTCACAGTGCTGTTCTTGGCATTTTTCTTGTAGCTGTCTTGCAGCGAACACCATATCTGTGGTTCCACGTTCTTTCCGGAATCCACACTGACTTTCAGGTAAAAGACCTTTGTCAAGATGAGCCGTAAGGCGATTCAAAAGGATTCTGGCGAATATCTTCCCAGCGATTGATAAAAGAGAGATGCCTCGATGATTGTTACAGTCTTGGCGATTACCTTTACGTTTATATAGATGTACAAACTCATCAAATAAGTCCTCTTCATTCACAGTAAAATTTGGTGACACTGTCTTCATGAATATGTAGCTTTCTTGGATGTTCTTCCAAGTCACAGACTCCTTTCCCTTCAAATTGATCCAATCCATAGACTGAAGAGGCGTAAGAAATGGTGTACACCACTCCTGAATATATTCAATGCAGGTGTCATAGAAGTCTACTGCATAGCTTTGAAACTTTTCAACATGTCCTTCTTTTTCTAATTCTTGCAACTGATTTCTCACAGTAGTGGTAAGAAACTTTTCTGCCTTATTTTGAAGTACAGATTATTCTGTCCCTTTCTCTTCTTTCCACCAAAGTTTGTATTTGTATTATCTGCTGATATAGCAATAAACTTTTTAAGGAGATCTGACTTCTGTAACACTTCCACTGTAACCGGAAATTGATAAATTAACACTACTAAAACACGGAATAAAATCCGTTACCCAAAGATTTTTTTTTCAGGAAGGACCCTTAAAAAGCGGGACATTTGGACTAAATTCGGGACACCGGGACATTTTATCAAAAAACGGGACTGTCCCGGGAAAAACGGGACGAATGGGAACCCTACCCTAGCTACCTATCACGGAACTGTAGCGTTCCACGGAACTCCTAGCTACCTCTCACGGAACTCTAATGTTCCAGGGAACCCCGGTTGAGAAACGCTGGTCTATAAATTAGTAAACAAATAATTGAGAGAGTGTTAAATGCACGTTCGAGTTGTGTTTTTTGTTTTGCTCCAGACGAATAACATACACGATAAAATGCAAATGATCTGCAGAGTAGTAACAAAAAAAAACAATCTGAAAGAGGTAAATACATTTTCGAGCTGTGTCTTTGCTTTCCTCCCTTCACAATTAATCGACCATTAGGGCTCTAGACGAATAACATACGCACATCCAACACATCCCCACACACGTACACTCGCACGACATGGACTGGCCCCATGAGGGCTGTGTATCTGCTTCAGCGACGAACAGGGCGTTTCCTACGAGACAATGTGATTAGAATAGCGTCTGCGACTTGAGTGGCCAGGGACACAAAACGCATCCAAGATGAATTTCTATGCCGGCTTCAGTCATCAACTCAGCGCGATAAATACTCTAGCCCCGTTTGGATTTGATAAAGTAGCCATGTACGTCTCTAAGGCGTCTTAGATTACCGGGGAAGGGATACAATCGATGTTACAGGAGCACTGGAACAAAGCTGTAACGTCTGATTTTTGTTTTTTTCTGTCACCAGCATTCATTCATTTAATTCCATTTTCGCTCCCTGTGGATAGAACGAACGAACGAGCGAAAACATTTCAGGTATTGAGAGAAAGAACAGCAAGATTGAAACAGAAAGAAGAACCATGACCACAAACTACATAGATAAACCTTACCCATGCAACACCTGGACCCACGCTTACACAGCTGGATCAGCAACAGATGCTACAGAAGATGGAGGTGGAGGAATGTTGCTGAGCTTTAGCACTGGTACACAAAAAAAAAGCTGTAAGTAGCAGCAGGAACGTCAGAACGGAGGCCTTAAAAACTGCAGCAGATGTCCTAATGACGAGGAAGGAACTGAGAGAAAAGCTGCTTTCTTTGCTGCCGCTCTGTAAGTAATTGCAACGCTAAAGAGCCACAATGACCCTGATGACCTATGAGTAATACTCCATAAACTGTCTCTGCGTTTCAAAATAGTTGTGGTACAGTGGATCCCATCTCATTGCAACATCCCCGGCAATAAAGAGGCTGACATAACGGTGAAGGAAGGTGGAAAGCTGCCTCAGCCTGATACGAGTATAACTTTCGACGAGGCAAAGATACGAGTATAACTTTCCACGAGGCAAAGATACGAGTATAACTTTTGACGAGGCAAAGATACGAGTATAACTTTCGACGAGGCAAAGATACGAGTATAACTTTCGACGAGGCAAAGACACGAGTATAACTTTCGACGAGGCAAAGACACGAGTATAACTTTCGACGAGGCAAAGACACGAGTATAACTTTCGACGAGGCAAAGAGTTTTATCAGAAGCAGATACAGGAACAAATGGGAAGCAGAGCATCCAGGCCTCACACACAAAAGAATGACGCATATTATCAGCTCAGCAGTAAAGAACAAGGGGTCATTCTCAATTACACGAGCCACACAGATTGTGATAACACCTATTCAACACAGTAAAGATAGGAATTACCGATGAGTGTAACTGTGGCACCGATAAAATGACTGCTGAATATCTGCTTCAAAGATGCCCAATTTTATGAGGAACAGAGAAAGCATATATGGTCGTCACCAGTACCATTCATGGACAAATTCTAGGGGAATAGAAAAAGCCTCAAGCTGATCACTGCTGTTTGTGAACATATTCAAGTAGACGTCTGAGTGTATGAAGAAGAAACAGAAGACAAAGAAGTTCCCTGTAGAGAATGAAGTCACTATTGCAGCTGGTTCTAAGGAAGCGGCTTGAAACTCATGCAAGTATAACTTTCCCTTTCACTTCATAAGAAACATGGAACCACCATAGCACTGGTCCTCTTGCAGGAAGGCAGCAGATGGCATTCGCACGCTGTTACAGTAGTGGTTCCTGTAGAAATTTTTTTATATGATGAGGTTGCGAGTGTCATGGACAATCCAATATTAGTTTCTTTGTACTGAAAGAATAGTAGGCTTCTTCTTTCTGTTTCATATTAGAGGCTACCTCTTGATATTCAGATTAAAGCAGGAAACAACAGCATAAAACCCTAGAATGAAAGCATGGTCGTGAGAAATTCTAATCCACATATATAAATTAAAAAGTAAATGTAAAGCCTAACAAATAACTTCAATAAAAGGAAAGAAGAATGGTAAAGAACAGTGCTGTCACAATGACTGTACTCGAAATCCCCCTTGTTTTCTAAGTCGTCTGCAAATTATAACGTTTCACGTTGATAGTAAAAGCCTTCTGCAACATACACGCGTTTCCACAACACAATAAAACGTGTACTCCCTTTCTAAGAAAAACCTTGAGATACGCAAGCTGACCTATATTTAATATTCCATTCATGTCATTTTATACACTACGTTACCAAAAACGAACAGACAGATGAACTTAGGATAGAAAGAAGGGAGGGCTGAAAGCAGGAACGCATGCAACACTAAACACGCGTCTCGCTATACAGTTAATGACATCACGCGTGTAAGGCCACAAGCTCCAGCTTTTTTCAAATCGACAGTGATAAAAAACACTACCTATACGAGAGTTAGGTTTTAAAACTTAACAATGCTTATTAGGAAATATGACATTATACTGTTTTATGTCTGAAAACATGACAGTACCCAGACACCACATCGTATTCGAAGTGAACAGGAGGTAGAAGAAAATGCACATTTTGAACGCAGCCACCTAGCTCCCTTAAATTTATATAATTGGGTTCCTTAGGACTTGCTGACAAATGATATGTAAAACGTTACGCAAATAGTCTAGGAATTAACAAATTATAGCCAAAATAAAAGGGTGGTGCTTCAGACAACACCCAAATCAGAATCGCTCAGTGGCAGATTTTGACACCACCATTGTATGGGAAATAGGTCCCCATGTTACCTCCTATTTGATTGGCGGAAAGTAAATGTAAGGCTAAATACGATTAGTCGGGCTATAAATGCAATCTTTTGTTGTTAGGGGAGATGGAAGGAAGGGTACTTTTTTTTTGAAAAGCTGTGTAAACATGGCACGATTGGTTAGACCCGCCAATATAGTCAATCAGAGGCGTCAGGTCAGCACCACATTTTCAAATAAACTTTCTAAAGCAACAGTGCGTTGAGAATCAGCTTATATTTTTCCAAATAAAAGCCTGAGACAGTGGCAGGTCGGATTTTGTACCAGATTCATTGCCAGTCAACGTAATAGTGTATTATTTCCATGAATTGTGGTAAGCTTGAAATATTTGATATCTTTTTAATGAAAATTGAATGTAAATTGATAATTTATGTCTGTATATGTGTGTGGTTCAGTAGCGAACATGAGGCAAAGCCTATATAGTGCTCCAACCTGACAGAAGGTGTCGGAGGAAAGTAAAACTACATGGAATTGCCAAACAGTACACTGACACCTATCTTATTGACTAGAAAGAACTAATGCTGGAATTGCAGAGGCGTAGTAACCATTAGGGAGGAGTATACTGATGTCAATTGTTTCAGATGAAGATAGCAGTTGGCCTACCGCTCTGAACTCAGTGTTTGTTATGTATTGTGTTCAGTCTGGACATAGATTATAAATTAGTTATGAAGTAGGAGGTACAACCTTCTTGTTTCAGGGACCGTGGTCCTAAAGTTATTGAGCAGCACCTGGTCTGAGCTTTGCTGAATCTGGAGGCTGACAGCATACTCCTGGGTCCAGATAGCGACTAGTGAGGTGTCTCCAGAACACAGGGGAGCAATCGAGCAGAGGAGTCTTTTCCTGCCACCATCACGAAAGTTAAGCCTCTGTGGCCAGTGGAGCTCAACATTATGTGTCCCCTCAAAAATTGACATTTTAGTAAAAAAGAGGGACAATACCTTGTTTAAATTGACAGGAACTGTGAACTTTTCACCCATACTATGTTCCAGATAAACAAACACTTGAAGTCATGATGACCAATAACCACATAGCTTGAAAAACAAAACCAGTATTACCTCATAGTGCTACTACACACTGACACACATAGGATAATATTATTAACATATGTCACTACAAGGTTCATATTTATAAATTATGTATATATAAATTGTGATTACATTTGATTGTGATTCCTGGTTCACTTTGTAGTTGAATCAGGATATATAATAGTGAAAGTACTTAATACATATATATTTGAAACTTTACCAGTGACTTATTTAAGATAGTCTTATAGAGTGTTACTTTGTGTGTGTGTCACAGTGTTGTCAAGTGTGGTGGAATAAATTAAATTGTTTATCTGTCTGTTGTTGTTGTGACCTACACTTCATCATTTACATAACCCTAGACATTTAACGTAGTCATCACAATATTCCAGAATAATTCTGACTGAGTTATAAATGTGGTAGCAAGTAAGGTTATCTGTAAAACACTACACCTATTAGATACAGATACCTTCACAGCTGATCTCAGTCAGTACACTAAGTCCCCTATAAATATTTATAACATCCCACTTTACCACAACCAAAACGTCAAACCTAAGCATGTAACCCTAGCATAAAACCGTGGCATAAAACCTTATCATGTATCCCTAGCACAAAACTCTACGATAAAACCCTAGCATGAAACCATAGCATAAAACCTTAACATGTAAATCTAGCATAAAACCCTTGCATCTAACCCTAGCATAAAACCTAAGTATGTTACTCTAGCATAAAACATTAGCATGAAACACTAGCATGAAAATCTATCATAAAAGTCCTGCATAAAACCCCTGCATAAAACCCTAGCATGAAACCCTAGCATAAAACTTTAGCATATAACCCTAGCAGGAAACCCTAACATGAAAATCTAGCATGAAACCCTAACATAAAACCTTAGCATAAAACCTTAGCACAAAACCCTAGCACGAAACCATAGCATGTAACCTTAGCATAAAACCATAGCATAAAACTTTAGCATATAAACCGAGCATAAAACCCTAGCATGAAACCATAATATAAATCCTTAGCAAGTAACCCTAGCATGACACGTTAGCAAGTAACCGTAGCATGTAACCATAGAATAAAATCCTAGCACGAAACCATATTTATAAAAATCATAGCATAAAACCGTAACATAAAACCCTAGTATGAAACCACAGCATAAGACCTTAGCATGTAACCCTAACATAAAACCCCAGCATTTACCAATAGCATAAAACCTTAGCTTGTAACCATAGCATAAAACCCCAGCATAAAATCTTAGCATGTAACCCTAGCATAAAAACCTATCATGAAACCATATTTATGAAACCTCAGCATAAAATCTTAGCATGTAACTCTAGCTTAAAGCTCAGCATAATACCTTAGCATGTAACCCTTTCATAAAACATTTGCATGAAACCATAGCATAAAACCCTAGCATATAACTCTAGCAAGCAACCCTAGAATAAAACCTCAGCATAAAACTTTAGCATGTAACTCTAGCATAAAACCCTAGCATAAAATCCCAGCATAAAGCCTCAGCAAGTAACCCTAGCCTAAATCCTTAGCATGCAACCCTAGCATAAAACCTTAGCATTTAACCCTAGCATAAAATCTTTGCGTGTAACTCTAGCATGAAACCGTAGTTATGAAACCTTAGCATAGAACCCTAGTATTTAACATTAGCATAAAACCCCAGCATAACACCTTAGCACGTAAACCTAGCACGTAACCCTAGTATAAAACATCAGCATAATACCTTAGCACGTATCTCTATCATAAAACTCTTGCATGAAACCATAGCATAAAACCATATAATGTACCCATAGCATGTAAATCTAGCATAAACCCTCAGCATAAAACTTTAACAAGTAAAACTAGAATAAAATCCTAGCATGAAACCCTAGCATAAAACCTTATCATGTAACCCTAGCATAAAACCGTAGCATAAACCCATAGCATGAAACTATAACGTAAAACCTTATCATGCAACCCTTATTTAAAAACTTAACATAAAACCCTAGTATGAAACCACAGCATAAAACCTTAGCATGCAACCCTAGCAAAAAAACCACAGCATTAAACCATAGCATACAACATTAGCTTGTAACCCTAGCAGGAAAACCTTGCATGAAACCGTATTTATGAAACCTTAGCATATAACCCTAGTATGTAACCATAGCATAAAACATCAGCATAATACCTTAGCATGTAACCCTTTCATAAAACTTACATGAAACCATAGCATAAAACCCTAGCATGTAACCCTAGCATGTAACCCTAGCCTAAAACCTCAGAATAAAACTCTAGCATAAAACCATAGCATGTAACCCTAGCATGTAACCCTAGCATGTAACCCTAGCATGAAACCCTAGCATGAAACCTTAGCATGTAACCCTAGCCTAAATCCTTAGCATGTAACCCTAGCATAAAACCTTGGCATTTAACACTAGCAAAGAACCTTAGCGTGTAATCCTAGCATAAAAACCTAGCATGAAACCATAGTTATGAAACCTTAGCATGTAGCCCTAGTATGTAACCCTTTCATAAAACTCATGCATGAAACCATAGCATAAAACCCTAGCACGTATGTTGAAGGCCGTTTTTGTTTCGTGTTAGGGTTTTGCAAGTGTATGTTGTTTACATACAATATTCATGCGAAGTTAATGTCCAGGGTTCTTTCTTTACGTGCCTGGCAAACAAGTATTAGTTTACTTTCGTGCGCACGTCTCTTTCTATAGAGAAAGTAATAACTGCTGAGTGACGGTTTATAACTTTAATAAACATGAAGAACTTCACAATAGACCCATTGATGTGGTCAGGCAATTAGAACACAATCAAGATTAATAATAATAATTGTCACTCATATGTATGAAACAATCCTCTTAATAGTGAAATATGAAATACAATTATATACTTTAAATAAACGGATATTGTATACATGAATATATCTTATGGGCCATACACACACACCCAGATACACATCTCAACAGCCAAAACGGCTGATCACTGAATGTCTCCTTTTCACCACTCCCTTCGCTGCTAAACTCTCTCTCTTTTTGCACACGCCTCGTTCGCAATCCTTTCTCTGCCAGTCTCATCACGTGACATAGAGTTGCTATTGGGCTGGGGTAGCGAAGCGACGTTCTGGGCATTCAAACTACTGCATTTTCTAACTCCCAACAATGTAACTCTAGCATAAAAACATAGCATGAAACCATAGTTATGAAATCTTAGCACATAACCATCGCATGTAGTCCTAGCATAAAATCTCAACATAATACCTTAGTATGTAACCCTATCATAAATTATTGCATGAAACCATATCATAAAACCCTAGCATGTAAACCTAGCATGTAACCCTAGCATAAAACCTCAGCATAAAACTTTAGCATGTAACCCTAGCATGAAACCTTAGCATGTAACCCTAGCATAAAACCTTAGCGTGTAACCCTAGCATAAACTTTAGCATGTAACACTAACATAAAACCTTAGCATGAAACTCTAGCATAAAACCTTAGCATGTAACCCTAGCATAAAACCTAGCATAAAACCCTTATAAAGACAAAAAATGGCTTCACATGATAGAATAAATTACGTGGCCTGTGAAAATATTAGGTGGTCTTCTGTATAATGTTCAAGGTATTAATTGTCAAATGTCGTATTCTGACACAAGGACTTTTATGCACCAGATATAAACAGTGACTTTGAACACACGTAATGCACGTGGACTGGTTTGATGTAAATTGGATCAAGTGATACCTCAGTGTGATACCTCTACACCTCATGGAAGAAGGGGAACGACTAAGTAAGTAGTAAGTGGATCAAGTGATTTATTTGTGTCCGGCGGTAACATACAGTATTGTTTCATTAGCAAGTGCCACGGACATTGAACTTTATATATTGTAATTAGATGCCTGTAGTGTCGTATGGAAAGTGGTTAAGTTCAATTGTTCAAATAAATGTATTGGATCGTTTTGGCCGAGTTGATAGCTTCTCTTATGTTGTGAAGACCTGTTGCACGAAAGTAGTACCTCACATTTCAGGCCATCACTGGAGGGCGTCACACAACATGTAACAGACAACACTGAGTAATTTACGCTACAAACAAAGGGTTTTCTTCTAGGAAATCCTCGCCATTGGCACCTGGAATGTTCGTATATTAAGCAAACAAGAAAAACTGCACATGTGGCAGGAGCTGTGAGGTATATTACGCGGCATTGTTTGTTCTGGAATCCTCATGGTGAAAGTGGTAGAGAGAGACCACAGAAAACACGGAACATAGAACTCTAGGCAGACGGGGAGGCGTTGAAGAAGACATAGAAAGGTATTGAGCTGATGGCACGGGGCAGGAAAGATTGGCATACGTTTGTTGAAGGCATATACTCCTTCGGGAGCTGAAAGGTGATCACGATGATGATGATGATATATACAGACATCCTGATATAACCGACAGATTAATGCATACAAGGTATGTTAAGTATCTGGCGGTGGCGTTTCCACGTAGCAAACACCAAATACCTAACAACTAAAACATCTGTAATAAACACAACTCAATATAGCAGGGATCTCTTTGGCAAAGCTAAAAAAAATATTGGCCCAAGTTGAAATCGACGGCGAGCAACCTTTACTGCTCTTTGCCTCGTATGGGACGAAAAGGAAAGAGTGCGAGGGTAAAGTCCAAGGAACGTCAAGAAAGAATACAAAAAATATATAACCAGGCAGACCTTGTTCTGGAATCCGCAGGACAAGGAAGGTACTTGAAGAGTAAAGAGCAAGAGAGAAGAGAGCTGGAGACACACATGAAGGGGATAAAGAAGGCAAGGAAATACCTTGAGTTGATGGCACGTGACAGAAAGTCTTGTCATTAGTTTGTTGATGATACAAGACAGAAAGACTTGACATAAGTTTGTTGGTGATACAAGACAGAAAGACTTGGCATAAGTTTGTTGATGATATTGTAGCAAGTTTAATTTGCTGGGGAGGTTATGATGTTACACCTAAAAGGAAAGATGTCGGTGTCTGTGTTAACCGTGTGAGGTCAAGCACATGTAGGCCCCTGACTATAATAGATGATGATGATGTATTTGCAGGGAACCTAACGCTACCTCCCTAGATCTCACACGGTCACTATTTTGGCTCTAGAGTCTGGTGTATGATGTACCTAATGTCTAGGGGAGAAATGGAAATGATGGTACATAAACACAAAACACTTTAACTCACTATAAAGAATTGACTAACACAGTGGATAAGGTTTTTCTTTAAAATTCAATATTTTCTTTTTTACAATTTAATCTGTCAGTCCCGCCATCTCTTTTGGACAGGTCTTTGAAAATGAGGAAAAGATAGTTTACATAAAAAGGATTAATTAAAATGTGTTGACACTTTGTCCAATAAGTATAAAGTCACTCTATCTCTCCTGTTGGTGTATTCACAGATTACAACTTTATTATCTAATAGTATGTGTCACTTGTTAGGAGGGGCTGTAGTTTCATCACGCCCCATAACATCCTGGGTATGATTGAAAATATCAAAGTTTATTATAACTGAAGTGTCAGATATACCCAGATGCTAACACATTACCTGGGATTCTTTGTAGAAGGATAATTCAGTATGTCGTTGCAGAAAATATAGATATCTCAACACGCACAAGCTCCTCCAGCTATCTGCTGACAGCATAAACGTTTTATCGGAGACTTGTTGGCGTTACACTCACTCATCAGGTTTCCTGTCACCGGCTGGTAACAGGAAATAAAACCTCTGCAATAAAAAGACACCCTGGCCTTTTTATATCTGATCACACTTTATTATTATTATTTACATATGGTGGTATGGGGTGAGCCTCGCGTGCATACAGGTGCACTCGCCCCTAATTTTATATGACTCACACCTTTCTGTGACCACACCTCAGGTCTCTATGGCAGATACGCCACTGTACTTTTACATAGTTTTCCTCAATACAATAACATGGAGTAACCACATTTCCTTTAGTATGATTTGCTCTTCTTTTTTTAAATATTAAACGCTCCAGGCATGGTGAACAGTGTTCATGGAACACGGAGGCTTACTAACAATTCTAATACAATAATATTAAAACAAAATCATCACAATATACCCCAGTTAGAAACATTTCAATGTGAGGACTCAACAATGTCTGCTCCCGGCATGTCCTTCACATTTCCCGATAGAAGTATCTAACTTTGGCAGTTGTAATAAACATATTAATACATAAAGCATTCTTACCACAATTTCAAGAAATAGTAACAAATAACGCTGACTTGCAAAGAATGGCCTCAGTTTTTCTCTGCTCTGCCCAGACTGCTAATTAATTCTTTATTTTATAAATTAACACAGCTGATCTCAGCGTATTTGATAGAAAAGTTTTTGTCAACTGGCGATGAGCAGTGAAAGCTTTTTGCTAATATCTATTTGTACTGGCCAATGGAAAACTTGCGACTACCAGAATTCAAATGTAGTTTTTGAAAAAAAAAAATTCCAAACAAACTCTGTGTCTGGTAGTCGATTGGTCAGTCTGCGTTAGTTATGCCCAATAGAAAAAGATGTTTTGTTTTTAGTTACATTTTTCCTATCTCTCCCCTTTCACTCCTATACCAACTAATAGAATTTGAATTACTACCATGCCTCTTTTTAAGCTGGCGTCCCCACTAACGTTATGAAAAAAACAAGCAGGAACCACAGTCTGTCCGTCTTAGTGTTACTAGACATATAGTATTATCTCAATAACTTGGCTAATACTTGGACTACCATATATTTTAAAACATATTTTTGCTCAGGGGACTCTAAGCTATACAACCATATGATTTTTATGGTCAGTTTCAGTACGGTTTATATTTTCAATTTTTTCACTGTCAATCGTCAAATAAAAATTTTACACAAGTCGGCCATCTTCCCCCTCTCATCTCTCTCTAGCATTTTTATTCAAATAACTAACTTGTTTGAGTGACGTCAGAAATACATTACTTGGCGAGAATTTAAACTGTCTGTGTGTATATATCCTCGGGCCAATCCCACCGCATGTCAAACGAAGCGGGGTTTTGCGCGTCGGGTGTTAGAATTGGCGTTAATTATTACTGTTGTCTCGTGTTACACTACCAAAAATGTAAGGATTACTACTATTAAAGGCGTTAAAGTTAAAGTATTACGTTAATTCAGACAGTAACTTGGCGGCACACTTCTGGAAGATCGTTAATTATAAGTCTTGCCGCAGTCTCTATCAGATCGGGCAAAATGTTAAAAATGTTATTGTACGTCACAAGGAAAGCGAGTAGGTTTATACGGCGGGATCGTTTCTAAGCATTACCATGGCACAAAATTCAGCGCGATGCTGGCGTGTGAGATCCCTATAGTCAGACACATACGGGCGGGGTTATTTATTATCATAGGACTAAAATCTTACTGAAATGAGCGATTATCTCACAGATTTTACTACAGATATAAGACAGAAAGACTTGACATAAGTTTGTTGATGATACAAGACAGAAAGACTTGGCATAAGTTTGTTGATGATACACGACAGAAAAACTTGGCATTAGTTTGTTGAAGGATTATTCTCCTTGGAGAGTTGAAAGATGATCAGTACATAAAAATAAGTTAGGGGAAATGAAAAAAATGAACTCGCTATTTTGTGTTGCATTACACTACGCAGCGAGGAAGGGACCTGAGTACTCCACGTCTCGATGCTTGATCTAGTATATGCAAATCTCTAACACTTCATTCCCTTACATCAGTAACCGCTACGGGACTAAAGCAAAAAAAAAATACACTTCAGCTGTAAGAGTGTCTTCAAAACTCATTGCTGGTAGTATCGTTCAGTAAATGTGGTGTTTCTTGTAAGTTAGCACACGGCAGGTATAAAGCAGACAAGCACATTTAATAGTGTCTTATGCACTCAGAAGCTGTTAGGAAAGATAACAAAAAATGAGATTTTTCTGTTATCCAGGGGTATTACACTACAATGGATCCCAGTGTTTTCAAGACGCATTGCTCGCAGTTCCCTTTAGTACAGCGTGTATTCTTTTCCTAATTCGACTTGTCTTGTCTTGTCTTGTTTTTGATCCACCATCACTGAGCGTTAGTTCTTGGTGATTTTGATTCCATAATGTGAAACCATGTGGTTCTGATTAGTTGTTCAGGTCTGCTATAATAGTCTAGTCTCTGACCATAAAACCCGTAAGAAGCCTTCATTGTGTATTGTGCAAGGTTGCGACGGTTAGATTTTCATAAACTTTTTTTATTACTGCCAAAATAGTCTTCTCTTATAGGATATTTTATAAGGAATCCAAAATAAACCTGTCAGATTTGGTATAGGTATACTGACAAGAACAGACAATTACGAAATTCAATACTAGCCACTGCACGTATTTTCCAAAAAACAAAATAGCGTCCTTTAAAACTTATACCCAGGTTGCTAGATGTCTACCCAAGATTTTACCCTTCCTTTAGGCATGCACTAACAGGATCTGAAGAGAAAACTCGTCCACCTCAACATTCCTACGGGTGTTATGGTCATGGTCTGTATTAATAAAGGGTTTGGTCAATAGTTGGGTTCTTTGGTAGCAGTTGTCTCGTGTATTGCAGTGCTGGGCAATGCAATAGGTGACACTCCCACTGTTTCATATAAGGTTTTGGCAGTGTCTACAGTTCGGGTTTTTTTTTTTTTTTTGGTCAATTGTATTTCTATGAGAGTTAAGACAGCTGTTCCTGTTCTTAATCTGAAAATGTGTGTTTGAAGTTTACATCCAAGATGATTTATAGCATGTTTCTTTTGATGGTTCTAGTAGATGCTTGAAGAACCGTCTTAATGTTTTGACCATTGCCCAGGTGTTTAGCCAGTTCTCTTTACTTACTTACTTACTTAGTCGTTCCCCTTCTACCGTCAGGTGTAGAGGTTTGGAAGAGAGAGCGCCAGACTATCTGTCGTAGATTTTAGATAGGAGAATTAAGACTTGGGTTGGTCCCTTCTGAATAGGTTGGAATGAGTGACAGTCACAGGGTGAGATAGAAATACAAAAATAGATTTCCACGAGTGAGATGATATAATGCGATATAGAGGCTGTCTCTGAGCGAAAAAAAAATTCTTCTCTCTCTCACCTATCTTCTACGACAGTGTTTACAGCGTCAGACAGTCTAAACACATATATATACTGCTCAAAAAAAGTTAAAGGCCACTTTCAATTTTTAGGTCATTTCAACTAAGCTGTTTTTTTTTAAACCTGAACACTCAGTCAAAAAAGTTTTGCTGCATTTTGTTGCATGCTTAAACAATGTTTGTTAATCTGACAATAAATCAAATCTGTGTTCCGTGTGTGTACCTCCAAGGTCAATCAAATGTACGTGGTGGAAAGGGAAATAATGCATGTTTGAAAATGCTTCCTATGGGAAAGCCTGTTGATAACATTGCTGAAATTTGCTTTTCACGTGCAAGTCGTGACTATAGTGAACACATGTCACCCACTTTTCGGAAGGAACGGGCAATGGATCTGGGGAGCGTCTGCTTCAGGCGATAGTTATTTCAGACTAAAGTTAATGTCACTTGACTCACGAGGTAAGAATTAGGCTTAAACGAGCACAAAATGTCAGAACACGAAGTTTCCCTTAATTAGGAAGATGACCGGTGGACAACTTCTCTCAAACAGAAAATCTTAGTTCCCCACTCACTTGTCAACAATGTCGGGAAGTTAATGTTATTGATTGTAATTATTCTCACCGCCAGGCAGAAAATTTACGTAGAGTTTATGGAAGAAATTATGATCTGGTTCACAGGCCCAGTATTTATCATTACAGTCTTTGAAAACCCGTTAGTGGGATATAGTATTTCTGTCTAACTCTGTTTGCATATGCACTGTCAGATCAGTGTTACTTGAGAAACCCACGTGGTTCAAAATAAGGACTGTCTATTTCTTCACAAGTATGAACTCTTATTAAATGCTGGTAAAGTTCGGGTCACCCCAGTATTTCACTGTATAAAAGAAAGAACACATATCAAATAATTTACATATATGTACTCAATATAACTTACATTTAAATAGCAAGCCGACCGCTTGACTTATAATTTAAAACTTCCCGAGAAATAAGTTATATAAAAAAAAAAAATCGATCATCATGAATTAGGAATATCATGCGTATTCCGTCAATATTCACTGATGTCGCATCTAGCATTTATAAGTTTGTTCTTAAAACAGTTTCGACTGAGTATTAGCCGTTAAATTAAATTCATTATAGCTACATGTTTAGTAAGAAAGATATAATTTATCTTGTATTTCCACTGTAACTCGTCGACTAAAGAAAATAACAAACTATTAAAATCATAAATGGTTGCTAAAATGAAATCTATTTTTAAATAATCACTTCAAACGATTTTAAACACTTTAAACCCTAATCACTTCACAAAATACTAGAATATAGTATATAATATACCTCAAACACAGAAGTACTAAGAACTTAAACCACTTCGACCAAACTAAAGGCCATCTCTATTAACAGAGATTATTTAGAAATCGAACGAAGGCTAGTTCTGTCTTTACTGCGAAGTTACTGAGTGAGAATGAAAATAAAGTTTAAAACTCGGGCCAATATCTTAAAATCAGACAAAGGGCCCCAACTTATTTCGCCAAGCGAAATTATCTCCCCTACTCCCAACATTTACGTCAGCTTAACGCGTGTCGTAACTGCCACCTACTGACCGAGATGTACGCGTGTCAGTAGCAACTCTCAGACAACCGTCTCGTACTGCGTCGTAGAGATGTCAGTAATCACGCCTTTTCTGAGCGCTCAGCCGAAAAACCCGCGCGTGACAGGTGCAAATGTAGACATAAAGTCTGCTCTATGTCCAGCGAAACGAATTTTTCGCACATCCTCGTCTACCTGCGCGACTGACATCTGTGTAATAGAATTACGTATCCCAGTATGAGAAAAACACAAGGTAAAGTTTGAGAATACTGAAGAGAATATTTTTCGCAAACAAGTGATGCGAAAAATACAGGAAAAAAAACCAAGTAAGGAAAGATAATAAAATAAAGGATGCGGGTGAGAGAATAGGAAGAAGATGTAGGCAATTTAATGATATAAAGACCTACGTGACAGGACGTCCCCCCTTTAAGATATGGAAGCACTCCATGTCTACGTTATGGAATTAAATTTCCTATAACCGTAGCTTCGGGGTGTCTGTCTTCTTCCCTCTCATCTCCCCCTCCATCTCTCTCCAATTCCTACTCAAGTCTACTCCCAAAGTTTCCTTCCTCTGGAATGTCTCCCATGCGCGCTTGAAAGAGCGTCGCCGCTTCTGACATTTTTGAAAGATTTCGTGTGATTGCGGTGGAATATCCCTGCCACTATCATCATCTTCGTCAGCTTTGGCGATCGTCAGGAGATGGTCGGAGGTTGGCACTGGTCTTTCCAAGTATCTCTTTAAGAGATTTAAATGGAAAACCTTCTCCTTTCCTTGAATAGAGATCTGGTAGTTAGCCTTAGAAATCTTTTTCAGGACGGTAAACGGCCCTTGCCATCCGATCTTCAGTTGGTTGTTTCCGGTAGGGAGTAACACCAAAACTTTCTCTCCTGCTTCCAGTTCTCTCTCTTTCGCGACTTTCCTGTATCGGTTAGCGTGCTTTGTGCGTGCTCGCTTAAAGTTAGTCGTTGCTAGGTCCCACCCTAGTTTCAACCTTTCCTTTAAAACCGACACATATTTACTTGCTGAGACGACTGTCTCATCCGCCTTCTCGTCTGTCAGAGACTGAAGTAAGGCTTCAAGCGGGCCCTTAATGGGTCTGCCGAATAAGAGTGTAGCTGGCGGAAATCCTGTGGAAGTATGAGGAGATTCTCTGTAGCCAAATAATGCTGCAGGAATACAGAGATCCCAATCTTCAGGTTTCACTTGTGCCAGCTTACTTAGCATCATGTTGAGGTTTCCATTAGCACGTTCCACGAGCCCATTTCCGGCCGGAGTATATGGCTTAGTGTGGATGTGTTGGGTCCTCAAGATCTTAACGATCTCATCCATCAACAGGTTTCGGTATGGAGATCCGTTATCCGTCAACACTTGCTGAGGGAATCCCAACCGAGTGAAAATCTGCACGAGGGCTTCTGCGACATGCTTGGCATCTGCGCATGTTAGCGGGATAGCTTCTGCCCATAAAGTGCATGTATCGACTAAGGTCAGGATGAACCTGTTCCTTCTTTTAGTCCTTTCGAAAGGCCCTAAAATGTCGATCACAACCCGTTCGAATGGTGTTCCCATTATTGGCATTTCACCCATGTGGACTGGGGGTGTCCGTTGCTTGGGTGGTACACGTTGGCACTGGGCACAGGATTTGACATATCTGATAATATCAGTGTTTTTACTCCTGGCCACCAATAATGAGTGGTTATACGTTGGTTTGTGGCGTTCTGTCCCATATGTCCGCTGAAGGGAAGAGAGTGCCCCATTTCTAGGATTTGGCTTCTGTACTGTTTCGGTACTAGGAGCTGGTTGTAACCTTGGTCAGGCTTGCCCGTTCTCCGATAAAGTACGCCATCCTTAGAAAAAATGTCCCCGTGCTGTCTGGGTTCCTTAGCCATAGGCAGTTTCCTAAAGCAGGGTGCCAAAGTAGGGTCCTTGTATTGCGCTTCTTTAAGTTCCATGGGTAACAAATTAGGCGCAGGCTCCAGTTCCTTCTTGGTTTGCCCTCTTGTAGTTACTGCTGCCACAATCGGCTCTTCCGGTTTCCCAATACACACGTATCTCCCGCCAAGTATGACTGGGTAGATGGGATCATCCATAACAGCCGCTTTGATCACACCTCTGACAAAATCAGAGTGGATCTCCACCAATGCAATGAGAAGCGCTGTAGGTGCATCACTCTTAGAAACTCCACAAAGTTTGACGGTCTCTGCTGTCTCTTGACCGGGTTTGACCAGGTTTCTGGCAACAATGCAATCATAAGAAAGCCCCGTGTCAAATAAGCAAGAAGTTTGAGAACCGTTCAATGTAACAATACCTCGCGTTGGGGGTCTATCCCCAACAGGTTGGGAATCACTGTCAATAATTCCGCCTTGCGAGACTGTTAATAAGCATCCGATGCGTTTTGGCTCGGTGTGCTCGGTCTGATCATATGTCCCGTGCTCAGGGGTTCTCCCTTTGCCACCTTGTCCTTTCTGGCTACGCTGCCATGTAGGGCGGTCGGGTTGATCAGACTGTTTGGGGTGGTTGGGGTACTTGTTCTTGTAGAACTTGGATTTTTCAGGAGGGGGGTTTTGAGGTCCAGTTTCTCTGTGGTTATTCTGATTAGAAGCCTGAGAAGATTGCTCTAGGTTATTTTTCCGAAAATGCTCCTCTGTCGGTTTTCGCTTAGTGGCCGGTAGTTCAGCCAGCGCATTATGGTAACGCTCAGACTTCTCTAAGATGTCTTCAAGTTTTTCTGCTCCCTGCTCAGCTAGAAATCTCCGGGTATCTGCAGACAATGTGTTCTTTATTTGTTCTGTTAAAACAAATTCCTCAAGACCTTCGTAGGTAGAGGGGAGCTGCGAGAGCTCGAGGCACTTTGTCAGATAACCCTTCAAACGAGACGAGAACTGCTGAAAAGTTTCAGAATTCTCTTTCCGGCTGTTGCGAAACAGTTGCAAAAATTTGCGAGCGTTCATTTCAAAGCGCTCCAGTAACGCTTTCTTCAACAGATCATAGTTGTCTTGTTGGCTGCTTTCCAGTTTTACGTAAACATCATATGCACTGCTTTTCAGCGCCTGAGAAAGCTTCATGTTCCAACGCGACCTCTCTAAACCATACAGAGTTGCAATTTTCTCAAATTTTTCTAGCCAAGTGTCAATCTTCTCATTTGGACAAGGAAAAGATTCTAGAGGGAAAGACATGGCGTTTAGTTGAAGAGATTGAGTGTTAGAAGGATCAGTTAAGGAGGAATGGGGAGAAGATTCTCCATTGCTGGAGGTAGAGGCAGCACCACGACTTTGGAATTCTAGGGTTTTAAGAGCCAACTCATGCTGTCTCTCCTTTTCTCTTTCCTCATGCTGTCTCTCCTTCTCTCGTTCCTCATGCTGCATCCTGCGAATCTCCATTTTCTCATCCATCTTCTTCTGTTGTAATAGACGTTCTTTTTCCTCTTTAGCTTCAGCTGCTTTCCTCTCCGCATCATATCTCTCAAGTTCGTCTCTGACAAATGCTTTCGCTTCCTCTCCTTCCAGTCCCTCCTCTCTCGCTTCGTCCCTGAGGAGTTGTCTAAGCTTTGCCCTCTCGGCCATATTATGTCAGTGACTGAGACTAGTGGAGAAAGAAAATAGGAAAAAGGATACACTGGTTCCTACCACTTATGAGAAAAAAATGTACCAAAAAAATCAAAAGATGATATCCTTAACCCTGGGATACCTCCTCCAAAATTAAAATCTAACTATCGCTGCTATTAATAGGCAATAAAGCACCTAATGCAAAACACGAAAAATTTGGCTACCCCTAAATGGTAACCGGGAATCAGTTACATTTTGCTGTTCCTCCGGTCCGAAAAAATAGACCATCCCCACATCGTTATTGTCCACTGGTTGAACCATAGATTTGCCTCTCCGTAAAAAAAATACTTATATCCCAATCCCAACTATTATTTCAAAATGTAAATACCTTATCTTAATTTCTTTAGTGGATTAGTAAGCTTAAAGAAATATTATCGGCAAAATTCGACTAGTATTTTAACTAATTCAAATCAAACTCTTCGAGCGACTAAATTACCGCTCCATTAAAAATTAAAAACAAAATTGAGTTGAAAAACAGTTAAAAAAATAAAAAATTACGTCACGGGAAGTTTAAATGATATTAGCAACAAAAATTGTTTTTTGTGGGAAAGCAATTAATATTTGAAAAATAACAAAACCACTGATGATATTCCCAGAAATAACTATATCCCTTTAATAACGTGTTTTCAAAGACAAATAGAAAATAAATGACCTTGGAGCCATACCCTAACGTTTCAAAAATACGTCCCGCGCCATGGAATAATTGTTAGGTGACAACATTTTGAGCACACCCAAGTAGTCGTAAAATACGTCTTTTGGAACTGGGGGACATTTTTTTTATGTCTGTGTGAAAATCAAAATCAGTGGTGGTTTTCCAAAGGCCGCGAGGGTGGCGGAATGAATAAAGTTACACCACTGATTTTGAAATGCAATAAAGCTTGGTTAAATCAACAAAAGAATATTGCAAAAATTCCTTAATAAGGAAAACAAAAATCCCTTAATTTTAATCCACTATAAGTTTCACCCCTGAAGACAGTTAGGGTAAGGGAGGCAATTAATCTGGACAAAAGTTCGAAACGCACTCCTTAGCTTTTGCTCAAACACCTACTTCTTCAAAACCCAGTGAATGTTATACACTCACCACTTTACGAGCGTTTAGTATTACAAATCAACAATTAACATATATTCCGACAAAATCAACCTGTAAACCAAATGTATAAGGTTCAAATGCTGTGGAAAAAAACTTATCAGTTTGTGTGGTCAGCACGCCCGAAAACAGATCGTTAGTCTAGGGGATAAATTATTATAAAATAAAACTCACAAGACAATCACACTCTTACTCTATTACAGCATAAAGAAACTTAAGTACAAAATCCAGATAGACGAGTCCACGTTTGTCGTACTCGTCTTCCTATTCTAAGTTCGAAAATCCGTCGGACGAGACCACATTTGTCGTACTCGTCTTCCTATTCTAGGTTCAAAAATCCGTCGGACGAGACCACATTGTCGTACTCGTCTTCCTATTCTAGGTTCAAAATCCCGGACGAGCCCCCATTTGTCGTAGATTTTAGATAGGAGAATTAAGACTTGGGTTGGTCCCTTCTGAATAGGTTGGAATGAGTGACAGTCACAGGGTGAGATAGAAATACAAAAATAGATTTAAACGAGTGAGATGATAGAATGCGGTATAGAGGCTGTCTCTGAGCGAAAAAAAATTCTTCTCTCTCTCACCTATCTTCTACGACAGTGTTTACAGCGTCAGACAGTCTAAACACATATATATATATATTACCTATATGTCTATCTACTCACGGGCACGCACATACACGTGACGACAGTTAAACACACAGACGTGGAAATCTATAACCATGAATATATATATTATTTGAACGAGCTGACCAACGCACTGATTTAGTTCAAAAGAGATTTTATTATTATCATCTAAAAAAATCTTCTCACAACACCAAAAATTACATCAAGGAAAAACATATACAAATAGTCATAAAATTCAAGGAAAATGCTACAAGGATGATAGCCCCGTTATGATCTTAACTCTAGGTTTAGCCCACAGCCCCGTTAGGATGACAGATGATGGCCCAAAGAGTTATAGATGCATGTGGTTAGGGTCTAATATTGTTCCCCTTTGAAGGTATAGACTGACTTTGACAGCAGTATCTATTCTAAAGGAACACGTTACTTAAGCAGCAAATCTCGCCTAAGGAAAAAGCAAATATAACAAGTGAGTGTATTATACAACGAACATCCTTCCGTCACTTTCACTCGGTTCTTTCATCAGGGCCCTGATATACTTACAATCGTGTTGTGGTTTCGCCGGCTGGCACAAATTTTTGGACACTCACACTTTTTATCTGTTACTGTCGTTTAATGAAACAGATAGCAGCTCTGCAGATTTGTTTGTTGGTTTCATCAAAATGGATCTGGGGAGCGTCTGCTTCAGGCGATAGTTATTTCAGACTAAAGTTAATGTCACTTGACTCACGAGGTAAGAATTAGGCTTAAACGAGCACAAAATATCAGAACACGAAGTTTCCCTTAATTAGGAAGATGACCGGTGGACAACTTCTCTCAAACAGAAAATCTTAGTTCCCCACTCACTTGTCAACAATGTCGGAAAGTTAATGTTATTGATTGTAATTATTCTCGCCGCCAGGCAGAAAATTTACGTAGAGTTTATGGAAGAAATTATGATCTGGTTCACAGGCCCAGTATTTATCATTACAGTCTTTGAAAACCCGTTAGTGGGATATAGTATTTCTGTCTAACTCTGTTTGCATATGCACTGTCAGATCAGTGTTACTTGAGAAACCCACGTGGTTCAAAATAAGGACTGTCTATTTCTTCACAAGTATGAACTCTTATTAAATGCTGGTAAAGTTCGGGTCACCCCAGTATTTCACTGTATAAAAGGAAAAGCACATATAAATCATTTTCCTATTATGTACTCAATATAACTTACATTTTAAATAGCAAGCCAACCGCTTGACTTATAATTAAAACTTCCCGTAAAGTAAGTTATATAAAAAAGATCGATCATCATGAGTTAGGAATATCATGCGTATTCCGTCAATACTCACTGATGTCGCGTCTAGCATTTATAAGTTTGTTCTTAAAACAGTTTCGACTAAGTATTAGCCGTTAAATTAAATTCCTTATAGCTACTTGTTTAGTAAGCTAAAGATATAATTTATTCTGCCTTCCACTGTATGCGTCACTAGAAAAATAATACAAACTATAAATTAGTTGCTAACTAGGGAAATAGCTATGCGATTAAACACTTTAAACCCTACACACAATACTAGATATATAATATTAATATACCTCAAACACAGAAGTACTAAGAACTTAAACCACTTCGACCAAACTAAAGGCCATCTCTATTAACAGAGATTATTTAGAAATCGAACGAAGGCTAGTTCTGTCTTTACTGCGAAGTTACTGAGTGAGAATGAAAATAAAGTTTAAAACTCGGGCCAATATCTTAAAATCAGACAAAGGGCCCCAACTTATTTCGCCAAGCGAAATTATCTCCCCTACTCCCAACATTTACGTCAGCTTAACGCGTGTCGTAACTGCCACCTACTGACCAAGATGTACGCGTGTCAGTAGCAACTCTCAGACAACCGTCTCGTACTGCGTCGTAGAGATGTCAGTAATCACGCCTTTTCTGAGCGCTCAGCCGAAAAACCCGCGCGTGACAGGTGCAAATGTAGACATAAAGTCTGCTCTATGTCCAGCGAAACGAATTTTTCGCACATCCTCGTCTACCTGCGCGACTGACATCTGTGTAATAGAATTACGTATCCCAGTATGAGAAAAACACAAGGTAAAGTTTGAGAATACTGAAGAAAATATTTTTCGCAAACAAGTGATGCGAAAAATACAGGAAAAAACCAAGTAAGGAAAGATAATAAAATAAAGGATGCGGGTGAGAGAATAGGAAGAAGATGTAGGCAATTTAATGATATAAAGACCTACGTGACACTATCCTATCGGCTGTCTTCCTCCTGACCTGGTTCCATTCTAGGCCTCGGTCCTTCAAAGATTGTCTAATGTTGTCCTCCCAGCGGACTCTGGGTCGTCCTCGGGATCTGGATCCTTGGCTCTTTGTTTTCCATGCTTGTCGTGGTATCCGATCTTCTCCCATTCTGCAGACATGGCCAAACCATCTTAATTGGGACTGTTCTACTTGGGTCTGCAGGGGGTAGGATTTAAGGCCTTGACGTATCGTCTGGTTGCGTACCATGTCTCTTCTTGTTACTTCAACCACCTTTCTCAGGTTCTGTTTGCAGTTGTTTTTATTTATTTGTTTTGCTGTAGTGATGTTGACTGGCTGGTCAGTTTGTGGCATTAAGGCTCCTCTTTTCACTAGTTTATCTGCATCTTCATTTAATTAAGGGAATGTTTACATGTCCAGATATCCACTGCATAAAGGCATCAATTCTGAATAGGTCTTTAAGCTTTTGACACTTTTCTATGATTTTTTTTTGGTGTGGTAATGTATGTTTAGCTTATTCTCCAGTTCTGAATGGCCATATGGGCCGCCTATGAATCTGAAAAGATTACGATATTATTCGGTTGTGTTTCGTTATTCTCAAAAAGCTCAAAGATCTTAAACAAAGTTTTTTGAATGGCAGCAGTTTCTGCTTCATAGTTAGAGTAGTGAGCCCACTGTTCTTAGTTCGTCTTATATCATCATTTTATTATTATTTGTGTTTTGAGATAACTGTGAATCACTGCCTAATTCCTGCCACGCCCTTCCGTGTCACGTTAATCGCAATAGGTTTTTCCAAGTAGGCTTTGTCCTAATGATTTCTGCGTCCGGTTCTCTTCTCTGTGTATTTTTTGGTCTACCTCAATGTGACGAAAAATGTCATATTCGTTCATCCAAGGTTTCTTTTTACACTCCTCTTGGTCACTATTCATTCGATAATTCCTTTTTTTTCTCTTCATCTAGACGGTCATCGCTAGCCAAGCGGAAGCGATGCAATTAATTCTACTTACGATCTATCGTCTGTCGCTACCTTATTGTCTATACAGACAGGCAATTGATAGATAAGCAAGTATTGCTTCCGTCAAGGCTGGGGTATTTGTTATATAATCTTAAAACGATAGACTGGCAGAAAAATGCAACTTTTACGTTTATCGTGATTATAATAATCTGAATACCAAACATATCACTTAAAGATTTCCTGCAGGTTTCTTAACAAGATTTTTTAATTAGAACAAGGGGTATGACTTAATGGTTCCGGTAAATGTAACACTAATTGCAATACTTTAAATGGTCATATAGTAATATTTCATGGTGAGGCTAGTGGAGAATTTACTAAAGCAATACTCCTTCCTTGCTATTGGCGTTAAAATTAGATAATGAACAAAATTAAATTGTGATTGGGTTTCTCCCAAGAGAACATCAAGAGGTTAACTTTTGCGTTGGCACAATTTCCACTTTAAAACCTAGAGCGTTTTGAAGTTTTCCCCACTTCATTTTCTAATCTTCATCAATAACACCAGACTAGCAGGTGACAGATAGAAGATTGAATTGTTAGTCATTAGGGCCAGAATAAGTATTAACTTGTATGAAATTTGCGAGTATCACTATTCGATGTCTGAGGCGGTTACTCCTGCAACGCAAGGAACGTGCTTCTACCACACCACTGGACTTCTGACTTGAGAAGGAACAGTCAAAATTTCACTGGAAACCAACAGTAACCGAACCAGAACTCACTGTCATCACATTACCAGCTCAGTACACAGTACTGGCACAGCTTACGGACTATCTTTGTTATACCTCCACCATACCATAATATTTTCCAAGAAAGCTATACAATACACGAACATTTTCTTGACAAATCAATTTTATTCATTTTAACTCTGTCGATCAAACATTTCATAAATAAATCTCTTGTTATCTATGTAAATATAAATCCATAGTTGGAGTCTATCAATGGATTGAGTAAATTGATGTCTGTACCCTCTTGACTGATTTTTAAAAAATACATATATTTGTATACAGAACTATTAATTTAATATTTTGTTGAATCACCTTTAGCTGGGGTCCCATTTAATACAATAAATATATTTCTCGCAGATGTTGGCGTAGAATACAACATTTATAACAAACTTAGATGACTCAATTGTTACCCTTGCCATTCTAAAAATCTTTGAGACTCCCTGAAATTGAAGCACTATACTTCTATTTATATCTCTGCCAAGAAGAATCTTGAGCGAAGGTTGCTACCTTTGTAAAAACTCATTTTCCTTTTACTCAAAGTTCTGGCTATTAGTGGACCACTACTGCAGAGCAGGTTAGACAGCCCACGACACTCTACCTTTCTTACACAGGAGCGTACAGAAAAAGGACTGCCTTGTAATGCTATCAACATGTTTCCTCAGTGCGGATACTAACCTTCGCATCGTTTTCTTCTCATCTCTTGTTCCAGGAATACCTCTTGTTCATATTGTTTTGGCTAGAAGTTTCTACAGGATGACATAGCCCGCTCCCTGCCCAATCCTCTTTAGTGGCCAACTGGAACATGCTTGTTGAGTTACAGTGGTACTATTCTTTGGCCCCGTTTCGGGCCTTAGTAACACATGGGTAAATGATGGATTACTTTCCCGAAGGGTTTGCTTTAACAAATCCGCACCGGGAACATTAACTGACATACATTAAATGATCGAAACATTACCTCAAATATCTCCAAACGATTGCTTGTATGTTCAAACTACTAAAAAAAGATTTTGTGAGAAAAAAAATATTTTGTGTTTATGGTTATAGTGAAAGTTCTAGGAAAAGGGACACAATTGAGTTGTCGCACTGGTAACAGTAGGTATAATCATGATAAATAACACGTTGCATAGTAGATTTGATATTCTCCTGTCCGTTTATTATAACAAGGTGAAAACTGCAAACAATGGAGTTAGGACAAACAAGCTCCCAGGGCATGATATAAGGAAAGCATATTATGAATATTTAGTATCTGCGATAACTAGAAACATTATTTGTTCTGTCCTAATTTTTTGTTTCCGTAACTTTTTAGACTATGTCGATAAGTTCAAATATATTTCACATTTGTGAGAATGAAATATTAGATTGCTTCTGTTTAACATTTATTCTTGCCATTTGACACTTTTGGTTCCTTGTTTTTGGCATGTATGAACTACGTAATATGGTAGCCTAGAAGATGATTTATTTTCTTCAAAGTAATTAAGTAATTAAAATCCGTGTTTGCAAACCTAAGATAAAATCTTTTACAAATCAGAAAAGCGACCGACATAGACCTAATTTTTTTACCACACTTTTTTGTTTTTCTTCACAAATGAGAACAACACAGATCATATAAGCAATGCCAATCCGACAGTTGGTGTAGAATCGTTTCGTATTTCCGATACGTTCTAACCCGTAGAATGCTTTCACTCGTTAGAGTAACCCTGACATTAACGATCAGTAGTCGGAATCCTTTGTTCCTCGGAAAAGCCATCCAGCTAATAACTTCAGTATCTTGGAGCTCTCATCAACAACAGCAATTAAGAAAAAAAAAAAAAAAAAGCAAGAACAACATCAAGCGCTCATATCGAGCATGAACTTACAGATGAGAAAGATAAAACATAGGGTACTCGAAGCGACGATAAAAGATCTCTTTCACATTTTAACCCTTATAACCCCGTCGACGGCTACCAATTAGCCATTAGCACACAAATCCAAAATCGCACCCAGTTTGGGAGACTTCCAAAACAATCTATTAATTGCAAACGAGAATTAATTCAGTTGCGATTCCACTGGGAGTTATTAATAGCTCTAATGGAGAGAAGGGCTCGCGCCAATTCCCCGGGCTGTTAGAGAGACTTAGCAGTCGCATCAAAATCTTTACCGATTTGTGTCCCATGGGATGAGTTGGGACGGACGGGTCGAGGCATTTCCGATGATTGAACGGGATGTGTTTTGAATGTTTACGATGCGAATTTGATAGTCGGGATCCGAGTGCGCGGCCGACACGTGATTAATTGATAAAGATTGAAAGCAATTATGAGTTCTGTAGATTAACTTGGAAAAGTGTGGCGTTCTCCACATGTTGGGTGTCCCAGTAGAGATCTTTTCATGGTCGCGAGTACCTGACGAGTTGAAAACTGGCTGTTTGGTGAGTTGGTTGGCTGGCTGTCTGCGGTCGTACTTAATGTCAATGCCCGTGACATTAATATGCTGTATTGTGCATATGTTTGTTGGAAAAGAGGTTGCCTTATTGGAGTAATAAAATTAAGATATAAAGGTCGTCCAATAGTTAGGCCCTATGATAGCGGTTGTTCAATAGCCAGGTCTTTATGAGAACGAACGAACGAACTTTATTTTCAAAGTGTTGAGAATTGGGCACGCAGGCCCGTCTGACATTCTGCCCTTCCTTTCTCTCACCTTTCGTACTGAATTCATTTATTCTCACATTCATTTTACATATTAATTTCAAGGAATTCAACGTTGTAAAGTAAAATAAAATAGCACACTCATATTAACATTAACTACATATAAGCATGACATAAAATATGTTGAAAAGTACAAACATCGTCATTAGAACCCACAGTTGATATTATAAGAAAGGATAATCCGATTAGGGGTGCATGTAATCAGAACTCGCAAAGTATTCGAAAAGTCTACGATTGTATGAATAGGGACTGAGGTTCTTTCTTAGGTTATGTGGAAGACAATTCAAAAGATGATCAGCAGAGTACGCTAAGCTTTTCTTGAATAAGTCAAGCCTAGGCTTTGGCACATGCAATTTGTTTAAGCGTTGACTGCGTCTTTCACTGTATTTGAACATTGGCCACAATTATGCTGGAGCATTATGTGACAGGATTTTGTGAACAAATTTAGCTTTTTAAAACAGGAGAAGCTTTCTTAAGGGCAGTATTTGGAGATTTTTATATAGATCTACACACTTAGTTAGGCAGTTGTCAGAGACTAGACGCACTGCACGCTTTTGTAGTTGTTACATCGGATTTTCCTGCCGATGAACAAAACTTATTATCACCACTTACACAGATTGTATCGTGCTTCATTGTTCCATTGTTATTAGTTTTATTCTGGTTGTTGCCACCGTTTGTTATGGTATTCTCTGCTAACTTCTATGTGTGCCGGTTTATAATCACTGTTTTGTTGTATTATTAGTTTTGATAAATACTTCAAATGGTAGAGCTTCTAATGCCGTGCTGACAAACATGAATAGTGGGTCAATAGTCTGAACTTTCAATAATATCAACTGATAAGTCCGTGGTGTTCAGAGTCCGAACAGAGTACAATTTAATAGCACATCACATCCAAATAAAATGCAGTTCATCAGAATTCAATTAATACATCATAATTCGTCACTTCCTTCAGTCGTGGTACAGTCAAGCTATTTACTCGTGATTCCTAGATAGGCAATCCGGTATCGAACAACTCAACTTACGCGACTAAGGTGACCTTCTTGGATACTTTCCATTAAGATTGCTCCCGAAAATACATTCTCCTCTTCGAACATAAATCCCTTTTCATCACTGATATATAATATTATATCCACCAAGTATAGGCTGACCCAAATACCTATTCATCAAGAAAATCCTTGATATCAATATCCTTCTACTGGGAGACTTCAAAAACTTCCGTCCGTCTAGGACCAAATATATCAACATATGGGTACAAATACAATGTTGTCACGTGCTACCTTACCAACGCGACACGTCACATTAAAACTACGCAAATTATGCTCCTCGCTTTCAACATCGTAAAGCAAAAACTATAATATATCTCTATTGCAGTTCAACAACTAAAATGTGCAACTTTTATCCGAGCTTACTACCTAGTTGCTACAAATCATATATCCTCTTGTTACATTCCCTTGGCCGACGGGGGTAAAAAAAAATCTAGACTATAGTTTTTTTTTTTTTTAAATTATGGGTATGTGAAAAAAATGTTAAAGATTATCGATCTACGAATCACGTACTATCGTCGAAGATCTTAGTCAAATTTAAGTCCATGTCAACAGAAAGAAATGTCAACTATCAAACCGTGACTAATTTATAAATACTTATGTCTGTGAAGAAAGTTCTAACTTAATTAGTACGAATAGAAAATGGTAATTAAAATTATAGTATAAATTAATGAGTCATAATATTAACTAAATGTAGACTGTGTAGTATCTTATAGAATATAATTTATCCTAAGTAAAGGAAAGTAAGAATTAATAGCTAAGGAAAGAAAAGAAAAATTGTAAGGAAAGTAAGAGAGTAGTTAATAATGTATTAAAAGAAAGTAAAAGTAAGTTAATAGACTAGAATATAATAGATGTACGTAAGGAAAAAAAAAATAAACGTAACCTATAACTAACTTAGTATGTGAATTAACAATATAGAATTACTATATATATTAATATTATGTTAAAGTAAGTTCATACATACATATAAAAATGAAACAATTAATTAGCTAGCATAACTATATTATCTATTTGTGTTTTGCTGTATGTATGTTACTTGTTTTATTATTATATTATTTAATCATAATACTATTAAGTAATGTCATTCCCAAGGAATACGTTGTCCTTCTTTCGTAAAGTTCCACGAATATCACGTTATCATTCCGACGAAAGTATATGAAAATATATCTGTATGTCACTTTGTTCCTATTTTCACTTTTCATCTTGAATGTATCCTATTTGAATTCGACTGAGTCACGATTGGACACTAACCAAAGTCCGTGCACATATTCACAACGTTGTCAATGTTGTGTGATTATTCTACTCGGATTGTTACAACTTTGAATGTGCGTAGAATTCTTCTTTGTCAACTTGTTTGACCTGGAATTTTGTAAGTTTGTAAACTCTTGCAGAACATTCAACAAGTGTCAGTTTCATCACCTAGTTCTGGTTCCATGAGTTATTTATGTTCCCTTCTTATATGGCAAAGGATTGCGGGATAGAATATCAGCGACTATATTCTCATGTCCTGGAATTGCCTCGATGGTGAAATTAAATGGCTGAAGCAGGATTGAAAAACGAGCAAGTTTGGCGTTCTTATGATTGGCTTTTCTAAGTGATGCTACAGCATGTTGGTCAGTTTGTATGACAAAAGGAGCGCCTAGCAGGAACTTCTCTAGTTTTTGTATTGCCCATACGACTCCCAATAGCTCCATATCTATCACCGAGTAGTTTCGCTCTGTCTCGGTGAGTTTTCTGGATATATAAAGAGTAGGGTGCAGGACGCCGTCGTGTTCTTGCAATAGCGTACCTCCCAATCCGTAATTGCTCGCATCTGTACGGAGTATAAACATTTTTTTAATATCTGGTAACCTAAGAATAGGTTGCCTGGAGAAGAGAGATATTATTTTGTCAAAAGTTGTCTGGCAGTCTGTTGTCCACAGAATTTTTGTAGGCATATCTTTCTTCAGTAACGAAGACAAGACAGCCGTAATTGTTGAAAAGTTAGGAATAAACCTACTATAATATTGTACTAAACCCAACAAGCTCCTAACTTGTTTTTTGTTTGTGGAACTGATAGCTGTAAAACCTTAGACACATTTTGAGGAATAGTTTTTATTTGTCCAGCCCCTATTATATGTCCCAGGAATGTTATTTCTTGAAAACCTATTTGCATTTTGCTAGGTCTGGCAGTTAAGTTATTAGTTCTTAAAATATCTAATACTGAACCTAATCCAATGACATGTTCATCAAAGGAATGACTAAACATACAGATGTCATCAATATAAGTGATGATGTCTGTTCTGCAAGCTAAAATTCTTCGCATCATGCGAATGAACGTTGCAGGCGCATTCATTAGCCCAAAAGACATGACATTCCACTGATACAGACCTTGTGGAGTCGAAAATGCAGTGTAATATTTTGCTTGTTCAGTTAAGGGAATCTGCCAATATCCCTTGGTTAAGTCAATTTTTGTAAAATATCTAGCAGATGAAAGACGAATAAGTAGATCGTCAATCAAAGGATGAGGTTCACTGTCTGGTACAGTTTGAGCGTTAAGTTTCCTATAATCTACACATAATCGTATATTATTGTCTTTTTTTTCTTACAATAACTAGTGGTGAAGCGAATGGCGAGTTACTATGTTCGATAATTCCTAATGCTAACATCTGTTTAAGTTCTTGAGATGTTTTATCTTGAAAATGGATAGGTACAGAGTAAGGACGAAGTTTTATAGGAGTACTGTCCTTCAGTATAATGTCATGAGAAATGATAGAAGTTCGACCAGGTATATCCGTCAGAACATCAGAGTAGGTTTCTAGGAGTTTAGTAATGGAATTATTTTCATCTGAAGTAAGTGAAGGTGAAATAGCAACATCCCTCCAAGATTCTGAAGATTGCAGTTCCGGTATAGGAAAAGACATTTCAACCTCAGGAAAAGATGCTTCTTCTTCCTGAATTACAGAAAGACTAGAGTATTGATAAGAATTAACTGATTTGTCGTCTAAGTCGTGGAAGATAGACTGTAGATGAAGTGGACGGGTAAAGAAATCTTTCAACATATTTATATGATAAATTTTTTTCTGACCTTTTATGTCTAATATGTAGTCGACGTCAGAAATCTTATCTACTATTTTGTATGGTCCATTCCAAGCAATTAATAATTTGTTACCCTTTTGTGGAAGTAGTACATATGCTTCGTCACCAGGAAATAACTGGCGGAGTCTTCTATTTTTGTTTTGAAATTGTCTAGCTCTCTCCTTCGCAGCCTCTGATGAAGCTGTTGACATGCGGCAAGCCTCTATGATTTTTTTACGTAAGGTAATAACGTATTCATAAGATGACTGTGTTTCCTGAGTCATCTCAGAGTCGAGTAGTAAGTCTTTAATGAGTCCCATTGGGCCTCTTGGAGGAGCACCAAACACTAACTCGAACGGAGAAAAACCGGTCTGCTCATGCGGAATTTCTCGGTAAGCGAACAACACAGCTGGAATAGCTCTGTCCCAATCTTGAGGATTGTTTACCGTAACTTTATGTAAAAGTTGTTTAATAGTACGGTTGAGCCTCTCAACGGACCCATTACTCATCGGATGATAAACACTGCTGAGACTTCTTTCTATATTTAGTGTCTTCATTACATCCTTCATTGTATCAGACACAAATTGTGGTCCATGGTCCGAAAGTAATTTTCTTGGAAACCCAAGCCTAGAAAATATTAATATCAAAGCATCAGATATATCAGCTGTTGTAATATGTTTCAGAGGTATGGCCTCTGGCCATCGTGTACATAGGTCAATACATGTTAATATGTACCTATGCCCTCTGGCAGTTGGTAACATAGGACCAATAATATCTATTGCCATCTTGTCGAAAGGACGAACTGATATTTCACTGGCCTGAATGGGGGCATTATGAAAAGCTCCACGAGACTTAACTTCCTGGCAAGTCACACAGGAACGTACGTATAAAGATACGTCTCGTGAAATTCCGGCCAGAAAAACGATGACAACACTCGTGAACGTGTTCGTGTGTAGCCCATATGACCCGCGCATTGGGAGTCATGTGCATGCCGTAGTATGTATGTCCTTAACGACGATGGTACTATGACCTGATGTTTTACCTTATCTTTGTCAACACTATTTCGAATCAAAATATCATTATGAATAGTGAACCAATGTTTAGCTATATTCTTAACCGTAATATCATCATGTTTGTTCACTAATGCAAAAAATTTCTTCAAAGAGTTGTCTTCTCTTTGTTTGCGAGCAAAAGACTCTCTTTCAATCATGGAGGTAGGTATATCATTAGAGTACTCCATCACTTTAGTGGTTGTAGTATCCTTCCTTTCCAACTCGTGAGCTTGAGCTCTTGTTGTCACTGTATTGGCTGCATACAAGTTCACTCTTTCCCATTCCAATATTTCCTCGGGAGTACAGTCTTTGCTGCCATGTATACGTCCGACTGTCAAATCTGCAACCGGATTCTGAAGTAAAAAAACTTTAACTTTCCCTGAAAAAAATGGAGTTTTAACCTCTATAATTGCAGTTGGATAATATTCCACTGTCCCTCCGAAGGTAATACAGCGTACAAACTCTTTAGTAACATAACGTGGATGCACTAAGGATTGACGGATACCAATTGTGGTGGATCCGGAGTCTCTCAAAATAGAAATAATATTTCCATCCAGGATTCCCTTGTTAAAAATCAATGTCCCAGTTCCATCGTTAGCCGTTAGACAAATAGCAGGAGTAGGTTGTGTAACCTGTATTGTCGGCTGACTTGATTTCTGAAAAATAGTATGGCATTGTGGACAAACATTTGCCACGTTATTATCAATGACATAGCATGCAGATGAAGAATGTGTTGGAGTGTCAACATTGTTATTACATGGAGATGCATTCATGGTCAATGCTGCCCCTGTGTTATGTGTAAACTGTTGATGATGTCTGGAGATGGAGCGTTGTCTATCCCGAACACCTGAATAATTATTATCATTGCCTCTACTGTTGTAACTTTTATGTCGTGGTTTAAAATTTTCATTCTTCCTCTGATAATGATTACCACTATTATTGAATTTGTCAATACCAAATTTATTCCAACTAGGCTTTTGTTTAAAATTATCTTTAGGTTTAAATTGAGGTATTTGATTTCTGAACTGTTGTCTACCTCGGTTAAAATTGTTATAGCTGTTATAATGATTTTGTCCATGATTATAATTATCATTATATCCTTTGTAAAAATGGTTCCTATTAAGACTATGTGTCCTTGCTTTGTCATAACCGTGGTACGACATGTTGGATGCCACTGGTAATGGTTCTCGTGTATGTGAATTCCCTAAACTGACGTTAGGATGTGCACAACAATAATTTATAGACATCTCTTCTAAGGACGCAATGGTGGGTGGTTTTTTTTCGTTCCTGTAGGAATGAAAAAAAATGGCGGACTAACTGAAGATAGTACTTTATCTCTAAGTATCAGGTCCACTAATTTATCATAAGATTTTTCCACTCCCGCAAGTTCAACCCATCTGTTGAAGGTGTCTCGTATATTTGATATAAATCCTGAAAAATCTTTATGTGAATCTGGCTAAAGATTTTTAAATTTTAATCTACAACCTTCCTCATCTAAATGAAACCGTCGCAATAGCAAAGCCTTAATGGCATCATAGTTACAAGATATTGTAGGATCTACATTTTCAGTTGCGTTCAAGGGCTCACCATCTAAAAATTCTCGAAGTTTAAGTGCCCATGCTGATTTATCCAAATTATTAGTCTTACATACTTGTTCAAAACGTGACAAGTACGATGATAAATTATCATAATTAAGTTTGAAATGTGGCAGTTTAAAGTTATAATAACTTTTATGTTGTGTAGCTGAAGACATATCATTAGCATTAACACCATGGCTAGTAGTAGCGCATTGTGCTTTTAATTTGGCTGTCTCCAATTGGATAAGTGCCAACTCCTTTTGTTGTTGCATTATAATTTCATCTTGTTTCTTTTGTTTTTCCTCCTCAATTCTTAATATTTCATTTCTTGCCTCTTTTCTATCTTCTTCTTGCTTTGCAAGTTCTTTCTGCTTTTCTAACTTTGCCTCACGTTCTTCTTCTTCACGTTTTAACTTTGCCTCACGTTCTTCTTCTTCACGTCTAGCAAGTTCTTTCTGCTTTTCTAACTTTGCCTCACGTTCTTCTTCTTCACGTTTTCTATATGCCTGTTCTTGTTTATAAATAGCTAGTTGTTCTTCAGCAAAAAATTTCAGTTCTGGTCCTTTATAACCAAAATCTTTCCCTATTCTAACGAAAGTTTCTAACGTAGACATTCTGAAATCAATGATCTATGTAGTTAATCAATAATGTATTGTAAACACCAATAAAAATTATTAAATTATTTATGTGTACTGAATGGCCAACGTAGTACTATTTTAAATAAAATTATACTACTTAATATCTAACATGGTGCTCATATTCACCAAGAAATATAACCCTATAGTTATTTGTCAATATACTATATCATAATGCCTTAGTCATGATGGATAAACACTAGTGCACTGGGCCATTACTGCAAACAGTTGCAATTATCAAGTTCCTCTTATTTATTTTCAAAAATTAATCAAAATATATGTTATTATATTAATACCCAACTAAGGTAAGCTATCCCTATTAGAGTATAAGCTTAAACATCAATAAAGACAAAACAAACCATAAATAAAATTGTACAAGACATTAACATTTCACAATTGACAATTGCAAACATTAAAAGATGATTACTTGAACCAAATAAAACTCGGAAGTATCAGAGAAGTTCAAGGTGACGAAATATGGGTTAATAAACATGTGTACAAATAATGATGACGACACAGGACTCTATATAACGCACATATATTAGCAATTAAAATAAATTATAGCAAGATGGAGAAAATACGAAATAGTTACAAACATATTACAGAAATGAATAAAAATTGAAATAGAATACAGGAAAATACACCAGAAATTACCATCACTATACACCTAACATCAAATATCAAATGTTTGCAATAACAAGCAGAACGAGTCCAAAATTATTTCTTTGGGGTCTCTTGTATTCAACTCGCAAATATTCAATTACCCTAGAATCGATTAGAATCTTTGTGGTCAGCTTGTGGCGACCAAACCTACTTACACACATAAAAAACATACGAAGATAGATAGATACATAGAACATGCATGAATTAAATATGCCCACATAATTCGATGGACGACATTTTGCACTGAAACGACCACTACTGGGTTTTCTTATCTTTTAGCGTATGAAAATTTTCCCCGCAAGATGCTGGCAGTTGTCAATGGTACAGATGGGATTCCCTCGAAGCTGATTTAGTGACTTTGAAAGCATTCGTGTAGTTCTTGATCCATTTTTGAAGGTAAATCGAAGTTTGATACAGATTGCGAAAGGTCTTGACTTCTGCTATGGATTTTGGACATGAAATGATGACGTTGTACAGTCTTTCGTTGTTAGGCGTGTTACGTCACTAACTGCAAGTCACGTGAGCACTAGCCGATCGTAAACACTTCTAGTTCTAAGTCAATCGAATGATACAATGTCTTTATTTTCCATTTGACTTGAACTCACTCTTTTGCATGGACTAAAGAAAAAATTTTTTCGTTACTTCGTTATCTTGTCAACTTGGTCCCTGTGCTAGCAAACCATTGTCGATTCACGCGCTGGCAACCATTCTCGATTCACGGACTGGCGAACCATTCTCGATCCCCACACTGGCCACCATTTTTTGTTACATCGGATTTTCCTGCCGATGAACAAAACTTATTATCACCACTTACACAGATTGTATCGTGCTTCATTGTTCCATTGTTATTAGTTTTATTTTGGTTGTTGCCACCGTTGTTATGGTATTCTCTGCTAACTTCTATGTGTGCCGGTTTATAATCACTGTTTTGTTGTATTATTAGTTTTGATAAATACTTCAAATGGTAGAGCTTCTAATGCCGTGCTGACAAACATGAATAGTGGGTCAATAGTCTGAACTTTCAATAATATCAACTGATAAGTCCGTGGTGTTCAGAGTCCGAACAGAGTACAATTTAATAGCACATCACATCCAAATAAAATGCAGTTCATCAGAATTCAATTAATACATCATAATTCGTCACTTCCTTCAGTCGTGGTACAGTCAAGCTCTTTACTCGTGATTCCTAGATAGGCAATCCGGTATCGAACAACTCAACTTACGCGACTAAGGTGACCTTCTTGGATACTTTCCATTAAGATTGCTCCCGAAAATACATTCTCCTCTTCGAACATAAATCCCTTTTCATCACTGATATATAATATTATATCCACCAAGTATAGGCTGACCCAAATACCTATTCATCAAGAAAATCCTTGATATCAATATCCTTCTACTGGGAGACTTCAAAAACTTCCGTCCGTCTAGGACCAAATATAACAACATATGGGTACAAATACAATGTTGTCACGTGCTACCTTACCAACGCGACACGTCACATTAAAACTACGCAAATTATGCTCCTCGCTTTCAACATCGTAAAGCAAAAACTATAATATATCTCTATTGCAGTTCAACAACTAAAATGTGCAACTTTTATCCGAGCTTACTACCTAGTTGCTACAAATCATATATCCTCTTGTAACAGTAGTGAACGGAGTCTCTTTGTGTTGGACATTGAGCAACCATCCCAGATTGTGGAGCAATAGTCAAAGTTTGCTTGTATGTGAGATATATAGAACAATTTTCGTGCGTCTTCATCTAGGACATGTTTGATTTGAGCTAACTGGTAAACTTTCTGTGCCGTTTGCTTGGTCAGTGCATGTACATGTGAGTTCCAATTTAGATGCTGGTCAACGACTATTCCTAGAGTTTTATGTTCATTAACGTTTTCAATTAGTGAGGTACAAATGTAGATCTGAAGTGTTGTTTTCTCTGAATTTTGTAAATTTTGTCTAAAGAGCTGAAGACACACATGAAAAGAATGAAGACAGATATGAAAAGAATGAAGACAGACATGAAAAGAATGAAGACAACTTGGAAAGACCATGAATTGATGACGACACAGAGCAGGAAGACTCGGCATAAGTTTGTTGAAGGCCTTTGCTCCTTTGCCGCGGTAGCACAGTGGTTAGTGCACTGGCTTCCTAGCTCGGTGATCCATGATTCGATCCCCAGTTGAGGTGGGATTTTTTTTAGACCGCAAACGGCTCCGGGGTCGACCCAGCCTCATGAATTGAATACCATAGCAACTCTGGGAAGGTTCAGGCGGCCGGCGTTATGTTGACCACATCACCCCTAGTGTGCCGATGGTCAAGAAAAAATGGGCACAACACCATATTCCCAATATGCCTCAATGGGCGTGTAACGGGATCCTTTACCTATGTTCCTTTGGCAGATGAAAGAAAAAGATAAATGGGCATGAGGATGCGCTACAGCTCCGTCTTTTTCTTCTTTTATCCTTAACCGCTGACCGTCAAAGCAGTCAGTGGCCATTACGCCTGGTGGCGTCTTGTAGGGCAGCAACAAATTGATTCCACTTTGCTCGGCCGGTGGCCATCCTTCGTACAGTGCCCCAACTCTGGTTCATTCTTTGCATCTCAGCCGCCACAGTCCTCCGTCAAGCTGTTTTCGGTCGGCCTCTCTGGTAAGGGGGTCCTTCAATTTGCTGATGTCAAACCTTTTCTGTTTAGTTACAGTTGGTCCAGCAGCTCTGAGTTTCATCTTCAGTCTTGCTACTGCTAAATGGTGATCACTTCCCACATCCGCACCTCTTCTTACCTTCACATCTTGTAATGCATGTCTCCATCTACCATTAATCATAATGTGGTCTATCTGGTTTCTGTCCCGACCATTTGGTGATTCCCATGTTAATTTGTGAATTTCTTTGTGTGGGAAAAGTGTTCCTCCAATGACCAGGTTGTTAATGCTACAGACACTTATTAATTTATCCCCGTTTTTGTTTGCTCTTCCGCTGCCGCATTTCCCCATTACTCTTTCATTATGTGTATTGTGTGTTTCAACTTTCGCATTGAGGTCTCCCATTACTACGACACGATCGTATCTAGGTGTGTCTTCCATTTCTTTTTGCAGTTGTTGATAGAATTTATCCTTGACCTCTTCATCGCTGTCATTCGTTGGTGCGTAGCATTGTATTATTGTAGTGTTGGTGAATCTCCCTCTCAATCTTATTCTTATCAGTCTGTTATTGGTGTGTTTCCATTCCAGTAATGTCCTTTCTATTCCTTTCTGTAGAATAATGGCTACACCTTCATTGTGCTGTCTATTCTCTCTTCCAGAGTAAAGTACTGTTTCTCCTGTTGCTGTTTTAACTTTTCCTGTCCCTGTCCATCTGCTCTCACTTATCCCTAGAATGTGTAATCTATAGTTTCTCATTTCCGCTGTGACCTGTTTTAGTTTATCCGTCTCGATCATTGTCCTGACATTCCAAAATCCTGTATTTTGTTCACGTTTTGCGGCCAGGACGTCCGTTTTCGTGTCAGTGGCTTCCTTTCGGCTTTCACCACTGACAATCATACGAGCCTCAGACTCCGGATGTCCGTCCCGCAGCAAAGTTTGTTCATTTGTTGTTGTTTCCGTAACTTCGTTTCTTTTTACATAGACAGGGGTGTCAGCCCTATGCTAAAACCCCCAACCTGTCTGCTTTAGTCTGACCCCTGCCCGCGCAATCCTGTCCAGCTTGATAGAACCTTCCAGCTCCAGTGACAGGCAAACCATAATTTAAAGAAGCACTGTTGTCGTCGCCTATATTAAGACTATCCTGGTGATTGCGAATGTTGAGAAATTGAAAACCGGAATGGAAGAAGGGGGAGGGGGGGGGGGGGAATGATTGGGATAAAATAGGATTCGACTCTCTTAATTCGAAACAGCGGGAAGCTTGTTGGCAAAAGGATTATAGTTGATTATTTGCACTGAGACCGGTCTACCGGGATATTTCACTACCAGTCTAATGTAAATTTGTTTTTCTTTCTTCTTTTTCCCATGCGCTTTCAGTTTCTGCAAATAATACAATTATAATTACTGACTGTACGAAATTAGGATAACTGTTCTACAGCCTTCATTGCTGACAACTCGAATTGACATTAATTAAGTCGTATATTACTTGTCAGTTCTGTGATGGAGCGCACGATTTCAACAAACATACGCCACGCTTTCCTATTCCGAGTTTTCTGTTCAAGATCTTTCTGTATCTTCTTAATCCCATTTGTTGAGTCTCCCGTATGTCTCTTACCTTGTTACTCCAGATCAAAAAGTGCCTTGTAAAGCTATCATGTAACTGTTCTCAGCGTGTGTCAGCTTTTGCAGGAAGCATGCATCACAGTGTGTATGTGCTCTTGCAGCCGTAGTTTATGCAGCGATTAGTTTTACATGATGAGTTGTCCAGCTTCATAACGTCATGTTATACATCACTTACGTCATACTTGAGAATCAGCAGCCTTATTCGTTCTACGTGTATTTACTAGATGGTAACGTGTCTATCGTCTTGTGAAATGTGCACCAACAAAGCTATCTCTCGTTGAAAAGTTGTTGTTTTTTTTTTTTTAACCATTATCTTATTATTTTATGTTGCAATTCTCGTAATTTTTTTCTCTCTCGAGATAAACACCCATTTGTTTCATCAAATGAAAGCAGGAAGCCAGGAAGATTTTGTTAATCCAGGTATTTCATGCACGAGAAAATACTGCATAAAATACAAGAACAATGAGGAAGATAAGAAAATGTATATATGTAGAGGTGTGGCTAAATCTGCAGGAGTAAAAGATTCACTATTGCTCAGACAACACGAGACGTCTAGGAGGGTCCGTAGAACTTCCAGGGACGCTTACCGTCACGAGCAAAATTTCTGAAGAAAGTCTGGTTTACTGATAAACACTTGGAGAATAGAATTGGAGGCAGACATAACAGGGATAAAGGAGACATTGAAAAACTTTGAGCATAATAATGAGTAATAATAATGAGTAATAATAATGAGTAATAATAATAAGTAATAATGATGATAATGATGAGTTTCTTCTTTTTCTGTTTCCTCTCCTTCTTCTTCGTTTTCATCATCATCATCATTATCACCCTTTAGCTCTCCAAGTAGCATAGTCTTTCAACAAGGCCTTTATGTCCCATGCCATCCGCTCAAGGTCTTTCCATCTTTCTTCATCCATTTCATGTCTGTCTCCAGTTCTCTTCTCCATATGATCTTTAATCTTCATCTGCCTCTCATACCCTGGAGGTCAAAAGCACGGACTGCCTGGTAATGCTAACGTCAGTTCTTCCTTTTTACCTCGTTCCTTTGTTTCCTTCTTTCTTTCTTCTGATTCAGAATGTTGTAACATGAGTTTTTTTTTTTTTGACCAGGTAGTAACAGTATGGTGATCATAACTGAACACAAAGTTTCCAGCTAAGAGCATTCATATCACAGCTTACCCTGGCCTCGATGATTAGTCTAGGAAAGGAATCGATCACTGCGCGAGCTAGTTATTTTAATGGAGAAGCTATCCAACTAGCATCTATTGTCTCTGTCCGGCGGCAGGTAATAAGTGGTATTTCCGCTTGCTTCATGGCCAGGGCTGACGGTTTATGCATGAATGATTAGTATTGTTTTCACTAGCAGAGAAGGCAGAGGCTGCCGTTGGTCTCTGATGATAGATGTGCGTTGTGTCAAGCTGTTGTTGCCACATTGTATTCTATATTTTATTGGGATTTAACTCGGTATTCATGTCGGTCGATTATTGCAAAAAATACGCTCATTTTTGTGTGCACATTTTATCGTTATTTTTTTACGACTTATTCGGTAATTTAGTCATGTTAGTCAATCATTTTTTTATGTTTTACTTGCTTTGATTGTTTATCTAGCTGACTATTTCTATTTCATCTGTAATCACCGCATAGAAGAGTCATAGGAAGAGTAGTTAGCGGTTTAGAACTTCGTTCAGCTTCATATGTTTTCCTTACAGTGCATTATGTATGTCATAATTATGTTTATTTTCGTATCTTTAATATATTTTAGAAGAAAAAAAATATGAAAAAAATGATATAAAAATAATTTTCACTATCTGAGTTAAGTAATGATTTGCTTGTTTAAGTTTAAAACTGATTCTCTTAAAGCCGGGGAAATGTCAATTAAAAGTGGCAACAGTTACCGCCCCTGAGTAAAAATATCTAAATTAAATATATTTTATAAAAGAGGAGGACAAGAGCCGTCAATGATATCTCAATAGCGGATGTGCCTGCTTATCTTCCCGGAAGCTCAGGATCAGCCATGGGGCGCATGTCACGACCAACAAGAATATATACTTTCCCAGATCGAGGCTTCATTAGTCTGACTTCCGGTATGGTAGCACGGCTCAGAGAGCTCCGCGTTCGATGCTCACTACTGGTATGGAGCTTGACAGATGCAATTATTGATAGCGAAAGCCAGAAAGGCAAACACATGTAAGATTGTAAAGAGTTATTCATCCGCAGTGCTGCAAACACAGGCTACAATATTGAATATGTATTGCAAGAGCCAATATGTTGGTCTTACCTAGAGTCGACAGATATCTATTGGTCTTACCTAGAGTCGACAGATATCTATTGGTCTTACCTAGAGTCGACAGATATCTATTGGTCTTACATAGAGTCGACATATATCTATTGGTCTTACCTAGAGTCGACAGATAGATATATATTGGTCTTACCTAGAGTCGACAGATATCTATTGGTCTTACCTAGAGTCGACAGATATCTATTGGTCTTACCTAGAGTCGACAGATAGATATATATTGGTCTTACCTAGAGTCGACTGATATCTATTGGTCTTACCTAGAGTCGACAGATATCTATTGGTCTTACCTAGAGTCGACAGATATCTATTGGTCTTACCTAGAGTCGACAGATATCTATTGGTCTTACCTAGAGTCGACAGATATCTATTGGTCTTACCTAGAGTCGACAGATAGATATCTATTGGTCTTACCTAGAGTCGACAGATAGATATCTATTGGTCTTACCTAGAGTCGACAGATATCTATTGGTCTTACCTAGAGTCGACAGATAGATATCTATTGGTCTTACCTAGAGTCGACAGATAGATATCTATTGGTCTTACCTAGAGTCGACAGATATCTATTGGTCTTACCTAGAGTCGACAGATAGCTATCAATTGGTCTTACCTAGAGTCGACAGATATCTATTGGTCTTACCTAGAGTCGACAGATATCTATTGGTCTTACCTAGAGTCGACAGATAGCTATCTATTGGTCTTACCTAGAGTCGACAGATAGATATCTATTGGTCTTACCTAGAGTCGACAGATATCTATTGGTCTTACCTAGAGTCGACAGATAGATATCTATTGGTCTTACCTAGAGTCGACAGATATCTATTGGTCTTACCTAGAGTCGACAGATATCTATTGGTCTTACCTAGAGTCGACAGATAGATATCTATTGGTCTTACCTAGAGCCGACAGATATCTATTGGTCTTACCTAGAGTCGACAGATATCTATTGGTCTTACCTAGAGTCGACAGATATCTATTGGTCTTACCTAGAGCCGACAGATATCTATTGGTCTTACCTAGAGTCGACAGATATCTATTGGTCTTACCTAGAGTCGACAGATATCTATTGGTCTTACCTAGAGTCGACAGATATCTATTGGTCTTACCTAGAGTCGACAGATAGATATCTATTGGTCTTACCTAGAGTCGACAGATAGATATCTATTGGTCTTACCTAGAGTCGACAGATAGATATCTATTGGTCTTACCTAGAGTCGACAGATAGATATCTATTGGTCTTACCTAGAGTCGACAGATAGATATCTATTGGTCTTACCTAGAGTCGACAGATAGATATCTATTGGTCTTACCTAGAGTCGACAGATATCTATTGGTCTTACCTAGAGTCGACAGATAGCTATCTATTGGTCTTACCTAGAGTCGACAGATATCTATTGGTCTTACCTAGAGTCGACAGATATCTATTGGTCTTACCTAGAGTCGACAGATAGATATCTATTGGTCTTACCTAGAGTCGACAGATAGATATCTATTGGTCTTACCTAGAGTCGACAGATATCTATTGGTCTTACCTAGAGTCGACAGATAGATATCTATTGGTCTTACCTAGAGTCGACAGATAGATATCTATTGGTCTTACCTAGAGTCGACAGATATCTATTGGTCTTACCTAGAGTCGACAGATAGATATCTATTGGTCTTACCTAGAGTCGACAGATATCTATTGGTCTTACCTAGAGTCGACAGATATCTATTGGTCTTACCTAGAGTCGACAGATAGATATCTATTGGTCTTACCTAGAGTCGACAGATATCTATTGGTCTTACCTAGAGTCGACAGATGGTCTTACCTAGAGTCGACAGATAGATATCTATTGGTCTTACCTAGAGTCGACAGATATCTATTGGTCTTACCTAGAGTCGACAGATATCTATTGGTCTTACCTAGAGTCGACAGATATCTATTGGTCTTACCTAGAGTCGACAGATATCTATTGGTCTTACCTAGAGTCGACAGATATCTATTGGTCTTACCTAGAGTCGACAGATATCTATTGGTCTTACCTAGAGTCGACAGATATCTTCGTGGTTTCCTTTATGCCATATTGCTTGGCTTTGGTTGTAAGGATCTTCTTCACTGCACACAGATAACTCCGTGAGTGCTCTGATCTCCTCCCTTAGATCACAGAATAAGGATCTCAGCACAGTGCACGATGTCAGATTGTCAGATGACAGGATAAATCCAAACTAAAGAACGTCAACTAAACAACCACCAATACAGACGGAGGTTAAGGTCAAGTCAATACCCTCTAGCTCCCCCAGGAGCATAGGCCTGCAACAAACACATGCAAAGTCCTCCTGTCACGTGCCATCCGCTCAAGTTCTTTTCAATCTTTTCTTATCATTTTCCCTTCTGTCTCCAGCTGACAGGTGAGAGAAAGGAAGGACAGAATGTCAGACGGGCCTGCGTGCCCAATTCTCAACCTTTTGAAAATAAAGTTCATTCGTTCGTTCGTTCTCTTTTACATGTGTTTTTTGGTCTACCTCTGCCTCTCTTTTACTGGGGATTCCAGAACAAGAACTGCCTTGAAATGCTATCAGCAGGTTTCCTCACGGTTTGGGTCCGTAGAAAATAATGCTGTAGAGGGGTGCACTGTTAGAGACGTCACTATATTAGATCCCATGTCGTAGGATGACCGGTTCCATTCAAATCTGCCCTTACTTTCCTTAACTTAAGAGCAGAGTCAGGCACCCATTATAAGCTGGTAGACTGAACAATAACATAACCTGGCTTCGAACCAGGTAACTTTTCCTGTGCCTCTCGCGATGGAGATACAGAAAGAAATGGAGACAGATATGACACAACATCAGATAATAATTAACAAGCATATCCAGTTATGCCCTAAAATATAATCCTCAAGGACACATAAGGCTAACAGGCAATGGCTGCCCCATAGCAGATACTGCAACAGGGGAGTGAAGTGTTAGAGACTTCACAATACTAGGTTCAGCTTTATGAGGTGCCTTTTTCCTCAATAACTCATTGAGCAGAAGCAAGTACCCATTTACAGTTGGGTAGACTGGAGCATGACGCTGCCAGGTAGCGATCTCGAAACCTGGTAACTTCGTCGCGGGAGACAAGAGCTCTAACTGTTTAGCTAAACGGACGCTACATAGAAGAGTTAAGAGGCCAAATAGAATTTTGGAAAAGAAAAGTAGATGAAGAAGCCAAAACAGCTGTATCGTTATAGCACAGATGAAGAACCCAAAACAACTGTATCGTTATAGTATAGATGAAGTAGACTATCAGAAACATAAAATAGTGGATACCATCCAATCAGAGGCGCCAAATAATTCCCGCAGGCCTCTAAGGAGGCAAAGAAAGTATAACCTTACTGTTCATTCAAGCATGTCGTACGTGGCGACCAACATGAGGTTGTGCATGGGTTAGTAATCTCATCATGTAAAACAAATTACTATAGAAACCAATACAAAAGAATATAAATACTGTCGTGCGGTCTTCTTGTCTCAGTAAATATATCATTTTCATGCAAATAAAATGTTACTCATAAAAATACTTTAAATGTAGAAAATATACTTTTAAGACAAGGCTAAGTAATCCACATCAGCGACATTGACTCAGAAATAAATTTATATTAAGCGTTATAATCCCAGACTTAACATTAAATTCAATAAGCATTATGACAGACTGGGCAAAAAACAAGTGAGATTTGTTTTTAATAAGGCGCTGTAAGTCGACAGATAAGAAAAGATACATTTACAACATGTAATTAACTTCGATTAAGCATTTGCTGGCAATAGATTGGGTTATGAGATCATCGACAACACACAACAGAAATGGAATCCAGTGGACTCTGACTAAGCAGTTGGATGATCTGGATTTTGCTGATGACTTGGCTCTTCTGTCCCATAACCGTAATCAGATGCAGGACAAATTGAAAACACTCGATGAGAAGTCACAGCAATTGGGTCTGAAAATACACAGGGAAAAGACAAAAATAATGAGAATAAATGCAGGTAATGATAACAGGGTTGAACTTGAAGAAACACCAATTCAAGATGTAGAATCATACACATATCTTGGCAGTAATATAGACAAAGTTGGAGGGACAGACAGCGATATCAAAATAAGAATACAAAAGGCAAGAGGAGCTTTCATTGCATTGGGAAATATATGGAGATCAAGAGAAATCGGATCCAACACGAAAATAAGAATCTTCAACTCAAATGTGAAGTCAGTCCTATTGTATGGCTCGGAGACATGGAGAACAACAAAGACAACAACCAAAAAGCTACAGACTTTCATAAATGGGTGCTTGCGTAGAATAGAGGGATTAAAATGGTATGACAAGGTTACCAACGTGGAACTGATGACAAGAACTAGACAAGTGCCAGTGGAACAAGAGATGAGAAGAAGACGATGGCGATGGATAGGACACACACTGAGGAAACCTGTTGATAGCATTACAAGGCAGTCCTTGTTCTGGAACCCCCAGGGCAAGAGAGGCAGAGGAAGACCAAGAAGTACATGGAGAAGAGAGTTGGAAACAAAGGTGAAAATGATGAGGAGAACATGGAAAGAACTTGAGATGATGGCACAGGACAGGAGGACTTGGCATGTGTTTGTTGAAGGCCTATGCTCCTTTGGGAGTGGAGGGTTATGAATGAATGAAGCATGAAGATCATGTAAATTGTAACTGTTCAATTTCCCAACGTGTACCAGTTCAATATTGTTGTCTGCTTATTTTAATTTTGATGATGAATAATCTGTTTTATTTTTGCTGTGTCTGATACTGTCATCTTAAACGCTTTTTGTGTTATATGCATAGACATGTGTACAACTACACACAGAAACAAGTAATACGTCAAAAATTGGCGGGAAGGAATTGTAATGTGATCTTTCTGCTGTATGTCCTGATGACGGTGTTATTTCTCAGGCGAACATTTCTTCCTTTCTATCCAATTTCCCCTTCATTGGATCTTTGTTATCAAACTTACCTGGTTACATAGGTTCTAAAGCAACATAGCAACCCGTCAAAGAAATCCAAATCAGCCCAAAAGCTTTGGAACCGCCGTTGACACAATTGAATATTTTACGCCTGGTACATTAATACCAGGATTCAAAATAATTATAGGTTGACACTATGCCAATGAGCACGCCAGTAGAAATAATAGCGTGGCTATTGTGAAAGTGTCATCGAGGCCACGTGAGCTATAATACACTATGTTTAACCGTGACTGTGATCGTCTAAATAGCACACTTGCTCAACTGAGCAATGTAAGTGGACAACCACTAAAACTCTTTCAAATACAATAATTGATAATAAATGTAATGACGATTTCTACAAAGTGAATTTTTTAACCAGTGATTAATATTATTTTCATTGAGAAGAGAAGTCGAGACATGCATGAAAAGGGGTAAATAAGACAAGGGAAAGATTGTGAGCAGATGGCACAGAATAGAAGGATCTGGCACATTTTTGGGGTTAAATTGAAAAACAGTATGTCGTCTGTTAGACCCTAACTTTAATCCTAACCCTAATGACATTGACGACTTACTAGAATGACATGGAAGAACACGGTTAACTTATCTTCATTTGAACCCAAATTTGAGTTTAAATGAAGAACAGTGAAACGTGTGTTTTACATGTGTGTAAAAAAGACAAAAAACAGAAAGAATTCAGAGACGCAGTAAAAACGGGTAGCGGTTATGCTCTAGAATCCTAAACCTGGTCCTAAACCATAACCCTAATCCTAAACCTAACGATGTGGTCGACTTGGCTGACATCGAACATGCATCCCACTGGTTTTAAATTCAACCAGATTTGCTACTGGCTTTACTATTTCGGGAACTAAGAGTTAATAAATGAATGAATATCTTATCAAGGTTGGATCCTGGATGCCATTCTAATAAATCGCCCAGGTCATTAGGGTTAGGGTTTAAGGTTAGGGTCTAGGGTTAGGTTTGGGATTCCTAAACTTAACCCTAAACTTTACCCCTATTACTGCGTCTCTGAATTCTTTTTTGAGGCCGTATCGAACACACGGCCCACTCTTCAACATTTCAGCCGTAGTTAGATCGTGACCACAGCACACTGGAATACCATCTATTCAACAACTTAAGACAGGAACTACTGATGAGTGTAACTGTGGCACTGATAAAATGCCTGCTGAACATCTGCTTCAAAGAAGTCCAACTTATGAAGAACAGAGAAAACGCATGTGGTCATCATAAGTACTTAACTGAAAAAAACCATATGGCGGTGTAAATAGCTTTAAGTTGACCATTGCTTTCTTTGAAAATATTCAAGTCGACGTCTGAGAGTGTAGAAAGAAGAAAGAGAAGAAGATAGTGTCAAATAATGTTTGTACTTACCTCCATATGTTTGATATTATACGTCCAGTTGTCCAGCTTCACCCTGGTGTACCACGGCATCCAGTTTTACTGAACAGACAAACTTTTCTTTGTCTGCCCACCTTCGATATTGCTAATATTGTAACTTAATCGTTTCAGGTCAGGTGTCAGGCCATCTCTCATATAAAAGGTCAGTGGCGTAAGCATTATTGATAGTATGAATCCAATGTTCACTCAAGCTTAATATTACTATTATGTACAGTCTAACCATCAACTAAACCATCACACATTCTGATATAATTCTAAGTCACTTGTGTTGGTGTTACATTAAGCAGTACCAGAAAACCGTGACAAGAAATCAAATCTTGTCATTCGGGAAGTTTATGCTCTCAACGAACATCACTCTCTTCTGCATTGACATTTGATTACTCTCTTCGTGTGAAAACGTGACATGCCGATACATCTTCCTGTTCCTTTAGGTTGTTTTTTTTTTAAATAATTAATTATTAATCCAATACAAACATGTCACAACTAGTCCTGATTGCTTTGTAATATAATATTATCACAAGAATTTGTTACCTTCTCTTTCATTTCTGTAACTAAGTGAATGAACTTTGCATCTCAAAGAATGGCTTTTTTTTTAGTAACCTCTAGATTAGATGACTTGAAGAAAACACTGAACACCAAAGAAGCAAGGAAAAAAACGTGCACTAATTCATAACAACTCAAGCTCGTTATTACTGCTGATTGTTAGTAATTAGTTTATTTCATTCGAAATATCTGACTTTACAAATCATATTCAAACCATGGTGGTATTTTACAGATAACAAATGTTGGCAGACATATTTGACACAATGAGCTGCTGTGAACGATGGTCTTTAATTTAAATTATGAAAGAAAGTACAACATGAACGGTTATCGTCAGCTCATACAAACATTCCACTGAGAACACAAACAACAATAAATAGATGATGAAGACTCCATGTTGCATGAAATCAAGCAAATTATGAAAATAACTCGCCAAAGCCTGTATTTCAAACTAGAAAATAACGAGGATAGTGATAAAGTGGACGAATTTTCAAAACAATACGGATTCGAAATTGAAAAGAAAAAAAAACACCCCGTCACATGCTGCCACGGAATCGCCTCCCCTGCTTTGCAATAGTTGTCTAACAGTGGCCAAAACTCAAGAGTATCTAATATGGGTCTTCAAAGGTGTCTACCTTTGCACAAGATTACTCTTGGCAGAGCTGTAGATAGAAGTATAATGATGCTTCTATCTCAAGGTAGTATCCATAAGATATTTCAGAAGTCAAGAACAATTCTGCGTTGGACAGGGAAATTGTTAACTTATATCTGATCCGCCGCCTTTTATGAAGATTTATACAATGATTAGATTAAGCTCGCTCAAGCCCCCACTTCTGATTTACTAAGTGGAATTATTCTTATTCTGGTATAGTTCTGTTTAGAGTGTATTTAGTAAATTGACTGAGACAAACATGCAGTACATTCAAAATGATTAAATCGACGTTAAATTTGTATATTTACAAATAACTAATTTAATAATCACTTAGGTTTTAACAGGGTTTTAAAAAATGAATAATTATTTATCAGAAAAAATGTTCATCACTTTGTGATGTAATGGTAGTTTGTAAAGGAGATCACTTGGCAGCTGTTGTGTGTTACTTAGCTGTCAGTGACGATTCTGCTCCTTCTGATGTTTTAGTTCTTGGAAGACTGGATCGCTGATCCCACTCGTAACTGGTCAAGGTTGTAGGGCGCAGCACATTGCCCGAAGTTTCAGGGAGTGTCTACGAAGTTAGTCCCTCGTCTTTAAGCCCCTTCTGATGATGGTATCTAGCTTCGACAACAAGCCATTTGTACCCTTCTTGTTCCAGAGATAGTACCCACTCCTGGTACCACCAACTAGTATGGTAAAAGAAGAGAAACGAATACCTTCTGAGTATTGAGTTTCCCGACACATAGTTATGTGTCCCCTTCTTACTATTCCACCATCCCATCTATCTCAGACTTTACCCTCGAAGAGAGTTAAGGTTAATCCCTCGAGAGAAGTCTTTCTTTACATTTAAATGAAAAGGTTAATAGTATACATATAATATGTTTACATTTACGTCTGCACTAGTTGAAAAATGTTCACAATATAGATTGAATTTGTTTTCATTTACATCTATACTGGTTGAAAAGCTTGAAACTTTCATTATTTTTAAAGTGAATATGTTTACATAGACATTTACACTGGTTTGTAAATGAAATATTATAATTAGAATGTACATCATTTCTTTCATCTGTCGTGAAACATTCTAAATCCACATATATAAATTAAAAGGTAAATGTAAAGCCTAACACATAAATTCAATAAAAGGAAAAGAGAAATGGTTAAAGACCCGTGCTTTCCAATAGCGTACGCCTGTGTTAATAGAACGTCATGCTAGTTGAACAATAAAAACCCCTGTTTTATGCTTCGTCTGCATATTCTCACGCTTTCACGTTGATAGTAAAGCCTACTGCATCAATACACGCTTTCTACAATAAAACGTGTACTGTATTTCTAAGAAAACCTTGAGATACGCAAACTGATTAATGACCTAGATTAATACTAGCATTAATTTCATTTTATACCCTACGTTAACATAAACGAAAGGACAGATGAACTTAGGATAGAGAGAGAGAGGGCTGATCGGAGGAATGCCGGCAACACTAACACGCGTCTCGCGATATACAATTAATGCCACCCCCCCCCCCCCCGCGCGAAAGGCATGAAGCACTAATTTTTTTCAGATAGACAGTGATAAAAAACACTACAACTACGAGGGTTAGGTTTAAAAACCTGTTAAATGCTTATAAGGAAACATGACATTATACTGGTTTACGTTTGAAAGCCTGACAGTACCGCAGACACCCTAAAGTTTGGAAGTGAGGAGGTGGCAACAGCACGACTATCCTGGAAGAAAATACATATTTTGAACGCAGCCACTTAGCTCCCTTAAAACTTATATATTTGGGTTCCTTAGGACTTGCTGACAAAGAATATGTTAAGTGTTACACAAATAGTCTAGGAATTAACAAGTTATAGCCAAAAGAAAATAGTGAGGGTGTCAGACAACACCAAATAATAATCGCACAGTGGCATGTTTTGAAACCACCATTTTACGGGAAATAGGCCACCATGTTAAATCCCATTTGATTGGATAGAAGTAAATGTAAGGCGGAACATGATTAGTCGGACTACAAATACTAATTCTTTGTTGTTAGGGGAAACGGTAGTAGGGGTACTGTTTTTGAAAAGCTGTGTAAACATGGCCCGATTGGTTAGACCCGCCAATATAGTCAATTAGGAGCGTCAGTTCAGTGCCACATTTTGAAATAAACTTATTAAGAAACAGTGCGTTGAGATCCAGCGCATATTTTTTCTAAAAAAAAGCCTGGGACAGCGGCAGATTGAAATTGTGCCATATTCATCGCCAGTCAACGTATTTGTGTATTATTTCCATGAATTGTGGTAAGCTTGACATATTTGATATCTTTTTGATGAAAATTGAATGTGACTTGATAATTTATGTCTGTATATGTGTATGGTTCAGTAGCAAACATGAGGCAAAGCCTAGATATTGCTCCAACCTGAACAGAACTTGTCGGAGGAAAGTAAAACTGCATGGAATTTCCAAATAGTAATGTGACACCTATCTTATTGAATAGAAGAAAATAATGCTGGAATTGCAGAGGCGTAGTAACCATTAAGGAGAAAAATACTGGTGTAAATTATTTCAGATGAAGCTAGCAGTTGGCCTACCGCTCTGAACTCAGTATTTGTTATGTATTGTGCTCAGTGTGGAAATAGAGTATAAATTAGTTCTAAGGTAGGAGGTACACCTTCTTGTTTCAGGGACCGTGGTCATAACTTATTGAGTCAGCACCTGGTCTGAGTTTTGCTGAATCCAGAGGCTGACAGCTTACTCCTTGGTCCAGATAGCGACCAGTGTGGATTCTCAAGTATACGGTGAAGCAAGCGAGCAGAAGAGACTATTTCCTGCCGCCCTCACATGAGATAAGAGTCTGTGGCCAGAGCAGCTCAATTTTATATGTAACCCCTCAAAAATTGACAATATCTTAAATAACGAGGGACAATAAATTGTTTCAAATGACAGGAACTGTGAACTTTTCCCAATACTCTACCCACCATAAGCAAACACTTGAAGTCATGATGACAAACAACTTAGCTTGAAAAAGCCAGTATTACCTCATAGTACTACTTCACAACTTACACGCATAGGATAATAATAATAAAATATGTCAATACAAAGATCATAGTTATAAATTGTGTACATACAAATTGTAATTACATTGGATTGTGATTCCTGGTTCACTGTATAGTTGAATCAGGATATCTATTATTGAAAGGAATTAATACATATATTTTTAAACTTTGACACTGGACTCCTTTAAGATAGTCTTATAGAGTGTTATATGTGTGTGAGTGTCACAGTGTTGTCAAGTGTGGTGGAATAAATTAAATTGTTTATATGTCTGTTGGTGTTGTGACTTACACTTCATCATTATCATAACCCTAGACATTCAACGTAGTCATTACAATATTACAGAATAATTATGACTGAGGTATAAATGTGGTAGCAAGTAAGGTTATCTGTAAAACACTACACTTATTAGATACAGATACCTTCACAGCTGATCTCAGTCATTACACTAAGCCCCTTATAAATATTTATATCATCCCACTTTACCACATCATCTTTCCCTCCCTTCTCCATATGGGACTACCAATGCTTTTAGTTATCTATAAGAAACTCGCAATAAAGCAGTCACCAGCCCTTGCAGTGGTGGTTCATGAAATCATCATTCTATATGCTGAGGTTGCCAGCCTCAAATGACCCGGACATCCACTAGCAATTTTAACACATTAATATTTACATGGCAATATACATATTATTTCACATGTTAGTAATGAAAAAATATAGAATGTCAAATGTAGAACTTACGTCAATCTTGGCTCACAGACTGTTTGCTCAGAGAAGTAGGTTAAGGCACTAGCAGATGCCTTTTACACGTGTTCTTGGGGGTCGTTACTTTAATAATTAGTTCCCACTTTGACTCCGTGTTCCAGATTCCTCAGATTCAGGTTTTCCTTGTTAAAATTGTAGAGTTTTTTCCCCCTGGACTTTTAAGTCCTCAAAATTTTTTCTAACAATGGTCCGGTCCGATTTATAAATCTTGTTTCTAGTCTTAACTCTGGCAGTGTGGTTGTCGTCTTGGCAAGCAATTCTCACAGTGTTTTTAATCTGGCTAAAGTGGCAGATTATATGGCACTTTGCCTCCCCGCAGTTGTTTGTTACGATTAAAGGCGGCGTCCAATCAGGAATTTGGTGGTTCCTCTATTTTGAACCCCCGCCAATCGTTTCAAAACTGCACATTTAGGTGGGGTAATTCAAAATTACTTCGACATGGGAAATTCTGTGCGTGATGCAAATGGTCACGTCTCTCATCTTCTTCTTCTTCGATCCTTAACCACCGACCGTCAAAGCAGTCAGTGGCCATCACGCCTAGTGGCGTCTTGTAGGGCAACAACAAATTGATTCCACTTTGCACGGTCGGTGGCCATCCTTCGTACAGTGCCCCAACTCTGGTTCATTCTTTGCATCTCAGCCTCCACTGTCCTCCGCCAAGTTGTTTTCGGTCGGCCTCTCTTTCGCTTTCTTTCAGGGGTCCAAAGCATAGCTGTTCTTGTGATGGCATCGGGGTCTCTTCTGAGGACATGACCAACCCAGCTCCAGCGTCTGCCAGCTATGATGGTGTGCATGTCCTCTTGCTTGCTACGAGTATGCAGATCTTGGTTGGTGATGGTATTCGGCCAAAAGATTCGGTGAATTTTTCTTAGGCATGTTGTGTGAAAAGAGGACAATTTTGACATTTCCTTCTCTGTGACTCTCCAGCATTCCGCACCATAGAGAAGCACAGAAAGCACGCAACTCTGGTATAATCTTAATTTTTGTGCTTGTGCTGTATTGGGAGGACTTCCAGATGTTATTTAGGCTAAAGAAGGCTGTTCTTGCCTTATTCATTCTGATGTTGATGTCTTTGCCTGCCCCACCGTCTGGTGTTACTATGCTTCCTAGGTATGTGAAGGTATCTGTCTGTACCAGTTGCTGATTCCTTACTGATATGGGCTCAGGGTTGCTCACATTGAGCGTCATGACCTCAGACTTCTTTAAATTGATGTTCAAGCCCACCTGCTGGCTAAATTTATTAAGTCTATCCGTTTTTTCCTGGATGTGTTGGTGTGAATGTGCCAGCAGTGCAATGTCATCTGCATATTCCAGATCTTCCAATGTAGAAAATGTAGTCCATCTTATTCCTCTTGGACTGCCCTCTGTTGTCTGGCGCATCACCCAGTCTATGACTGTTAAAAATAGAGTGGTTGATAAGGGGCATCCCTGTCGTACTCCTGCCTTCACCTCGAAGGCTAGGCTGCTCTGCCCAACACTACACGTAAAGTTGGCATAGAGGCTTTTTATGATTGACACTATGCAGCTTGGAATTCCATAAGCCCTCAGTATTTTCCATAAACTGTCCCTATGTATGCTGTCAAAAGCCTTTTCAAAATCAACAAAATTTATGTAAAGCTGTCTTTGCCATTCTGAGCACTGCTCTATAATGTTCCTGAGAGTGAATATATGGTCTACACATCTTCTGTTCTTTCTAAATCCCGCTTGTTCTTTCCTCAGTTTGTAGTCTACTGCCTTTGAAATTCTCTGTTGTAGTCTACTGCCTTTGAAATTCTCTGTCACGTCTCTCATATATGGAAGTAACAAGTCCGTACACTCTTTCGATAATATGTTTCAGATGTAACATCTCACTTTCCTCTAAAGAAATGTCTCTGAAAGAGGTGGACAGGAAATGATGCTGTCATTCATGTCAGCCCAAAAGGTGTCGCACAGACAAGTAATCTCTTTATCCGTCGCTTGCGCACACAAAATTCGTCTGCGGGCGAGTAATTTTGTCGCCTGACACGGCTTGAGCAAACAAAACTATGCGAAAACTGACCAGACCCATATGGGTTTTACCTGCGCTAATCTTAGCAAAGCTGAGAAGCGCAGAGCAAATATGATGAATTATCGTAAAAAGGAGTGTCAAATGGTTGTAAATACCAAATATCTGTTTGATAAGTGATAATTAAATGTGTCGATCCCCCGGAAATTCCAGGTAAACAGTACGTACAACAAATGTAACTGATTACTGCCGTAGTGAAGAAGAGATCGACCTAAATTTATGTGACACATCTCCATTGCGGCATATTGGGAATATGGCGTTAGGCCCATATTTTCTTGACCATCGGCACACCAGGGTTGATGTGGTCAGCATCACGCCGGCCGCCTTAACATTCCAAGACGTTGCTCTGGTACCCAATTCATGAGGGTGGGTGGACCCCGGAGCCGTTTGTGGTTTAAAAAAGTCACCTCAACTGGGGATTTGACCGCCGAGCTAGGAAGCTAGTGCACTAGCCATTTCAATTCGAAATTGAAGCGGTGGCATCAAATAAAGTGGTTCTACCTTCTTTTTTTTTTTTCTTTTTTTTTTTTCAATTGAAAAGAAGAAAAAAATCACATAAAGATCAAATCAGAAATCGGTCGACAAGTTGTTTTCTAAACCTCATAAATGTGGCAATTTATCAACATTAATCCAGCAGTTCTGTTAATGGTACTTGCATCTGATGAACAGAAAAAGTGTAAATTAGTAGAGCTTCATGTAATTTTCAACTGGACACAGAAGTTAAGACAACAAAAACAAGGGAAAAAAAAAGGAACGAGAGAACTGGAGCAAATATCCCTGTAGATAACAAAATATTCTTCTTCTTCTTCGTTCGCACTGAAAAGGACGGTGGTTGCGTTGTGTCTGTTTACGCCTAAGCTGTGATATCTGCACCTTTCGGTCGACACATCCGACTTCAGCACGGCATTTTTTAGGGACCGGGTTTGCCTTCCCATTGCGAGTCGCACTCGCTCAGCCAGACTGCACTGCTGCAGACTGTTTCCAGGACCACCACGTGGAGGTGGAGCACGGTCTTGACCAGCTCTGGTTCGCTGGTCCTGATGCAAGCAGTACAGCTATGGGTCGCTGACTGCATTCACTATTGCTGCATCTTGGGGTCCCACAAAATATTCGACTTGAACTGTTTTGGATTAAGGTCTGTGACCGTACTGTCAAACGGCAATTTCCGAAAACAAATAAAATTACGAGATAAAAGAGAGAATCCGGCGATGACAGACGGCACAATAGAGCTTCGTAGTGACATGCCGAATAACATTAATTTGTGGGAGCAAGACAACAGTAGATTCAAAATGAAATAAAAACCATACGGTTGGCGATATTTTTTTAAAACAACACATGGGCAAAGCATAAAATAGGTAAAAATAGTCCCATAGCAAATACTGCCATAGGAAAGGGAAGTGTTAGAGACTTCACCATACTAAGTGCAGCATTGAGAGGTGGGGTGACCAGTTCCATCCCTCGCTGCCTTTACCTTCCCTAACTCAAAGTGAGGTACCCATCACAGCATGGCTTTCAATATCTCGACGTTATGACGACGGGATAGTTCAAGAATTATCCAAGCTGGCAACTCGGCCTGTGGTTCTTGTGGATCTTAAAGCTGATGATGGTGAATAGTTTTTTATCATGGTCTGTTCCCGTATCGTGCTGTTATTAGAGTGCATAAGTCATCTAAATGATTTAATCCGCTAGCAGACAATGTCATTTATTTGTTGCTGTTTATCATTTATTACTTCATAGTGCTGTTGTGAAATTCCCGGTGCTGTAACTCAACGGCGTCTGTAACGTTCATGACAATAAATTGCTACATTACAATCGCATTTCATATTTCTTTATCAGATGTACAACGTTTGCGTCATCGAAGACTTTCTGCTTTGTAGAACTGATTTTGTATAGTTCCATGTGGTCTTTGAAGAGATTGAGAAAGAACAATTATACTGTTTCCAGCGACATAGCATTATAGGCGACGTATGTGGGATTTTGCATGAGCATGGTTAGCTCATCGTGTGATACAAATTACCACAATAACCACTGCTGTAAGAATGTGAGTGCTGTAGTGCAGGCTTCCTGTGGATCAGCTGCTTTGGTGGATCCATGTCTATTAGGAACGAAAAGAGAAGTGATAACGACTGGTTGATTTGTTGTTTCGTCATGTGTTTTGTTTTAGGCACTTTAACTTGATGGTTAAGAAAAGCGGAACAGGATAATGTTGGATTAGATCAAAGGCAACATCACAACCTAGAGTGTTTTGTGTGTGTGTAATTGTACGCCCGCTTTTACTCGAGGCGAAATCTCCTGTTAATATGTCTAACCTAAGACTAATATTACGTGATTTTTGTCCCCTGTACAATGACAGGTGTCCTCTTGCCATTCAGGCAGATACTCGCCGATCTCAGAGGTACCGATTAGAGCTGGGTCGGCTCAGCAGCTGTTCTGGTTTTTCCAGTCCATGGTCGACGACACTTCTTCAAAAGTCTTCACCAGGGCTTGAATTATTCCAGTCCAAGTCCCGGTCGACGACACTACTTCAAATGTCCTCGCCAGGGCTCGAACCTGGATCACCCGATCGCCAGCGCAGTGTGGTAACCATTACACCAGCGCGGCTCCCCACAACCTAGTATTTTCCATGTTGAGTCTTCTTCTCCTTCTCCTTCTTCGTACACTCTCAGACGTCTACTTGAATATTTTCAAAGAAAGCAGTGGCCCCAGCTTCAGGCTATTTCCATCTCCGTAGAGTTTTTAGAGATCCTACAGAGTTAGCGACAATTTGCTTAATTTTTTGTGACTGTGACGATACGGTTGTGCGATCTCAAGTCCACTCCGGCAAGATTGCATTATATTCCCGTGCGAGTGAAATTTTCTTATTTTTCTCTCCCCTATCATTATTACGTGGCATATTTTATGCACCATTATTTTACTCTATTTGTTGGATCTAGTAGGGTGAAGTTTCTAACACTCCACACCCCTACGGAAATATCGGCCACGGGACTATCTTTAATTTTCACATGTTTGCTTTGAGCCGATCCCAGACAGAACTGTAATAACGCCATGTAATTTGACCGATCAGCGACTGATAAGTTTTCGCCTCATTCGTCTGGCCACATTTGATAGAGACGGCCATCTCTATTGATCCCTTTGAACGTGACGGTCCAGGTGGCTAGCGACTATCCCTATGTTTGCACACAACGGGAGATAATGAGGTAATCGCTTTCGATGTACGTTCTGTATCGAGATTACATATAAATCTATCTGGAAACTCAAGATTTGCAGACGATAGCATAGGGGCAGTATCAGTGCACAACATTTGTTTGCGAAGATAGCCCAAGATGCTGGCGGAATTCTGAGGCAACGATATGAAGAGGTTACGCGTAGAAATAAAATTTAATATTTTGAAACACGTGAGGGTATTTTATTTTGAATTTGAAACACCCGTACCCACGTATTGCTGAACGAGATTCGATTGGATTGGATGATTTGAGAGGCCGGATTATACAATGAATCTCATTGGAAAATGTGGTGGAAACATAGCTGCAATTTGAACTGAGCATAGTGAGATGTAATGTAGTTAAATCAAAGTCAGTACACACACTGCATCGCAAACGTCAGACAAGCAACTCCTAAAAGCCAGAAAGAAAAAAGGAGACATTGGACTTAGAAATTCCACAACTACAAGTAACAGATCGAGTATTGGGCAACTTAGGAATTTACAAGTAAACCTGCATTTTTAATACAAGACTGAACCACTACTGCAAGAGCTGGTGATTGTTTCTGACTAGTCGTGCGGAAAACCCGACAGCAGAGGTGACCCCAGACTCCGATTGGAGCAGTGATCGGCGATGACTACATCATATGTGCCTCAAGTGTAGCATATCATTTTGTGAGATTTATGTAACTTGTTAATGTTAATTCAGGCACAAATCATATTTTCACTGTGCAGACTGTCGTGAAACGTATGTGTAAACCCACTTCTTTGTTAATACATATGCACAGCCAATCCACGTTCAACAGACTGAGACAGATTAAATTACAAGAAGTATACGCTATCTTGTTCCCGAAAGATGGCGGAAGACAGTATAAAATTAGGCATAAGCCCTGTTTTTAGGAAATGGGTCATGGAAAGTACGAAATCGTCGGCAATAAAAATGTACCAAATCCTCGAGAACCAATCAAAAGAGTTCCTTACGCACTGGCAGATTCTCTGCGTCTACCTATATAAACTGGCGCATTTTATTTAAAAAAACACACACAAACACGAAGGCCCGCTAGACCGACTAGGGAAGAGAAAGCTGTCAAGATTGATTTATTGCTTATCTGCGTGACCGGGCACTCTTGATTCACTAAATTTGAGTCCAAATCTGGCTTGTATTAATCTTAGAGGGTAGGTAAACTTACTATAAACTAGTAGGAGAATAGGCCTACATCAGATATATAATGACTGTATTTTTTGTGTCATTTATACTACCTACACCTGTATATATTTAATATATTTTGTTTTACTGTGAATGTATCAGGTATACTGATTGTATTTTATGGAATCAGGTATAACGATTGTATTTCCTGATATGATTGCTGAAGACGATAACCAACCTGAAATATAACCTATCAGTCCTTTTTAGGACTCATATAACTCCACTCTGAAATATAACCAAAACAGTCCTTGTTAGGACTCATATAACTCCAATCTGAAATATAACCACTTATATAACTCCAATCTGAATATAACCTATGACTTTATCATGTATAATGATTGTATGTTATAGTATCTTGTATAATGATTGTGTATGACTGTTGAAGAAGGAAACCACCAGAAAATAGCCTACACCTGTATATATTTAATATAACTTTAGATTTTGTTTTACTATGAATGTATCAGGTAAACTGATTATATCCTGGGGAATTAGGTATAATGATTGTATTTCCTGGTATGATTGTTGAAGAAGAAAACCAACCCGAAATATAACCTAACAGTCCTTGTTAGGACTCATAAAACTTCAACAGTATTGTTAGGATATATTTTACCAGCCAATATAGCACTTATCAGATATGGCCTGGTATATTATAGGTGGAAGGAAACGGTTGTATCATACAGTGTACAAATTATTGGGTGTATTCATGTATTGAATTATTAGAAAGAACGTTTTGCAAGTAGACACCTGTCTTGTCTCGCTATTGCTAAATCATACTGAGCCATGTTGTCATTCATCCTACATGCAGACACCTGAGACACGCTTATCTCATAAACACTAGAAATAGGTCTGCTTGATGACAGAAATTAGCCCCTATTTTTGCCTTGTTACAGGTTTATTCGTGTCATCCAACCTGAGGTCGTATGTCGAGTCAATCCAGTCCGAGCGGACTCTGGGTCGTCCTGGGGGTCTGGATCCTTGGCTCTTTGTTTCCCATGCTTGTCGTGGTAGCCGATCTTCTCCCATTCTGCAGACATGGCCAAACCATCTTAGTTGGGACTGTTCTACTTGGGTCTGCAGGGGTGGGATTTAAGGCCTTGACGTATCGTCTGGTTGCGATCTCTTCATCATATATATATATATATATATATATATATATATATATATATATATATATATATATATATATATATATATATATATATATATATATATATATATATATATGAATCATATGTAAACTTACAAATCCATTACATTTCATCTTCCAGCATCATCCCTTCAGCACAAGAGTAGATAGTGTATATACTTAATAAATAAGGAAATTGTATTTGAACGACTTGTCAAGTTTATAATTGTTAAGTGAAATCTGTTTCCTTGTTTTAATATCACAGTTCGTTACACAGCGGCTTGGCATTTTATGACTGTCTCCACTCTACTAATTTTTCGAGATCAGATCACAGCCGTAACTAATTTGTGATACCAGTAGTTCTCTCATACACTGGGACTTCACCATTTTCCTGCAGAAATTCTATTTCTGTATTGTCAGTACTATACTGATCCTAGAGCCAATAAAAACCTCACGCTACACAGACACATGTTACCCGTTAATCCACAGAGTAATATTGATGAATCGTAACCATCTTCTAGGAGTTACGTTGTGCGTGATCGAGAATTAAATTCTTCTGAGAGTTTAACATTGGTGGGCGGACAACGGGAACGAGAGCCTGTTAGAGTGCTCCAAACAAATGTACTTAGTAGATGGCATTTGCTTTCCTATTTCTCTAAAGTTCGTGGTTACAAGCCATCAGACGATTTGTGGTACTAACGCCGCTAGTGTGAGAGAAAAGCATCCACCCTAACCGCCTACAGTGGAAGAGAGTGTGGAGAAGGCTTTCGGCATCACATAATTGATGAACCACAGCAGCAGGACTCAACAAGTGTTAAGTTTCTTGTAAAATAGGCGAAAGCAACGGACTTTTGATAAATCCTCACCTACGTCTCCGTGACGAAAACGTTTATCTAAATTTCACCAATCTTTCCATTTTCATTTGAACTGTTAAAGACTAATTCGTTATTAAAATTGTTACATGTTGTTTTAAAACTAAACAATCATAGTTGCTTCAGTTTTATATGTATGAAAGCAAACGAATGAGCCAGAATATTATATATATAGATAGACATATATTTACCTCTAAACAGAGCTATACCTTATAAGAGGGATTTCGTTGGATTACACCAACTGGGTGCTTGAACGGGCTAAACCATTGCTTAAATCCTTCACACAAGACGATGGACCAGATATAATGCGTTAACAATTGTTCTGCCCAATGCAACAGTGTTCGTGACATCTGGAAATACATTGTGAAATCTCCCTTAAGGTAGAAGTGTCATTAATCTTCTATCTACATCTCTGCCAAGAGTAATCTTGCGCGCAGGTAGATACCTTGGAAGCGAATGTTTTGACCATAGTTGGACCACTATTGCAAAGCAGTGGAGACAATCCGTGACAGTGACATCATTCTCAAGTGAAGTACGTCACATTGTTTCATTAGGTCTCTGGTCTAGTGCATGCATCAGATTTCAACAGGCATTTATGTCGGGTTGCGTTCATCAGCCTTTGACTGTCGCCAGCCTTCATGCAAGGCAGCACTTCAATGTCTACATTTGACTAGTATAGTCTACTATCATTCTCGTGTCTCATGATAATTTATTTATCCTTTATAATGTATTGTTCTGTATGACTCTGAAGCATGTAGGACAACAAAAACAACAACCAAAACACTAAAGACTTTCATAAACGGGTGCTTGCGTAGATTAGAAGGATTGAAGTGGAAAGACCAGATCATTATTGTGGAACTCATGACAAGAACCAGACGAGTGCCGGTGTAACAAGAGATGAGAACCAGACGAGTGCCGGTGTAACAAGAGATGAGAACCAGACGAGTGCCGGTGTAACAAGAGATGAGAACCAGACGAGTGCTGGTGTAACAAGAGATGAGAAGCAGACGAGTGCCGGTGTAACAAGAGATGAGAACCAGACGAGTGCCGGTGTAACAAGAGATGAGAACCAGACGAGTGCCGATGTAACAAGAGATGAGAAGCAGACGAGTGCCGGTGTAACAAGAGATGAGAAGCAGACGCCGGAGATGGATATGGCGCACACTGAGAAAACTTGTTGATAGCGTTACCAGGTAGCCCTTGTTGTGAAATTCCGAGAGTTTGAGAGGTAGATGAAGACCAAGAAACACACGAAGAAGAGAACTAGAGAACATCAAGAGAATGAAGAAGATAATGAAAGACCTTGAGCTGATGGCACGGGGCAGGAAAAATTGGCTTGAGTTGAAGGCCTATGCTCCTTGGGGAGCTGAAGGGGGGTGATGACGAATTTATTGAAAAATGTGTATAATGAGGACAACTTGATTTTGGTTGTTTCTGTGAAAGTTAAACAATTAGAAATGACATTGGAGTCCCTTGTACAAATGAACAGTGCGGTTTGGTTGTTAGGACCATCTTCAGTACACACAAACAACAACATAAGTGCTCCGATCCCGTCCCCTACATCACACAAGGAGGATCTCAGCACAGTGCACGAACTCCGTAGCACTAATGAGAATCCCACACAAATGAACACTGTATTAGAAACGTGGGACGTTTAGGGCATAACCTTCGTCAGCTACTGTCATAAACAGGGAACAAGGATTAACACTATAGAGAAGCGATGAGAAAATAACAAAGGACACAACAACGAGCTGGCAAAAAATTAATAATCACTAAAATAATAAAAATATACATGACATGAATTCTTTGGCTGAGGCATCCCGGGACACGACTAGCTGCAGTAATGTTTGCATGCTCCGTAAAGAAGCGAAAGGGAAAAGAAAAAGAAGCTGGAAGAAAAAGAATGGAAGAAAAAAAAGTAGAATAAAGGTAGAGAGAGAAGAAGAAACAAGAGAAATAAGTTTTAGAGGAAAGCAACAATACTCTGATACCGACAGAGAATACTGATCACTAGGTACCGCACAATTAATGTAAAAACCTTGTCCCAAAATTAATCTATTACCTATTATCAATTTTTAAAGAGCGATCGATCAGGGACAGGGAAATAGAAGCCCTGTCAACAAAACGTTTGTTGCCGCCATTGTTCCAGCCAATTCACTCATTTTCACTCTAACCTTATCTCCGGGGGTGATCGGGAAAGTGAGCCGGGATCATGTTGTGTCGACTTGACGAATGGGAGAACAGTGCTTTCGTTACAATTTTTCCCTCTATTTCATGTTCGTGTTTTTGAACAAAGACAAACGAGAGAGAAGATTGAAGTCGTTGGATATGGCATTATCAGTGTTTCTTATAAATGTAAATAATGGAGGAAACCTTAAGTCCTGTGAAGAGTAAATAAATTAGTAAATAAATAAATAAAGGTAATTAACAGGTACTCGTTGGACATAAAGGATGACACTAGACAACAGAAAAAACATATGTAATAGGCTTACCGGGAATCGAACCTAGGACCAACCACGCGGCGCCAACGTCTTGCTGTGACAGTAAAGCGTGAAAGGACTCTCAGCCAATTTTGCACCACTTATAAATGTAACAACAGTATTAACAAATATGATTACAGATTAAATTGAATCAATACTATACAATTTAAAAAAAACAATAACAAAATAAATATTAATAAAATATTGTAAAGAAATTAAAAAATAAATAATAGTAATTAAAAGAAACAATTATGAAATATTTAAAAAGTTTTTTTTTTTAATTAAAAATTTTTTATAACAACGAACAATAATAAGAAAAAAAAATAACTTTAAAGAAAAATTGCATAAGAAAGATCCAGATCCAATACTATGAAACCATACAATACATTACCAAGAAGAGATCAAGTAATACTTATCAAACTAAGAACCAGCCATTGCAGACTCAGATACCATCTGTTCAACAAACTAAAAATCGGACATACAGGTACGTGTCCATGTAGGGAGGACAAACAAACAGTAGAACATGTCCTCCAAGAGGAACAGTGTTGCAGCACGGCCTTCTTCACATCAGTTGAAGGAGAAACTGTATGGTGATGAGAGAAGCCTGAGGCGGAGTGCCAGGTTTATAAGAGGAATGAATGTGGCTGTTTCAGAGCGAACGACGGCGAAGAAAAAGAAGAATATTCCTTTCTTTGGATCATCCGTATTATTGCCATTTTCGCTGCTTTTGGAGCATGGATATACTGCTACAGCTGACTCTGCCGGCCCAAAGTAGAAATCAGTCAATCAATCAATCAATACCCTTTAGCTCCCCAAGGAGCATAGACCTTCAACAAACACATGCCGTCTTCCTGTCCCGTGCCATCCGCTCAAGTTCTTTCCATGTTTTCCTCATCATTTTCACCTCTGTTTCCAGTTCTCTTCTCCACGTGTTTTTTGGTCTACCTCTGCCTCTCTTTCCCTGTGGATTCCAGAACAAGGACTGCCTTGTAATGCTATCAACAGGTTTCCTCAATGTGTGTCCTATCCATCACCAGCGTCGTCTTCTCAACTCTTGTTTCACTGGCACTTGTCTGGTTCTTGTCATAAACTCCACATTTGTGACTTTGCCATACCATTTCAGTCCTTCTATTCTACGCAAGAAACCGTTTATAAAAGTCTGTAGCTTTTTGGTTGTTGTTTTTGTTGCTCTCCATGTCTGAGAGCCATACAATAGGACTGCCGGCCCAAAGTAGAAATCAGTGGCGAACAAAAGGTGCAACCCAAAGTACATTACGCAAAGACAAAAAAAAAATGATGAAGAGTTTAAGGAAGAAAGGTGAAAGAGGTCGATAGAGAAATCATCATCATCATCATCATTATAATCATCATCACCACTTCCTTTTGGAGGATGGAGCCATCACTGCTGCTGGTTACCTTAAAGGAAGCCTACATCAAAACATTCATGAGTTCTTCCTGTGTTGGTTTCTGTAAGGATTTGTTTTAAATGATAAAGTTGCTAGTCCGATGACAAATCTGACATAAGTCGCCTCTTATGATACACGTAAAGGACTATTAATCCTGTTCCTTATTGGTCATACGCCGATATTGATCTAGGGACATTTACACACGTAGAAGAAAATCTTACTTGATTGTTATAACTAGGGACATTTACACACGTAGAAGAAAATCTTACTTCATTTATATAACTAGGGACATTTACACACGTAGAAGAAAATCTTACTTCATTGCTATAATTAGGGACATTTACATACGTAGAAGAAAATCTTACTTCATTGATATAATAAGGGACATTTACACATGTAGAAGAAAATCTTACTTCATTGATATAATTAGGGACATTTACACATGTAGATGAAAATCTTACTTCATTGATATAATTAGGGACATTTACACACGTAGAAGAAAATCTTACTTTATTGATATAATTAGGGACATTTACACATGTAGAAGAAAATCTTACTTCATTGATATAATTAGGGACATTTACACATGTAGAAGAAAATCTTACTTCATTGATATAATTAGGGACATTTACACACGTAGAAGAAAATCTTACTTCATTGATATAATTAGGGACATTTACACACGTAGAAGAAAATCTTACTTCATTGATATTCATTCATAACCCTCCACTCCCAAAGGAGCATAGGCCTTCAACAAACACATGCCAAGTCCTCCTGTCCCGTGCCATCATCTCAAGTTCTTTCCATGTTCTCCTCATCATTTTCACCTCTGTTTCCAACTCTCTTCTCCATGTACTTCTTGGTCTTCCTCTGCCTCTCTTGCCCTGGGGGTTCCAGAACAAGGACTGCCTTGTAATACTATCAACAGGTTTTCTCAGTGTGTGTCCTATCCATCGCCACTGTTTTCTTCTCATCTCTTGTTCCGGGGTCCAAATGGGGCAGTGATGCGCAATACAAGACTCAACATGTTTCTTAGCCTCTCCTGCCCAAGTCTACCTCACCTACTCGTGGTGGACCCCGTTATACCCAGTAATCTTGCCGAAGGTTGGGTATCAACCCCAGCGGGAGGCAAGATGGGACAGCAAACGAGGTAAAGGCAAAATCAAATCCCCCAGCCAGAGGGGGAGGCATGAGCACACTCTGCCTTAAGAAACAGGTGCTGAAGTCAGATGTACCAGGCCAGGAGGCGCACCAGCAACCATGGTACCATGCAACCCGCTTTGGTTTAATATGTCTACACAACAGATGTCAAAAAATTATCGTTATGGTGCTCGCCCTGTGAAGTCCCTCCAGGCAGGAGCAGTGCCGGATTCTGAGCCTCGACAGAATCCACCCTCAGCTACTGGAGGTCTCCTTAGTCCGCCAAATGGAGCCAGGAGGCGGAAGGAGAAAGTAACTGGCCAACCAGATAAGACGACGGCCCCTCTGAATGTCATGCATTGGAATGCAGAGGGAGTCAACAACAAAAAGACTGAACTAGAGAATACCCTATTTCGGAAAGAAATTAGCATATGCTGCATACAAGAAACCCACCTACAGGAAGGAAAACATTTTAAGATACGGGGCTATCAATGCTTCAGAGTTGACAGAAAAGATCGGAAGAAGGGTGGCATACTAACACTGATAAGGAATAACCTCAACGCTATAGAATCCAAGACATATAAAGAAGGTGCAGAATACCAAGTAATCCATCTAAAACATAACACTCTGGAACTGGATCTCCTAAACTTCTACTGCCCCAATGACATACCACTGAACATGACTAGCATAGATGTCCCCATTGGCAACTTCCTAGCGGTGGGAGACTTCAACAGCCATTCCCAAAGCTGGGGATACAACCAGCTAGATAGAAGGGGCGAAGAGATAGAAAACTGGCAAGACGACAATAACCTAACCCTTCTAAACAACCCTAATGATCCTCCAACCTTTTACTCCAGAAGATGGCATAGCACCTCTACTCCAGACCTGGCATTCTGCACACCTGATTTGGCTGGGATAGTGGAAAGGGAAATAGGAGAACAACTCGGTGGAAGTGATCGTCGTCCTGTATTCATCAAAATTAATAGAACAATTAATACAAGTCCAAGTCAGCCAAGATGGAATTATAAAAAAGCAAATTGGTCCATTTATCAACACAGAGCAAATCTGCTTACAAAAGATATTAAGGTACTAGACAGAGACATTAACAGAGTCATCTGGGATTTTAATAATGGAGTACTCAAGGCAGCAAAGGAGACAATACCGAGAGGAGCGAGGAAGAACTATGTACCATATTGGTCCAACACACTACAAAACCTACATGAAGATATGAATGAAGCAAGGCACACTGCAGAGGTACAACCATCCCAACAGAACCATATCATGCTACAAAAGGCAAAAGCAAAATTCATTAAAGGAAAGCTAGAAGCCCAGAGGAGAAGCTGGAGGGAAAAAACATATAAACTAAACCTTGAAAAGGAAGGGAGAAAGTTGTGGAAACTCACTAAACAATTGAATGACGATAACAATTCTCAACGACAAACCATTACACTAGACGATGCAGGGAAACTATATACCGGCAAACAAGCAGCAGACATATTTGCGGAATCCTACAGAAATGAAAGTAACATCTCCGTCAATTTACGCAGACAACGAGACATTCGTCAAGAAATAATCCACACTAGAACTAATGGAAACAGTCCGGACGTTATGTCCAAACCTTTCAATATGGACGAGTTAAAAACAGCCGTGTGGAAACTTAAAGACAGGAAATCACCAGGCCCGGATGGTATAACCAACGAAATGCTAAAACACATAGGATATACAGCAATGAGCAAACTGTTGCAAATATACAACTACAGTTGGATGACAGGCAGTGTGCCACAGATATGGAGAGAGGCGCTCATGTGTCCCATCATAAAGAAAGGAAAAGACAACAGGAAGGCCACCAGCTACAGACCAATAAGCCTAACAAGCTGTGTATGTAAGACAATGGAGAGGATGATCAACAGAAGATTGAAATGGTACTTGGAATCCGAGAAAATTTTAGTGCCAGAACAAGCAGGGTTTAGAGAGTGCAGCAGCACAGAAGACCAAATCACATACCTGTCACAGATCGTTGAAGATGCCTTCCAAGAAAAGAGAAAAGTCTTTACCCTATGGATAGATCTCCAAAAAGCTTTTGACAAAGTATGGAAAGACGGGTTAATAGTAAAACTGCAAAGGAACGGAATCAAGGGTAATATGAGAAAATGGATCCAGTCGTTCCTACACAATCGGAAAGCAAGAGTCACTATGGAAGGTCACAACAGCAAGAAAATCCTCCTAAAACATGGAGTTCCTCAAGGCTCAGTATTGTCTCCCACCCTGTTCCTTGTATTCATCAATGACCTCATCCACGATCTGCCACAAGGTGTGAGAGCTGCCCTATACGCTGACGACTTGGTGGTGTGGTGTGTAGAAGAACATCTAACTATCGCTAATAAGCGAATACAAAGGGCAGCAGACAACATAGCAGCATGGGCAGAGAAATGGATGGTGCAGATCAACGCTGAAAAATCATCAACAACACTTTTCACGCTCTCCAACAAAGACAAAGCAGGAGAGATACGACTTGGAAATATACATGTCCAAACAGATGAGGAACCGGTGTACTTGGGCATTACATTAGATAAGAGAATGACATGGAGGCACCACATCGAGAGAACAGAGGCTAAAGCGAGAAGAAAACTTTCCATACTGAGGAAAATAGCTGGATCAAGTTGGGGAGCTAACGAAACAACACTAAAGAAAGTGTATACAGGTGCAATAAGACCTATATTAGAGTACGGATCAGCAGCATGGTCTACAGCAGCCAAATCACACCTACAAGCCTTAGATAAAGTACAAAATCAAGCGCTTCGGTTGATCACGGGTGCCATGAAGACCACACCAATAAATGAAATGGAAAAAATCACAGGCATTCCACCTTTATTATACAGACGAGACACTAAGACCCTGATCCAAGCAGAAAAGTACAAGAACATGCCCGCACATCCAATGAAAACTAGATTTGGAGATTTAGCCAGTGGGAGGTTGAAGAGAAGCAGTTTTGTGCATCGGTCCAAAAAACTAATTAGAACATACAAGGATGAACTACCAGACATCACTAAGGAAATAACTCCCACACTCCTCCCAACCCCATGGGAACAACATCAAAATTTCAGTATTAAGACCTCCATAACTACCACCTGCCCCATGGGAGAGCTAAATACTCTCCAAAGGAAAATAGCAGCATGTGACATGATTGAAGAACTATACCCCAGAGAAGCATGGATCCAAGTATATACTGATGGATCTGCAACCAGAGCAGTGAAGAACGGAGGCGCAGGAGTTTATGTGGTCTATCCAGACAAAGAAAATGAATCCACCTGTTCACCTACTGGAATATTCTGTTCAAACTATGCTGCTGAAGTACAGGCCATAAGCATTGCTGCAGGAATAATAAATAACACAATAAGCCAATGTCAGCAGGTTGTATTCCTTACCGATGCAATGTCAGTTCTGCAAGCCCTCAACAGTGATAAACTGCCAGAATTAAACAAAGTCCTATGCGAAGTAAATATCAAAAGAAGGGTAGTGCTACAGTGGATACCATCACACTGTGGCATACCAGGAAATGAGAGAGCAGATATGTTAGCAAAAGAGGGAGCAACACAGGAACAAAAAGAACAAACAATCACATTCCAGGAAAAGAAGAACCTTATCAAGGCCATCAGGAAAATTGATCAACAAAGAGACAACTATCAATATCTTGATCGAGCAAAACAGGTGATCCTGTTCCGTATGAGAACAGGACATAACAGACTGAACAGTCACTTATACAGACTGAGATTGGTCCCATCACCCCTATGTACGTGTGGACAGGCAGCACAGACAGCCGAACACATCCTGCAAGACTGCCACATGCTTAGTCAATTGCGAACTGAACATTGGCCCACAGAGACGCACATCCACACAAAGCTGTTTGGGAGTCTTGAAGAACTTTCAACCACAGCAACATACATCCAGAAAACCGGACTTCTTGTGTAGACATTTCTAAACAACAGCGAACGAGAAGAAGAAGAAGAAATAATCTTACTTCATTGATATAATTAGGGACATTTACACATGTAGAAGAAAATTTTACTTCATTGGTATAATTAGGGACATTTACACATGTGGAAGAAAATCTTCCTTCATTGATATAATTAGGGACATTTACACACGTAGAACAAAATCTTACTTCATTGATATAATTAGGGACATTTACACATGTAGAAGAAAGTCTTACTTCATTGATATAATTAGGGACATTTACACACGTAGAAGAAAATCTTACTTGATTGATATAACTAGGGACATTTACACACGTAGAAGAAAATCTTACTTCATTGATATAATTAGGGACATTTACACACGTAGAAGAAAATTTTACTTCATTGATATAATTATGGACATTTACAAACGTAGAAGAAAATCTTACTTCATTGATATAATTAGGGACATTCACACATGTAGAAGAAAATCTTACTTCATTGATATAATTAGGGACATTTACACATGTAGAAGGAAATCTTACTTCATTGATATAATTAGGGACATTTACACATGTAGAAGAAAATCTTACTTCATTGATATAATTAGGGACATTTACACACGTAGAAGAAAATTTTACTTCATTGATATAATTAGGGACACTTACACACGTAGAAGAAAGTCTTACTTCAATGATATAATTAGGGACATTTACACACGTAGAAGAAAATCTTACTTCATTGTTAAAATTAGGGACATTTACACACGTAGAAGAACTATGATAGGAAACTCTTTACAGAGCGATACAACAGGAAGCAATCTGATCATCAGAAGTAATCCCTACGTCCGACAAGTATTTCGGCCCGATATACTCCTTTACACTCTAAGGGGAGGAGGCCACTTGGGTCATGACTCCCAAGCGTCTCAGCCTCCTGTTGTCTTGTATCGAAAATGAACCCATTTCACTTATGGTAGCAACTTTAAAATCCCCAACTCCGCCAGCCGTGGAGGCAATTGTGAAAGTAACAAAGAGAAGACAAATTATTCCGTTTGTTCCGTCGCACATCACAACTAAGGACACACACTGAGACGAGTCTAGCCACTGCGCGCTAGCCACTGAAATTCTGTGCCTGACACCCTGTATAATATACACCGCCTGTTGCCCCTCAGTCACAGCCCTTTCACTAGTACCACCAAAAAACTCAGCGTATTAGAAAAATGTTGGTGTTTTCTGAACCGCAGCGTTTATTGTCACGATTTCCATTGCCCATTGCGGTTGTTCCACAGCCAGCCTGATGCCTTTTCGGTAGTTTCACTAAGCCTCTTCAGTGCCCTTGTTCTCGACTGTCCTCTCAGCCCCAACAGTTTCAATAAATCATACAATGATGCAGCCACAATCCCTCTTGCGCCCACTTCAACAGCCATGACCCTTGCAGTGAACCCATCGTGTCTCAGATCCGCGGCCAGATCACTATACTTGGCCGCTTTGAACGAATGTTGCTCGTCTAATCTGGATTCAAATGGCACGGTTAGTTCAATAAGTATTACCTGAAGCGTTGCTGAAGAATGAAGCACTATATCCGGCCGTCTCCGCGATTTTCTGATACTCTCTGGATATGCCCCTCGTCCAGGTAGGTCTACCGCCATCTCCCAGTCGTTTACACAATCAAGAAGAGATGGTAAACTGCTACCAGGTTTACTCGGTTTGGGGTGTGCTGACTTTCCTGCCCTCAGAAAGTATGTAATTGCGGTGCTCGGCCTGGGTTTGCTATTCGCCTTCATCCTTGCCAGATCTATTGTCGCAGCAAGCTCATTTAGCACTTTGTTATGGCGCCAAGTGTATCGCCCTTGCCCTAATGACACCTTACACGCTGAGAGCACGTGTTCAAGTGTCTGCCTCCCCTGGCACACGGGGCACTGCTCATCATCCGACTTTCCCCATTTCACAAGGTTGGTGGCCGACGGCAGCAGGTCATACATTGATCTAACAACGAAGCTGAGCCTAAGAGGTGCCATATGCCAAATATCATTCCATGTCAAGGACCTCTGCAGAGTTCCTTCCCATGTAGTCCATTGGCCTTGTTGGACATGCTGTACTGCTTTTTGCAACCTCTTATCATTCTCAGCGAAGACATCTTACTTCATTGATATAATTAGGGACATTTACACACGTAGAAGAAAATCTTACTTCATTGATATAATTAGGGGCATTTACACACGTAGAAGAAAATCTTACTTCATTGATATAATTAGGGACATTTACACATGTAGAAGAAAATCTTACTTCATTGATATAATTAGGGAATTTACACACGTAGAAGAAAATCTTTCTTCATTGATATAATTAGGGACATTTACACACGTAGAAGAAAATCTTACTTCATTGATATAATTAGGGGCATTTACACACGTAGAAGAAAATCTTACTTCATTGATATAATTAGGGACATTTACACATGTAGAAGAAAATCTTACTTCATTGATATAATTAGGGAATTTACACACGTAGAGGAAAATCTTACTTGATTGATAGGCCTATAATTAGGGACATTTACACACGTAGGAGAAAATCTTACTTCATTGATATAATTAGGGACATTTACAAACGTAGAAGAAAATCTTACTTCATTTATATAATTGATGTGAAGTAATATTTTTACATTTTTGCTATAATCCACAGCTTATGGAATGAAGATCGTTTGATTGGTTGGAGCGCCGGGCTCTCGCGGCAAAAGTGCTGGGTTCGAATGATGGTAACTTCACGTTCCTGTCTACCCAACTCTAGATGGGTACCTCTGCTCTTGAGTCAGAAATGGAAAAGACAACGAGGAAGGGAACTGGTCACACCCACCTCTCGACGTTGAATTAGTATGGCGAAGTCTCTAACACTCTGCTCCCCAACGGCAGTAACTGCTATGGAACTACCTTCTTTATAGCATGAATCGCCGCAGACGTGTTGACTGTTGGGTTCCTATTCAATGGTAACACTCGGTAACTGTGTAGCGAAGGAAAGAGCTCTAACGGCTTGGCCACTCGGTTCTGATTTTGTGTTTGGTTTTGAAGACCATCTTTATTGCACACGAACAATGCCAGCCGATCTCCTCTCTTAGATCCCACAAGGAGGATCTCAGCACAGTGCACGATACTCCGTGGCACAGGCAAGGATCCCAATGTGACAAGATATGACAAGAATCACACACATTCTATAAATATTTTGTTGAGGGTAGGTTTCCTAAAGTTTTTAAATTTTGACAGGGCAGTGGCCGTGTGACCATCACTTTACGATTTCCAACTGCCGAGGGATTTATTAATGTGCTCAACTGGCACATGGGATCTCCTGTTTTTTCCCCTGGGGTGAGTATGACATCATTAGCTACCACTGGTTCCGACAAAAATTGACATCAATTATATTCCCTGTTTGCACAATGGGCTAATCACCTGTTTGTCAAACACTTTAATTGCATGTTTTGCCCGAGAGCCTTGTGCTCTTTGGGTCACCTCTACACTCTGTTTACGGGGTAGAAGAGGTTCCGATTAAGAAAGAAAGAAAGAAAATATTCCCTGTACTGGGAGCGAACCCGGTACCATTATAATTAGAGGCGAACGCCATACCTCATAGCCACTCCGACCCCTTAGCCAATCAAAACTCTCAATAAGGGCATTAAGTTTATCTATTCTCCGTAGGGTTTTGTGTGTCTTAGTACCTGCTCTTTCCAACATTTCACGCTGTTTATGGATGGCGTTCTTTCTATCTTGCTCTTTGATTAGTGTTCCGTTAATTAAACAGAGAGCGAGGAGACGACGTTGGTGCTGGAGGTACCACACATGCAGAAAATAAGGTGATAGAAGTACAATGCAGTCCTTATTTTGGAATCTCCAGGGCAAGAGAAAAGAGGAAGACTGTCACGAAATACTTTCGTTCTTTTTTCTAGTCTTATCTCCTCTCTGGCATTATTACTTTGCCATTCCGTTTACGTGCTAATTTTTCCAGTATTCATTGTTTACGCTCTGCTTGACCAAAGTTATCTTGTCATATCTTGTCACAACTCTCACTCACCACTCTCTCCTGGTTATTTTTTCCTTTGTTATCCGCGACGCTTTGCGAAGGAGCGAACTTGCCACATAGACTTTTCGTTTATCGCCAACTCCAGACCGAGTAAGAGTCTACAATGCGCGATATTCCTACTGTTAACCCAGACTTTTTGTCTGGGAAGATACAAGAAATCATGTTGTCGCATGATAAGGTACTAATCTGCAAACACGACGTGCACAAATGCACGGTCTATGTCGATAACAATCTTGTTGAACATTAAGACACGGACAATGATGTAACATTCCCGGCAGACTGACATTGTTGGGATAAACAATTACAAGAAAGTAACATCTTGAAAGATATAATTAGTGATGGATCTGATAAGTAGTGAGTTGTAAACATAAAAAATTCCCATGGAAGTGCAAGACGTTATATGGTAATAGAGTTTGAAAATCGAACGTAAAGGATAATATCTTATGTTTTCATGCAGTAATATTCTACATGAGAGGTGAGTAGTGAGGGAATAGACCCCTACCAAAATCAGACACTAGTTTGCAATTGGTTTGGCATTTGAGATGTTATTATAGACTGTTCCTGATTGGACTTCCCCTCACAGTAGCATTGTAAGACTCCTTCACTGACTTCCTATTGCTTCAAGAAGAAATCATAGACAGTCAGGAAAACGTGAAATTATGACCCAAATATAGGACATGCCATAAGAATGGAGGTGAATTCTAAGATTAGAAGAGAAAACCCCAGAGACATCACTTTGCGCCATAAGTTCTAGGATCCAACTTCAAGTGCACTGTAACTCACCTGAAAGAGATAGCATCTTAAATCAGTTGCCGTACAATATTCAGACATTTTCTGTGTAAAAAGTGTTTGCCCGAAAAACTCGGGTTTGTAGTTCAAGTTCCCAGCAGTGACTGCACCCAACATAACTTGGTGGTACAAGTTAGTGGTCCAAGTTGCCAGCAGTCGACGCTAGAAACATCATCAGACGGGTCTTGAGGATGCTTGACTTGACAATCTAAGCAGTTACCTAGGCCTTGTGCAAAAGACGTGCTGCTGCCACAATATTTGACTATTGCAGAGAAGGACAGTCCAAGGCACGTGTGGAAACCAACAGCAGCTGAAGCAGAGGTCAACCGATCTCACACTGGAAGTTAAGTAGCAAACAGCGCAACCAACAAACATTTCATAATTTTCTCCAATTTCAACTACAGTTTAAATCATCTGATGTTGATAAATATCATCGCTTCATTTTTATAAACAATTTATTTATGTTACATTGGTGACGTATATGTGATTATTTAACCTGCTTATCTTTAACTGCAAGGCTATAGTTTGATTAATCACTATTGAATGAAGTGCATTTCTGCACCTGTATGAATCATACTGTTTTAAAGAAATAGCCAAATATAGCTATAAGATTAAGATTTTGCTGAATCACCTTTAGGTGGGGGCTTACAAATACGAGAGAAAATACAATACCTCACAGAAGGGCCGGGAGAATAATACGTTTTCAACAGCTTAGATGATCTCAGTTGTTATGCTTGCTTTTCTTTAAAATCCTGTGAGGCTTCCTAAAGTAGAAGCATCGTTCTTATTTTTAGATATATATGCCAAGAGTAATCTTGAGCGAAGGTTGATACCTTTGAATATCCTTATCATTATACTCTAAATTTGGTTATTGTTTAACCACTACTGCAGAGCAAGAGACACAATACCGTTATAGATACTTTAAAAAAAAACACACACTCACATTGAGAAAGGAATTGGAGATACACATAACTGTAGTGATAACTAGGTATTGTCGACGATACGGTCAATTTTATGGTATTCAAATACTGAGCCGCCTTTCACAAACACACAAAATTCATCAAATCAATACTCCAAATCTTCATCTTTTAACATTCGTCAAATCGTTCTCGTCAGTCCCGTGAGCTGTTACCGTGTATTCCTTCACACACGCTTACCGCTCCTCCTTTCATAGATTACAGGCCTTTGTCGCTGAGGGAAATAGGGTCTTACTCGAAACAATTCCTACCGGAAAGTTGGTAATTACATGAATGGCCTCTGCTTCGGAAAGTCTGTCAACTGATTTGGTGATGAGATGGTACAGAACAAAAAAATGGGTAAAAGCAGCGGGCAGTAGTAACAACACAAGTGAAGAACAAATGGCTGATGAAATTCTAAACGAAGCAATTACAAATGTGTACTGGAATACATTTCGGAAAGCCAGTATCCGGGACCTGGGAACTCTAACATATACAATCTTGATGATTTGTACATCAAAATTATCCTTTCACACTCTTTATGAACAATGTGACCACAACTGCAGCTTGTAGAAAGCTACCGCCAAAATAATTGATGTGCTATTACAGTAATGGTTTTGGTGGTTATTTTGTTTTGTTTTGTTTTAACACGATAGGGGTGCCAGCCCTCAGCACATTATCACTTGTCGTTCCTTACCACTTGCTTGAGAGAGCACGGCTCTATTATTTGGTCCGTCTCATCAAATAACCCACGCACGTGGTGTAAACAAATGTATCATTTATTTAGGTACAACACCATAGGGCAGAGAAAGAGGTAGAAACAGAGCCCCCCACCTTCGCGTTGTAGGCAGTAGATCATTATCATTACAATACGTAAGCTCCACGCGAAGATTAGACGTTCAACAAATTTATACCAAGTTATTCTCTCCTGTTTATTTTGTTTCTTTCGTTCAAAATACTTCTATGTTTTCTGTATCCCTTTAATGTCTGTTTCTATTTCCCTTATCTGTGTGTTTTTCCATGTCCCTCTACCTTTCTTACCCTAATAATTCCATAGCAGTTAGTGCCTACAAAGGTTGTCAATTTGTTTTTTTTCATGTGTGTCTGATCCCACGCCAGAGACTTCTTCACATCTGTTGTTGCCATTTCAATACATCAATTCTTCACACATTTATGAACGTCTATAACATCTAGGTTGTCGTATTAGCGCTCTCCGTGTTTCACAACTATATGACAGATCTTCCTATATAATTGAGTTGCAAATTATTATTTTTGTGTTACACTTTATTTCTGTTGATAATGGTATTTTTATATCACTGCCTGTTGGAGGAACAGACACTAAAAGGTAGATTGAAAGACCTTAACGGTAAAACGTGGACAGAACAGTCTTGCGTCGGTGCAAGACAATGGCACAAACATCATAAATTAATTGTAATGATGATCATTTGAAATGGAAAGTGCAATAAATAATTCAATGATCCGTGAGTATGTTTGCAGCAAAAATTATTGATGGAACCTTAGGTTAGTGCATCATCGTGGATCTTAAAGAATGATTCGTTTTCCGGTACTGAAGACTAGAAGGTAAAACAGAAGCCTTAAACGAAAAGCTATATGATTAAGTGCTGAACAAAAAAATTGGCAAACTGGGAAATGTATTATTTTGGCACCAACAGAGCTTGTAAAACTGAGGTAGGCTTGTACAGTATCTTACATTCTACTATTTTACCACGAGCTTACTGATGTAAGTATAAAAAAAATGCTGAAAGAAAAGGAATTTGAGGAAAACACAAAATGTACTGCATTCGTGAATTTATGTTGCTGCTCTACAAGACGCCACAAAGTGTGATGGTCACTTATTGCTTTCTCAGTTGCGGCCAGTGATCTAAGACGATGAACTCACAGCAGAAGGAAGGAAATATCCAGTCATGTTTTCAGTCTTTGTCACAGAGTTGTTCGAAGGCTTCGTCCAAATTATTTTCGAATTCCTTACTTTTCTCTTCCTTCACATTTGCCTGTTTCTCTTGGAAATATGTGCACCTGAGTTCTTCTCTAGCTGTTTTTTTTTCCAACTCCTCACTAATTGATCCGCATTCGATCCAAAGGGTATCTTCTTATTCAAAGGTACTGAAAAACAATATCTTTAGGGACTTCGGTCAGTTTTCTACTTTTAATCGAAACACAGTGGTTCCCACAGTATTATATATATATATATATATATATATATATATATATATATATATATATATATATATATATATATATATATATATATATATATATATATATATATATATATATATATATATATATATATATATATATATATATATATCCGTTTTCAGTGGTAGACTACAGGAAGATAGCAACAATAAATCTTCGTGCGTGTCTAAACGAGAGACTGGAATAATTAAACTTTCTTGGCGTGGGAAAGAGTTCTCTGTTTTAACTTCATGCAAGCAAATGTTGAGCTAGGAAATCACTTTGCCGAGAGACCGTTGGAAGAGACGCAGGCTTATAGAAATGAGGCCTGAATCTGCACAATATCTACATTTATATGTGCCTTCTAATCATTCTAATTCTTAAGCTGGGGATAACAGTCCTGAGCGGTAAGCTAAATCTCAGAATGCGCTTAATTAGCTAACTCTAATATCAAGGGATTAGTTAATTAATGTAAAGTGTAAAATACTTAATATTATGCTCTAATTTCCTTACATTAGATTGATAGTTAGTTTACATTTGTTTTATGAATGGTATCACTTTACGTATCATACTGATGTAAATACTGACTGATATCTGAAAGTACTACATTCTAATGATATTGAGCATATGATGAAGGGCGATGAAATGAACGTGTGAATGAAATAACAAGCCTCCCGTGAGTCACGCATGGACGCATACGGCCAGGCGTGTATGCTTTAAACAAAGATTGACCGCACTTAACCTGGTCAGTATTGAGACTACCGCTAGGTAAATATATTATATAGGCACTAGTCTGATACTAGATGTCTAGAGTGGCTGTAGTTAATATATCTGTATAAAACAGAAGATTGATTACCTGTATTATTTTCCACAGCTCAAGTACATTATCCTAGCCAGTTTTTGCTGCAGATCTAAGCTGACATCTGGATTTCGATTAATGTAATTTATTGCGAGAAAACCGCACAGTGCAAACCCTTCCCAGCAGAGCAGATTCTAACAAAGTTTACAGCACCAACTGAATTCTTGATTTTGATCCAAACTCTTGCTGTGTGAGAGAACGGCTAGTTGCTCGATGCTACAAGTGAACTGGCGCTTACTTCTCAAAAACTCCAGCGGCGATCGCAAGTCAACAACCCTAAGCAGTCAAGACCTCGTCAGCATCTCAACCTCATATAAACAATCAACATCACTACATCAGCATCACTTCACAACCAGGTCAATCAAAAGCACAGTCATCTTTTGGACCGTAACCCACATTGAAGCAAATTATCCAGTGAGAAAGTTCTACCTACTGTAACGCCCAATACAAGCTAGTGGCTACAAGATAAGTTAACTTAGACACCAGGCCAAATTTAGAGTTCATTTTCAAAGAAATAGCCAAAGAATTAACCCTGCGACAGTGAGGAAAATTATCTTTTTATCTTAACCTAGTTTTCTTAATTCTTCATAAAGTAATATCATAACATTGTAAACATTCTGGTAATTTTTCGATTAAAAAGGTGACATTGATTTGATTTTCTTCTGCAATTAAAACATTTTGTAAAGTTGATAACTTACAATCATTCTGAGTTTGACTTAGTAGACTGTAAATTCTGTTCAGAAAACTTACTCTCCCTCCTTGTATTACTTGTTCACTACGTCGTTTTTAAAAAGATTGAGTAAGAGTTATTCGTCACCAGAAAAATACAAAAGTTGGTAGTCTGAAGGGCGAGAGAATCACTGACACCAACCTGTGCCCTTTGTTAACTCACTTACTCAACACTAGCTCGCTTCTGTGAACACTAATGTCTAATGGTTGTCGCAGAGTGAAGATAATTTGCCTATTTAAAATTTTCCGTCTTTCCTGTATATTGCTTTGTTTTCTGTCTATTCTATCCTAAGTTTCTGAAAAAATGTTTCTCACGCACTTGCCTTTCCCACCTTAACTCAGGTGAAGCTTCGGTCAACCAGCGTCCATGTCTGTTAGGGTTTTCCAGACTCGGCTTTCTAGATATTTGTGGCCTGTCTTCTTTCCCATTGTTAATACTTTGAGCTCGGAACCACCGCACGTACAATCATGACATTCAATATGCTAACTAATTTGCGGCGATACTTTTGCATATCGTGAGAACTTTAAAAATGTAGCGGGTAAATTGAAAATAATTCTTTCGTTGTTAAAGAAACTAGTTTTAGACTTCACTTGGTGATAGCATAATGATGGAGAAAGACGCACTTCTTAGTCTTGTAAAGTAAAACTGTGCATAGAGTTAAACAAACAAAGTGCCCTCTAGTTTAACTTACAGACTATAAATTCCGGTGCGGGTATGTATTCACTTTTCCAGTATATAGGAATTATCTCAAATATATAGATATGAAATATATTACTATCATGGTGAAAGTCTAAGTGTATTATATACATGGGTTTCCTTTACCATGTATGTATCATACATGCTTACGAAAATTCATTTATTTTCACTGCTTGTATTTTAAAGCGATGTTATGTTACAATGTTTGTATCATTCATAATTTCATTGATCATTTTACTTTTCAATGTTTGTAACATTAATGTATGAGCATATTATTATGAATGCTGGAAGGAATGAACGGTGGAATACAAAGAAGGATTCTCTAGCGCGCCCTCATGTGACCTTGTCTGACCATGACGGGAGCAAAACAGCCTTCTTGTTATTGTGTATGTACACGGACTGGCCAGCTAATTCATTCACAGCAGACAGGAATGTTTAAGAATGGACTGACCTATTTTAGGAACGAGACACATGCATGGATACTAACATGCCTACGCTGGACACTGCTTAAATTGTTTCTGTAGTAATCTGCGTGTTGCAGCAGAAGAGTAGTTACACATGTATTTTTGTTTTGTCTAACAGATTTATGCAGTGCAAGTCTTGTCTCTTATTGCTGAAAATAGGTTACCTAGCCTTTCCAGTGGCCATATAGTCCTCGTCCACCAGTCACAATAATTCCCTTCAATTACTTCAATTATTTCAAAGATTTTCAACACCAGACATCACCCTTACCAACCATCACCCGTACCATACTCCACCCATTTTAACCCTCCATCCCACCTTTGGAAGCAAATTCGTTATCTGTGGATATCTCATCAATTGTGGATACGTTACACTGATCTTGGATTTATAAAATCGTGTTCAGATTCTGTGCCCTTTGTGGATACCTTATTCGAACAGTGAAGTTAATTTCAAAGCATTGGATTACGTTATATTTTTCCAAGAGAACACCAGGATATACGTTGTTTCCAACATTCACACCAAAGGAACAAAGGAACAAACATTCATTTTTCACACAAACAGCATTTCACATATTTTCCAGCAAAGCCTATCAGGCCTGCCGGGAACTTTACTAACATCATAATCTTTTTTTTTTTCACTATATGTGTAATATTTTTTTCTTCTTTAAAATCATCAAATTGATGTGAGTTTGTTTTCTCGTGATAATTTTTATTATTTTTGTTGTAAAATCTTTATTGATTTATTTACATTTCTAAATTGAAATAAATTGAGTCATCCTCGTTCAGTTCAGACTACCAAATCCTCAATCTAACTTTACTTCTTTACCCTACTATTTGTGAGTGACACAGTGTAGGCAAAAGAGTAATTTTGTCGCCAGAGAAAACAAGAAGACCTGTGTGTGTGGTTTTCTTAGTGAAGAACTCACTGACTCAGCCTGTGCCTTCTGCCTATCTCTCTTGCGCATCGCTATCACACGTCCGTGTGCACTATTGTCCCTCACGCCTATACAGCTGTCAAGCTTTACCTACTATTAATTATATTTTCATGCGACAATGGTCTATGTGCTTCAGACACATCTTCATTGCTATATATAATCTGCGATATTCTTCGATCCTGCTTTTAACTCAATATGCCTTTAGAAGCTGCAGGAAGAATTATTATTGATTGTTGATCAACATTGATATCAATGTGCTCGTCTCTCTCAGCAAATGTCGAAGGGTATAAATGCAAATTTTTCTTGTAGCGCGCTGGTTGTATACACGCTCAATGCATCCTCTCATGCGTCCATCCCTGTTAATCTTACGTTTGATGCCAAACTCCAGCAAGAGTTAGGGAAAATTCGTGATTTAATTCCGATGTAAAGCTCAGAGTGAGACTTTGAGTGCTGTCATGTTGCATTTCTTTTAGATGTCTGCTACCCCGTCGACATTTCTTCACAAAGATCCATTTTGTTTCGCCTGATACTTTTACTTCCTTTAGCATTCTCGAAACCCAGTCAAAGCAGTAGTTAAACATCATAAACTGACATATCAAATGTTCTATCTTCAAATGGTCTTTCCCGTTATTGTCATATGCTCCAGTTTTCCTGTACTCAGAACATGCCCCCTATATTGTAATTATCCTCTGATTATCTTTGTAACTATCTATCACTTTTCCCCCAGCATCCATCAAGACCTCATCATTAGATTTATTTATTTTCTGCAACAGTGACCTACGACGGAAAACCTGACCAGAAGGTGCGTAGCTGAGACAGTCTATGAGGCTGCCGCACGGACATGGAAAAAAATGTGGACTTCGTCCTTGCGACATGCTTGCAGATTTATCATAACAAAACTAAACGCAGACTAAAAATTCGATTTCTTGTCCATGAAAGATTCGTCATATTCTAAGTGACTGTATTTTACTAGCTTTCAATATATTCTTTTGTGTTTAAAAAAAAAAAAACTGTGAATGCTTAACTTCATATAGAAAGTACTGGTAAATGTTATTAGAGAACCCTGTGTCTTACGTCCTTCGATAAAGATTTATTTCACTTTTGGGAATGCCGCTTTGGCCTGGGATATTCTGCCGTTTATTTCCGTTGAGAATCTTCTGTTTGACATTAATAATGTTCCCAGCATATAAGAATATATATATATTAGATTGTTGCTATTTCTTTTTTAAAAGAGGCATGTCATCCAGGGCGGCTAAAATGAAAATGTGCATGGTTGTCCTACAATACTTCTATTCTGCACAAGCAACCAATTTCATGAAAGTCTACACCCTTCTGGTTGTAACCCCCCAATGTTCTTCGTGACCTCGTCATGTCAAACAAATTGCTAGCGAAATCATCGCTGCAGGAGCATGTGTACGATTGATGGAGTTTTCGTGCAAGGGAGACCAACTACAGTCGTATCTCCATTCTCCATTAGGAGGACCGAGGAAATTTAGTAATTTAAAAAAATAAAATAAAGTTTTGGCGAGGCGGGTCCCGTTCAACCTAGTCGGTTATATTAGAGTGCATCTCCAAATATAAATGACATTTAGGTCTGATTCTATAGTTTTGAAATTTATGATAATGGTTTTTAAAAGAGTTGATAGTAGTGTACGATTTTCTTACAGAACAGAGCCCTTAGTAGTAACCTACTGTTTCCTAACCAGGTGTGAGCATCTGTCACTTCCTCCAACTGGTTATGAGCTGTGATCCTTAAGAAAATATTTCTTTAAATCAAGCACTGTCTACTTTTACTCTCGAAGCATTAGTTTACTTCTACACTTCCAGGTGATGTTGTTCTTGTGTTTTTAAAAAATGCACGCCAGAGAAGAGAATGGACGAAAGAAAGGATGGGCGAAACTCTCAGCGAAAACTCCAGAATGTGGAAGTCTGGGATTACCCGGATCACGAGGCAGCTGGGAAAACAACGGGGATTACCCTTAACCGCCAAGAGAGCTAAATGTCTTGGAGGTTGAGAGCTGCCGGCCTATCAGAGACCTTCAGTTTCCACTAATTGGATGGCTTAAGTGTTAGATTTACCGTTCTATGTTCGCTGACGCTGTAGTTGTCTCCGCATAATATTAGCTCTCAAGTGGCATCAATCTGAAGTTAGTTAAATGTAAAACTTTGAGCGCTTATGTTAATGTAAACGGCGCGGAATAGAGACAACGTCTCAAATTGTAATGGGTAATTGATTATAAAGCTGGATACGGTTAAAAAATAACGTTATACCGTGTCCTATTAGCTTTATATACAGCTCCAGTCATTCGTAATGTTCAAATAGTCATGGTTATTATTCAGTATTAAAATAATGCCAACACGAAATTGAAAAAAACGCATTTTACCGCAGCGACTGATTAGACACGTAATAAATTGAGACACATGGAGAGAAATTGTCTCCATTATCTGTTTAATCCTCCCTTTAAAAGCCATTGAATTGTCTTTCTTGTACAAACGTTATGAGGTCTTATTACAGGTTGATTGATAGAATGCATAACGCGCTTACTTCTTGCGACAAATTTTCCTGGGTTCCAGGTTCAAAACCTGATAGCGTCACATAAAAAGCATTAGCAGCTGTTAAAGGATAGGCCTATCTGATTCTGCTCTTGAGTTAGCGGAGGCAAAGGCAACAGGGAAAGGAAATGGTCACCCCAACCTCATAACCTGCACATTGGTTCAGAGCAGTCTCTAACACTTCACTCCCCTAAGGCAGTATCTGATACTGGACTACATTTACCATTTTTCCCCGTCTTACTTTACCATATTCATAACATCGTCATTTCATTCTTCAGGGGAAACATAATATGCCTGCGACTCTATTTACTATATCTCACTATACACCGGAGATTTTTTTTTCTTCAAATTCCCCAGGCTGAAATTCAATCCCAAGTATAAGAAGGTTACACAAGTTTGTGATGACAAGATCTGCCAGAGCCTGGATGGGAAATCCAAACATTCCTGAGTAACAAAAAGTTTGAATGAGAGAAAGATTGAGTATGAATAAGAGAAATACTGAGTATGAATGAAAGAAAGACTGAGTATGAATGAGAGAAAGACTGAGTATGAATAAGAGAAATACTGAGTATGAATGAGACAGTAAGTATGAATGAGAGAAAGACTGAGTATGATTGACAGTAATACTGATTATGAATGAAAGAAAGACTGAGTATGAATGAAAGAAAGACTGAGTATGAATGAAAAAAAGACTGAGTATGAATGAGAGAAAGACTGAGTATGAATGAGAGAAAGACTGAGTATGAATGAGAGAAAGACTGAGTATGAATGAGACAGTAAGTATGAATGAGAGAAAGACTGAGTATGAATGAAAGAAAGACTGAGTATTAATGAGAGAAAGACTGAGTATGAATGAGAGAAAGACTGAGTATGAATGAAAGAAAGACTGAGTATAAATGAAAGAAAGACTGAGTATGAATGAGAGAAAGACTGAGTATGAATGAGACAGTAAGGATGAATGAGAGAAAGACTGAACGAACGAACGAACAAACTTTATTTTTAAAGGGTTGAGAATTGGGCACGCAAGCCCGTCTGACATTCTGCCCTTCCTTTCTCTCACCTTTCATACTGAATTCATTTATTCTCACATGCATTTTCAAGTATGAATGAGACAGTAAGTATGAATGAGAGAAAGACTGAGTATGAATGAAAGAAAGACTGAGTATGAATGACAGACAGACTGAGTATGAATGACAGAAAGACTGAGTATGAATGACAGAAAGACTGAGTATGAATGACAGAAAGACTGAGTATGAATGAGACAAAAACTAAGTGCGAATGAGAGAAAGACTGAATATGAATGACAGAAAGACTGACTATTAATGACAGAAAGAATGAATGTTAATGAGAGAAAGACTGAGTATGAATGAGATTGAGTATGAATGAGAGAAAGACTGAGTATGAATGAGAGAAAGACTGAGTATGAATGAGAGAAAGACTGAGTATGAATGAGAGAAAGACTGAGTATGAATGAGAGAAAGACTGAGTGTGAATGACAGAAAGACTGAATGTGAACGACAGAAAGACTGACAGAAAGATTGAGTATGAACGACGGAAAGAATGAGTATGAATGAGAGAAAGACTTTTGTTGAGGCATACAAAATAGCTGTTAAAGTTTATACAACGACAAAACAGAGTACACTGATTTATGTACTTATGTTTTTCAATACTGAAGAACACGTACACGCAGGAACGTCACGAAACAATGTGACAAAAAAAAAACAACCTAATACAAGGTGTTATACACTTCACGTGAAACTATAATAACTTTGGATGTACTGATAGATGTACGCTGTAAACGGTATATCAACATATAATATAATAAGATCTAACACAATACAGTTAATTTTATGTGTTGGCTTCAACCTAACCGCCATCTTTCGTGACACCTCACGCAGACCGATTTTCCAACACACCTTAAACCTTTCCTTTTACGGTCGTCATTATATATCAGTTTAAGGTAGGTAAGGTTGTCCGATAGCAGATATTGCCGTAGTGAAGTGAAGTGTTAGAGACTTCACCATACTAGGTCCAGCATCGAGACATGGGTTGAGCAATTCCCTTCCTAGCTGCCTTTTCTTTCCCTAACTCGTGAGTGAAGTTAGGTACCCGTTTACAGCTGAGTAGACTGAAGCGTGACCATACCGTGAATCGAACCCGGCACTTTTGCCGCGAGAGACCAGAGCTCTTACTACTCTGTTATTCTAACGCTCATATCAATCAGTCATATCAATCAGTCATATCAATCAGTCATATCAATCAGTTATAGGACGTAAGACAAAACATAACGCAAAATTGATAACACTAACATAAAAGAAAATGTATAAATTATGCGATTATTTACTGTTTACTGTGTGCTTCTGTCATGTGTACATCCAAAGTTATTGAGATTTAATTTCGCACAAGGACTTTATTGAGTCCCCATTTCCCCCCCACCCCCCCCCCCCACCCCCCCCCCACCCCCCCCCCCCCCCCCCCCCCCCCCCCCCCCCCCCCCCCCCCCCCCCCCCCCCCCCCCCCCCCCCCCCCCCCCCCCCCCCCACCGGCCCCCCCCCGGCCCCCCCCCGCCCCCCCGCTGCCGCGCCCCCCCCGTCCGGCCCAGCCCCTGCCCGCCCCCCCCCCCCCCCCTTCCACCCCAACCTCTTCTTTCACAGGTGTTTGTCTTGTTTTCTAAATCAGTTCCACATTGCTGATCATATCATGCCATTTTAAATTTCGTAATCAGCAAAAGCAACCATTTATGAGAAGGAAGGATCCCGTTACACGCCCATTGAGGCATACAGTAGAACTCCATTTATCCGAACCCCAATTATCCGAACATCCAATTATCCGAACACTTTTTCCAGAAAAAAAAAATCTGACGCCACCAGTCACGTTAGACTACAGTTCTGAATCTTTTGATGCGGCAAGCTTCAAATGTGTGCGAACAATTTGTAGACAATGAGATGGGCTAATGGACGGTCGCTTACGTACAGGAAGTCAGTTAGATCATAAAGTCAGTTAATATCTGGTTTACTAATCCAGTGTACGTGTGCGTTCTAGGCAGAACACTGGCTAAACACAGTTCAACTTAAAATAATTGTGTCTGCTACTACAGCAGAATAATTTTGGTGTACACGTATTTCTCTGTGCGATCTCGCATCTTCCAGTAGGCCTAAAGCATATAAAAGGAACCGCAATGTTTTGTCAATTGAAAAGAAAACAAAAATTATCAAGAGACTAGGAAAAGGTGAAACTGTGTCTTCATTTGCGAGGATTTTCAATGCTGGGAAAGCTACCGTCTCTGACATCAAAAGTAACAAGGATAGAATTATGAGTTTGGCATCGAAATTGGATAGTGAAAATGGGTCGAAGAAACATAAAACCATGAGAAATGCGAAAGATTTGAAATTGGAAGAGGCTTTGTATATATGGTTTGTGCAAAGAAGAAGCAAAGAGGAACATATCTCTGGCTTTCTATTGTGTGAAAAGGCACTTCAGTTCAACAATCAACTTGACGGTCCTCCTGACTTTAAGGCTAGCCAGGGATGGTTAAGAAACTTTAAATCTCGTCATGGCATACGAGAATTGGAGATTCAAGGGGAATCTTTATCTAGCGATGCAACTGCCGCTGAAAATTTTAAAGAAACATTCTTGGCTTTTTTTGGAAGAAGAAGGTTATTTACTCGATGATGTGTATAATGCCGATGAGACTGGCTTATACTGGAAATCATTGCCTCAAAAATCACTTGCATCTCAGCGCGAAGCAGCTGCCCCTGGGTTTAAAAAGTGCAAAGAGAGAGTAACCATTTTGGTAGCCGCGAATGCCAGTGGAAGTCATCGTTTACCGGTGCTAATGATCGGCAAAGCCAAAAAACCACGTTGTTTAATTAAAGAATGTGACATGTCTCCCATTGTGCTACAAAGCACAGAAGAGTGCTTGGATGAATAGTGAAATATTTCTTGATTGGTATACAAATCAGTTCATCCCAAATGTGAAGAGGTTGAAAGAACAAGAAAAGAAAACTGGAAAAGTAATTCTTCTACTGGACAATGCACCATCTCATCCAGAGACGGATACATTGAATGCAGTTGATGCAAATTTTAAAGTAATTTTTCTGCCTCCCAATGTAGCAGCACTGATTCAACCAATGAATCAGGGTGTTATAGCAAAGCTTAAAAAGATGTACAAGAAGAAAGTCCTGCGTCGTTTATTGTTGGCTGAAGATGAAGAAAGTGTGGTGGCGTTTTCCAAAAAGCTTAATCTCAAAGACTGCTGCTATATGTTAGCTGATGCTTGGACCACCCTGTCACAAGATAATCTCAATAAGGCTTGGAATAGATTGCTTGGGAAAAAAGGAGGAAATGAAACTACTGCAGTGGACACAAATGATGATTGTATAAATGAAGTTGTGGAACTGTTTCAAGCAATGCCCGGATTTTCGGACTGTGACAAAGATGATGCACACATGTGGCTAGAAGATGATAATGATTCTGGTTTTCAGTTTTTGAATGACGAAGAAATTTTGTCTTTTGTGCAAGAAGAAAACCAAATACATGTAGTGACCGATGATGAAGACTCCTCAGAAGTACATGATGTACTTGTAGATTATGAAGAAAACCCAGAACGTCGACCAAGTCCTGAAGAGGCCTTTATAGCACTAGAAACAGCGATGGCTTGGTACGAGCAAGAAGATGACAGCTGTCCTACACAGCTTCTGCTGTTGAAGAGAATGCGGGACTTAGCAGCCAAAAACAGACTATCCAGTTTGGTGCAAAAGAGGATTCCTCATTATTTTAAATAGTGGGTTACATCTGTGCAAGTACATGTATACGTAAGTTGCGCCTGGTTTTGAATCGTTTGTAATGTTGTTTTAAAAACATTTCTCTTTCTTAACAAAAAAAATTAATACAAGTAGTACATGCACTGCATTGTAATGAAAGATTTTGGTGATACAGTGATCTAATACAGTGTGGGTATTATTATTACAGTACAAGTAAATATGTTTTATAGTGTATTTTCCTTGTGATTGTTAATTATTTTTAGAAATATGTGTACATGTACTCGATACATTATGTAATCCAATTATCCGAACATTTGATTATCCGAACGATGCTTGGTCCCATGGGGTTCGGATAAATGGAGTTCTACTGTATTGGGAATATGGCATGTTAATAAAAGCGGTAAATTCTTGCAGAAGTGGAGAGAGAAAGACATATTTACAGTTGCGAGACGAATGTAATGACTTCATGGTTTAAAAACATACGTGTCTCTATATGTGTTTGTGTATTTGTGTTGTAAGGAAAAAAAAATAGAGATACATGCACGGAGTGAGAAAATTAACAAGAAGAAGTGAGATTATATAGAAATGATATAGATCAGCGGTTCTTAACCTGTGGTCCGCGCCAACAAAAGATATTTAAAGGGGGTCCGTGGTAAAGAAAAGGCTTAGAACCGCTGATATAGATAATGGATGTATTTCCGGGGTATCTTATCAGACAAAGAAATAATAGGACTATTACTCCCGTAGGCATGTGCGAATGGTGGTTTGGTTTTGGAAGGGTAATAGAGTGTAGAGAAATGGTTTGAGAAGGGTGAATGCAATTGTTAAAAGTTGTGATAAGGTGAACACATTTTAGGAGTGCACGAAAAATGTAGAACGGGGTTTATCAGTCTGATTTTGAACGCGCGCAACGGAAGTCAGCACGTTTTGGACGTTGTGCGTGGGAACAGTGTTAAAAGTGACAGCGAATGGAAGTTATATTTATTGGTAGTTTTCCTTGAGAAGGAGAAAACGACTACTGCCCAGCTGCCCAAGCATATTGCTTACCATAATTGTGTGCAACGGTATTTTTGTCATTTTATTTCTGAGGACAAGAAGTTAGTGAGAGAAAGATGTATTTTCGAAAACAAACCAGGTGCGTTGAACATTTTGGGTCTATCACTAGAAGTGCAGTTCAGTAGACAAGCTGACATGTTAAATAAAGAAGATAGACTTGGTAAAGTGTCAACCCTGGCGGTGAGGCCAGTTTTCTTTAAGATATACCAAGAAGAACGTAGGAAATAAGCAGCACATAAGAGAGACAATCGATTTTGCATGAAGAATTTAGATGGCAGTTAAAATTTTACAACAGGGGTTTCTCTGGTTGTGACCACAAGAACGACTAGAGACAATTTGATAGCTAAAACAAGAAAAGAGAACTTCTTCTTCTTCTTCTTCTTAGTTCGTCCTTAAAAGGCCGTTGGTTGCGTTGTGTCCGTTTACAGCGAAGTTGCGATATTTGCGCCTTTCGGCCGACACATCCGACTTCAGCACAGCATTTTTGGGACCGAGTTAGCCTTCCCTCTTCGATCCCTACTCACTCAGCCAGACTGCAGTGATGCAGCCTGTTTCCAGGACCACCACTTGGAGGTGGAGTAGGGTCTTGGTCAGAGAACAAGAGAGATAGAGAGATAAAAATGATATTGAGATTTTTGTTAGTAGTTGAAATTTTGTTGTACAAGTCTGTCAACCTGAAGAGGAAGGTTGGGCGCATCATTTTCACACATTTACTATCTTATGTAAAATAAAGTTCGACGTTGAATATTTACTGCTGTCTGAGTGAAATCGATGATCAACTGTTGGTATGAGAAATGTATAGTCAGTGAGAAGGAAGTCTACTTATTACTAGCAACATACTGCCTACTGTTTAGGGCAGTGATACGAACTTATAACATCATACTATACGAACAAACGAAATGAAAATATCAACCACCCATCACGGCCACACATGTCGTACCAGGCAACCAATATGAGGTTGCGCATGAGGCTGACAATTTATCATGTAAACCAAATTGACTTCTTCCAAAAAGACCAGCTTCAGTGGTAGCTACCATGCTCCAGTGGGGGTGATAAGGAACATGATGATGATGTATTGTGTGCAATGAAGCACTAGAGTTCACGCGGGCTTTCTTAATAGAAAATGATATTCTTTATACTTCTATCCTCCGTACCAACGAGAGGTGGGGAGGGCCCCGTGGTACAAACGTAGAGATGAATTTTGGCCTTGCAGCTAATCTTACAAGCTGTGAAAACATTATCTTTAACGTTCTCGAATGTCCGAAAGAGAGGTCACTCAGAGCACAGGAAACTGTGCTCACTTCTGGAACCTGAGTGTGCAGAATGGCTTAAATGTCAGAGGGGTTCGGGATACGTCCTTTCAGACTATATATTTCTGTTATGTAATATCCACCTTACGTAACTCCTTATTCCTGTCGTCTAATTGCACCTTACATTGTTTTGTCTGGTTCAAGTAACGTTTTTACATTGTAATATAAAAGTGTATGGGTTTCTCTTGCTGTCTATGCACAGTCGCATACAACACGCTCTATTTCTACTAATTTTTTTTTTTTTTTTTAAATCAGACCTTTAATTTTCTCATGGTTATTTGCATGCACTTTTCTATCTCTTTGTGTGTGTTTGTGCATGTGTGTTGGTGGGGGGGGGGGGGGGAAGAGCTAATTAATTTTCTTAGAGCACACTTTGTAATTTAAAACTATTTTCAAAGAACGCATTTTCTCGATTTCTCTTTGCTCTTTTAGCTCTCTCTGAAGTATAGCACTTTAGTTATGTTCATGCCACACCCTCCTATTCTATACCCGTCTAATACTGTTCTGAGTCTTCTTTCTCTTTATAATTTTTTGTTTGTCTTCATTTCTCATCTACAAGCATGTGTGTGCACATCTCTATTTCTTTTGCCCTGGAGGTTCCAGAACAAGGGTTGCATTGTATGTTAATAGCCGGCTTCCTCAATGAGCCTTTTCTCCGCAGCCAACCTCTTTTCCTACCTCTTGGTTGATATCTCATGGAAAGATAAGAAAATAATTAAGAGGTATTTGAAAATCCAGTAATAAAACGAGACATAATGAAGGTGATCACAGTTAGACAGCTAATATTTTTGGTCACATAAAAGAACATAACACATTGCTGAAAACCATATTGGAAAGTGCGAGAGGAAGGCATGACTGTAAATGGGAACATAACACCAAGAGGTGAACGGGACAGAGTCTTTCAAAGACTACCGTAAAGACCAGAGGCAGATGATTTTGGAGATTCGTTGCAGCCGAGTTTCTATATGACGTTGGCAGCTGATGATGATGATGAATCTTCTTTATACGTGTAAGAAAATTTCAACAGCATGGGACAGCCAACCAGCATGATATGCCTAATAGGTCACAGTTGTACTATTATGTGGTTGTCTTCCGTTCTCCGGTGTCTTATGAATTATTCTACTGCCTATCACGTTATTGGATCAATGAGAGCTGCAGCAGCCATTCATTGATTACACTTTAACTCTATGTAGAGCACAGTCTTTCAACAAGTTCGAACCACGCCTACCTTTCCAGATTTACGCATATAAGGTCTTTCTCCTATAACGCGAATTATATGCTCCTAAAAATCTCCGCATTGTGGAATTTCGCACAATAACATTTACAGGGTTTTTGGGTGAAGTAGGACTCAAATCCTTACAGTTTCGTAATACACTAAATGGAAAAAAATCAATAACAAACCCAATTTAAAAAATTCTCTCGCAATATTATCACATTCATTTCTTTCAAAGGGGACCTCAAGACGCAGCAATAGAGACCGCAGTCAGCGACTCATAGCTTGACTGCCTGCGTCAGGACCAGCGAACCAGAGCTGGTCAAGACCGCACTCCACCTCCACGTGGTGGTCCTGGAAACAGTCTGCAGCTGTGCAGTCTGGCTGAGCGAGTGTGGATCGAAATGGGAAGGCAAACCCAGTCCTAAAAAATGCCGTGCAGAAGTCGGATGTGTCGACCGAAAGGTGCAGATATCACAGCTTAGGCGTAAACAGACACAACGCAACCACCGTCCTTTTCAGGACGAACGAAGAAGAAGATTTCTTTCAAAGAATGTTACTATTTTAAGCGTCTTCTCCATACCTATGGCTTTCATTTTTCGTTCACTACTTGGATTCTTATAACCAGGACCCTCGCTTATGTTTTAGGATGCTGAAGTAAATATGCATATCAAGAACAGTATACAAAGTCGGGAGAACAGCGCGATACACAATCATAGGGAAACTTGGTGTATTTCTGTGTATTCTACCACGGTTCACTGTGTTCAGCTGGGTGGCGTTTTCGCGTTCACCTGGTGTTACTCGGGAGCGAAAAGTATAGTCACCTCGTCAAAAAAAAAAAAAAACGAGAGCTAACACAATTTTGCGTGTTGGTTATTTCATTCCTCTATTTATCTACAGCGTACAGAACAAATATGCGCATTACAGACACGCGTTGTAGTAGAAGTGACTGTACAGCCTTGTGATGGCATCACTTAGTTTCCTCAAAGTCTGACCTATCCAAAGCAACCATTTTCCCCCTCACTTCTTCTTTCACTGTTGTTTGTCTAGTTTTCTAAATCATTTCTTTTTTGTTGTTCTCGGTTTTCAGAGCAATAAAAATAAAGCTTCTTTGACATTGTTGGTGAATATTCTTAATTTTTGTGTTTTGTATTTATGTCTACTGCCCCATGCAGTTCCTGGGGCCTGGAAAGGAGGGGGGGGGGGGTATAAGAGACAAAATTAGAATAAAACTATTGCATCCTCAGACATGTCGTACAAGGCTAATAACATGAGGTTGTGTATGGGGGCCGACAACCTCATCAGGTAAAACAAATTGCCACAGAGACTACAACAGCAAGACCATGAAATTATTTGTGCAGACTTCTTGCTAAAAAGGGACCAGCTACTGTGGTGCTCCATGCTCCGTAAGGAGTGCAAAAGAAAATAATGATAATGATGATTTAAACTTACAGTTTTCCCTTTTCCTCTACTGTTTTTTTACGTCTTGTCCGTGACGAAGACTGTGTGGTATCGTAGGTCTTTCACATTTGCTTTTTACTCTAGTAATTCTCAAACTAACAATCATTGCTCACAGTATTTTGTGTTGGACATGATTTCTTTTGATTGCCATATATTTTCCAGGGCACTAGAAACAAATCTTGCTTTCTACATTCTTAATTAGATGTCCGATTCCGTTTCTCCATCCTTGCCTATATTGTTAACATGTAATATGTAAGAGTTTGTAGCTTGTTAGGGTATTTCTCCAGTGAAGTCAATTTCCACATGTTTCTCACAATCTGTGTCATTTCTCTATGGACTATCAGACCAAATTGATCATTTAGTCTTGCATTTGGTTTCGAATGTGTGATTGATGGGCAAGGTCGCAGGAGAAATCTAGATCGATGAGCTGCTTTTGTTTTTCAGAGTCCTCAGAATATCTCATAATTCAATCTATAGTCTGTAAAAAGAGAAATAGAGACAAGAGGCATCCCTGTTGCACTTCAGTTCTTTTCTCAAAGGATTCTGTGATATGTTCATATTGAATAACCCTATATTCGATTTCTTCATATGTTTTCCGTCTTTAGCAAACTTACAGGAGACTCCATAGTGAAGCATCAAATTTCAAAGTGATTCTCTGTCGAAGCTGGCGAAGGCTTTGTCACTGTCTATAAATCTAATGTAGAGTAACAATTTCAGTTCAAAATGCAATTCCTATTTCACGTCTAATGTGGCTATTTTGTCTTGTGTTGTTTAAAACATGTCTATTCATTCCTTAGTTGGCCTTCAAAGCATGCCCACACTGCTTGGACAGCGCAGGCTACGATGGCTTGTCTATGTCTGACGCACGGAAGATGGTCGAATCCCCTAAGATGTTTTCTACAGACAACTGGCAGATGCCAAAAGAATAGCCGAGTTACAGCAGATGAGGTTCAAAGATGTGTGCAAGAGAGACATGGAGGCACTGGACGTAAATCCAGAAACCTGGAAGAATGATGCTCACGATCGCACCAAGTGGCGACCTTCCTTACCGCACCGCCCCATAGTGGGCGAAGCGAAGCTTTTACAATAAACAAACACAAGAGAAAAAGAACGCGCAGAAAGGTACAAAAAGAAAAAATATATAACGCAGTTCAGTGCTATCACCTCAAGGGCGCATCCTTCCCATAGTTATTTATGACTGAGGAGGGCTATGATTATTATCCCAACTAACATAATTACCGATGTACGAGGGCTGTCCGGAAAAGAATCGGCCATAATTAATATTAGAAAAACCGTTTGCGCGACATCGATGTAACTTGGCAGCCTAATAGAGTGGCCTGTTATGCACATACGTGTGCAATGTTGACGTTGCTGCACCAGTCAGTGCGACCGTTAAAAGCCGTTTAGTGAACACGTGCACTGTGTGGTCGTCGCATTCAAAATGGCTGAAATTTTCTACCTTTCAAACATGATTTCAATTTTGGAAAAAGCCAAAAGTCGCAGGGTGCCAAGTCTGGGCTATAGGGGGGATGAGTTACCTGGTTGATGTTATGTTTCAACAAAAAACTTTGCACTAGATGTGATGCATGGGCGGGCGCGTTGTCGTGATGAAGACGCCAATCGCCAGTTGCCCACAACTGTGGTCGTTTTCGTCGTACTGCATTTCTCAACCGACGGAGAACTTTGAGGTAGTACTCCTTATTAATTGTTTGGCCTGAAGGAGCGTACTCGCGATAGATAACACCTTCCCAATAAAAAAACACAGTCAACATGGTCTTGATCTTGCTACGGGTTTGCCGCGCCTTCTTCGGGCGTGGAGAGCCAGGCGACTTCCACTGAGACGACTGAGCCTTCGTTTCTGGATCATAGCAGTCGATCCACGATTCATCTCCGGTTATGACTTTCTTCATGAAATCTGGGTTATTGGTTGCGGTTTGAAGCAAATAATTAGCAACTGTGGCACGAAGTTCCTTCTGCTCTGGTAGCAGAATCCGCGGAACGAATTTTGCCACGACACGACTCATACACAGATCCTGAGTCAGAATCTCGGATACAATAGCTTTTGGAATTCCCAGATCTTTTTCTAGTTCTCGCACTGTCAGTCGCCGATCTTTGTTGATTGCAGCCCGTACACGTTAAACATTTTCCGGTGTTCTGCTTGTTGCAGGCCTTCCAGAAATGGGATCACATTCAACAGATTCTCGACCATCTTTAAAGCGTTTGTGCCACACCTTTATTTGTGTAGCACTCATTGCATCGTCTCCAAAAGCCTTCTGAATCATCATAATAGTTTCCGTGGAGGAATGTTGAAGCTTGACGCAAAATGTGATGCAGATTCTTTGCTCTACTCGTTCAGCCATTTTGAATGCGACGACCACACAGTGCACGTGTTCACTAAAAGGCTTTTAACGGTCGCACTGACTGGTGCAGCAACGTCAACATTGCACACGTATGTGCATAACAGGCCACTCTATTTGGCTGCCAAGTTACATCGATGTCGCGCAAACGGTTTTTCTAATATTAATTATGGCCGATTCTTTTCCGGACAGCCCTCGTATGTTACGTCGGTCGGTCACACTCAAAATAGTAACTCGCGCCAGAAAAAAAAGTGCGCAACACACAGTGTGCAACTTGCGCGGCGTGGGTGTTATATAAAACAAATACTTTGGTTTTTTTTTTTTTTTTTTTGCTTTTTTTTTATTCTTTCACGAAATTAGTAGCGCTCGACGAAGAAAAAGTGCGTAAAAATTGGTGTGCATGAGCCCTCACCCGATGTCCAAATCATGAAAACTTGAAAGTTTTTGGTAAAACCACTTATTATCAGGGAACACTCTTTGAAAACAATCCACGCACTTTCACACGAAATGTTGTCATCAAAGAACTTTTAAATTGAATCTAAAATAACATAATTCTCGCCGTGTGTACGTTGGTCACAGCTGAGAAATGCAACCGTGTTGAAAAATTGTATTGTTTCCATTATATATACTCTCCCGAAAATAGTTACATTCAACAAAGAAAAGCGTTCAAATGACGGTGTTCATGAACAGTTTGATTACACTGTATAATGGAAATAAACCAAAAACACTCTAAGAATGTACTTCTATCTGCTCATCCGGGAACGGAAACAGCACTCTATAATTATTGCTAGTTATTACAATAATTTTCGTTCCTTAGTCGTCTGTCTATGGTCACTTATAATGTCTCTAGCATGATCCCGTTTAATAATTTCAGTAATTGTAATATTACTCCTCTGTAATTTGTGCGCATTTGCACTTTACTTTTCTTTTCTCACTTATCAAAACCCTCTTCCTTCTAGTCTGCTGGTACATCGTCTCTTTCTCTCTCTCTCTCTCTCTCTCTCTCTTACTCTCTCTCTCTCTCTGTGTGTCTCTTCTCTCTCTCTCTCCTAGACTTTACCAAGCAGTTTGAATAATACCTCTCTAGAGGTGACTGTGTCAGCTTTGATTTCTTCTGCTGGGATGCTGTGTTGGCCCAACTGTTTTACGATTTCTTAGGAGCTTAATACGTGTCTTTATTTTTTTTGCCTTAATTAATTTGTAAAGTTTACTTACAACAGGTACTTGTAACTTGTTCTTCTGCTAACTGAATGTTAACTGTCGTTGGAAAGGACACACATGGAGAAAACTACTTGATACGGCTACATGGCAGTCCATGTTATGGACTCCCCAAGGTAAGAACGAACGAACGAACGAACTTTATTTTCAAAGGGTTGAGAATTGGGCACGCAGGCCCGTCTGACATTCTGCCCTTTCTTTCTCTCACCTTTCATATTGAATTCATTTATTCTCACATGCATTTTACATATCAATTTCAAGGAATTCAACGTTGTAAAGTAAAATAAAATAGCACACTCATATTAACATTAACTACTTATAAGCATGACATAAAATATGTTGAAAAGTACAAACATCGTCATTAGAACCTACAGTTGATATTATAAGAAAGGATAATCCGATTAGGGGGGCACGTAATCAGAACTCATAAAGTATTCGAAAAATCTACGATTGTTTGAATAGGGACTGAGGTTGTTTCTTAGGTTATGTGGAAGACAATTCCAAAGATGAGCTTTGAATAAGTCAAGCCTATGCTTGGGTACGTGCAATTTGTTTAAGCGTTGACTGCGTCTTTCGTTGTATTTGAACATTGGCCACAGATATGCTGGAGCATTATGTGACAGGATTTTGTGAACAAATTTAGCTTTGTTAAACAGAAGGCGATATTTAAGGGCAGTATTTGGAGATGTTTATATAGAACTGGAGACGAAATAAATAAAGGCGACATGGACAGATTTTGAGAAGATGGTTTAAGAGTAGGAGGCTTTTTATGTGTTTTTAAGATCTATGCTCCACGGAGAGCTGAAAGATTAATGATGAAGACAGAATAGTCAATATTGATCACACTTCTCGTCCAAAGTCCGACCTGTGCATCGGGCTAGCAGTATCAAAAAAACAAAAACAAAAACAAGTTCCTACAGAAAATACAACTACAAGCGCACATAAACTCTTTGGTACAAGTTTCCTATAAGGGACCCAGCTGTAATAGTGACTCTAAGCTCCTTCAGGAATGAAAAAGGAAATCATACTGATTATGAAAAGTCTAACCCGGATACATGAAAGCCACTTTTGACACCTGCTTCTGATGTAACAGCCGGTTTATTACACGAACGTTGAATTTTGAATATACACTTCTATAAACATCACGTGTCTTTTACCGCATTTTTCATAAGGAACTGTTGTGATACGTCGGTTGGGAGAAGGAAGCAGCACAGGTAGGGTTGGTTGGTTGGTTGGTTGGGAGAATGAAGGAGCGGTTAAGAGGGTATCAGGTTGTGGTGTTGTTGGATGTATATGATAGCATAAAACCTACTGTCAATAGATTCACGCAGATGCATTTGAAACTTAGGATGGGGGGAAAAATACGTTTTCTTGGCTTCCCTAGGTTTTAACCGCTGCAAAAATAAACACACTTAGAGTTGGCAATTCCCTCGCAAGAGGGGGTAATGATAATCCAGTTTCCGGTTTGGAATAAAAGCCAATTAGAAACGGGAAAAACAGACTACCGTTAAATATAACGCTAATGTTAAGAGAGATAGAAAGAAAGAAACCTTACACATTTCTCAAGTTTGCGAAAAAAATAATGAAAAAGAAAGAAGTTCAAATGTTATGAGCGCGTTTGAAATGCAAATGGAGACATGTTTTTGGACTTAACTGCTTGTTTGTTTTATTTTTAACCTGCTTTGTGTGTCTGTGTGCTTTTGTTTATTTATTTTGCAAACTGAGGCGTTTCGCTGTGAAACGAAACATGCAATGAGCCGTAATCGTGATTTGAAAGTATTACATCTTTTTGGGATATTGGCAGGTAAAATTAGTTTGTGACAGGCGCTAATCTGTTGAATAAATAAAGTTTGTGTTTTAAGCATACAAAGATGTCTATTCGATTTAAAAGTATCATCCGACGTCCAGGTTGAAGTAATTATACGTTCTAAATTAGTCAGCGATAAGCATAAACCCGTTTGAGGATTATGTGTTTTAAGGACATTAAAGATGTCTTTATTATCCATCTCATATACATATTTTTGACAACAACAGACAGCGTTGGAGGGACAGACAGTCATATGAAAATAAGAACCGAAAACTCACCTCCTTGCGTCACAAATATACACATATACAAGAAATCTATTTTCATTTAAAATGTCAAGTCAGTCCTATTGTATGGCTCTGAAACATGGAGAAAAAAAAAAACAACAACAAACCAAAAACTACATACTTTCATGAATTGTGTAGAAGAGAATAACTGAAGTATGACAAGGTCACTAATATTGAACTGATGACAAGGTCACTAATGTTGAACTAATGACAATGTCACTAATGTTGAGCTGATGACAAGGTCACCAATGTTGAACTAATGACAAGGTCACTAATGTTGAACTAATGACAAGGTCACTAATGTTGAACTAATGACAAGGTCACTAATGTTGAACTGATGACAAGGTCACTAAGGTTGAACTGATGACAAGGTCTCTAATGTTGAACTGATGACAAGGTCACTAATGTTGAACTAATGACAAGGTCACTAATGTTGAACTGATGACAAGGTCACTAACGTTGAACTGATGACAAGGTCACTAATGTTGAACTGATGACAAGTGCACCAATGTTGAACTGATGACAAGGTCACTAATGTTCAACTGATGACAAGGTCACCAATGTTCAACTAATGAGAAGGTCACTAATGTTGAACTAATGACAAGAGCCAGACAAGCGCCAGGAAACAAGAGATGAGAGGAAGAAGCTGGAGAAGGATATGACACACGTTGAGGAAACTTGTTGACAGCATTACCAGGCAATCCTTGTTCTGGAATCCTGTGTGTAAAAGAGGTAGAGTAAGACCAAAGAACACAAGGAGAAGAAGACTGCTGGAGACAAACATGAAGGTGATGAAGAACACACGGAAAGACCTTGAGCTGATGGCACTGGACAGGAAGACTTGGCATAAGTTTGTTGAAGGCCTATGCTCCTAGGGGGTGTTGAAATGTCAAAGAAGAAGAATATGAACGAAATCACGCCCAACAAATGTCGGAGTTTTCAACTCAAACTTCAAGCCAGCCCTATTGTATGACTGAAACAACAAAATCAACAACCCAGGAGTTACAGATTTTCCTGAATGGGCGCTTACATGGAATTGAAGGATTGAAACAGTATGATAAGATCACCAATGTGGAACTGATGACAAGAGCCAGACAAGTGCGAGCATAATTTGTCCAGTAAGATCAATCCCTAGTTATTTGTTATGAAATATGCGCAACTGACAAACATCATTTTAAAACAAAATAGGAGGTTCATGCTATTTTGGAGAGACGCGCTTCGTTCCACCTTAGACACAAGGTCTGTCCGTTATATAAAGGTGTATAGGGAGCCGCGCTGGTGTAATGGTTACCACACTGCGCTGGCGATCGGGTGATCCAGGTTCGAGCCCTGGCGAGAACATTTGAAGAAGTATCGTCGACCGGGACTTGGATTGGACTAATTCGAGCCCTAGCGAAGACATTTGAAGAAATGTCTTCGACCAGGGACTAGAATAACCTGACCGGCTCCTGAGCCGACCCAGCTGTAATGGATACCTCCGAAATCGGCGAGTATCTGCCTGAATGGCGAGAGGACACCTGTCATTGTACAGGGGAAAAAGGTATACTCACGTAAAATCAGTCTCAGGTTAGACATATTAACCGGAGAATTCCCCTCGAGTAATAGCGGGCGTACGAAAAAAAAATATAAGGGCGTACAACCAAATATAAAAAAAACCTTGTGCATTGGAATAACTATATTGCCATGTTCTGTCTAGGATCAGTATATGTGTCTCGAGACATCAAATAACCATATTGCCATGTTCTGGCTGGGATCAGCATATGTGTCTCGATACATCAAATAACTATATTGCCATGTTCTGGCTGTGATCAGTACATGTGTCTCGAGATATCAAATAACTATATTGCCATGTTCTGTCTGTGATCAGTATATGTGTCTCGAGATATCAAATAACTATATTACCATGTTCTGGCTGGGATCAGTATATGTGTCTCGAGACATCAAATAACTAAGTTGCCATGTTCTGGCTGTGATCAGAATGTGTCTCGAGATATCAAATAACTATATTACCATTTTCTGGCTGGGATCAGTGTATATGTCTCGAGACATCAAATAACTATATCCCCATGTTCTGGATGTGATCAGTATATGTGTCTCGAGACATCAAATAAATATATTGCCATGTTCTGGCTGGGATCAGTATATGTGTCTCGAGACATCAAATGCTTGACAATTATTATCTACATTTTCCTACTTGCTTCTTATAGAGCATGGAACGACAACTACAACTAGTCCGCTTACACGAAGCCTGCATCAACCAGTAACGTTATCTTGCAGCTGTGGCTTCTGTAACAATTTGTTGTACATGATGATGCTGCAACAAAACTAAATTGCTTTTTTTTCTTCATAAAATACCATCTTTTGTCGTTTTTTTTTTCTTACAATTTCACAAGACCAGGAGTTTAAAGGCAGTAAAAAAAAATAATGCTCTCCAATCGAGTTGATCTAAGACCATGTTTTGAGATATTCTATACATTTATTGCAATCAGTATATACATCAGCTCTGACACATTTTCAATGGCACTAATTGAGAACATATGAAAATGAATGCCATGATTTTTTTTCTGACGTGTGCATAAACAGTAATCCCTTAAGACCACGCATGTTAGAATTATATAACCTCATGTGCAGATGCCAAAATGTACTTACAAGTGTCAGAAATATTTGCACGGATGTGCATGAGTATGTGTTCACGGTGTGTGTGTGTTTATTTTCATTTACTTTAAAGGTTGTGTCTTTTCATTTATTTTTTTGTTTGTTTGTTTGTTGGGAAGTTGTTGTTTTCATATGAAATTTTAGCGTCTGCCAATTTTAACGTTTACATTCCTGTGGTAAATTTGATTCCAATTTGTTATTATAATATAAGTGATAATCGGCGTTGCACAATACACATTTTTAAATAATATACAGTACTTTATTCTTGAATGAGGTCACTGTTTTCGACCTTGAAAGGGAGATTACATTTTATTACGCGCCTTTTAGTAGCAACGAAAATTTTGTACACAAACTACTTGCTTACTTACTTACTACTTACTTACTTACTTACTTACTACTTGCTTACTTACTTACTACTTACGTACTTAGTCGTTCATCTTCGACCCTGGGGTGTAGAAATTGCCAGAGAGAACGCTATAATATTCTATCGTCTGTCTTCTTCCTGGCCTGGTTCCAATCTAGTCCTCGGTCTTTCAGAGATTGTCTAATGTTGTCCTGCCAGCGGACTCTGGGTAATCATGCAGGCTGGATCCCTGGCACTTGACTTCCCATATTTGGTAGCCGATATTCTTCAATTCTGCATACATGGCCAAAACATCGTAATTGGGAGCGTTCAATGTGAGTCTGCAGGGAACAGGGTTTAATGCCAGGTCGTATTGTCTGTTTGCGGACCATATCTCTTATTGCTACATTAACCACCTTCCTCAGATACCGCATTTCTGAGGTTTGGAGCTGGCTTTTGTGGGTTGTAGTCATTGCCCATGACTCGTATCCATACGTCAAGACTGGGACATAGGTGGAGCGGTATACAGCCATCTTCGTCGTCTTGGGAATTTCTCTTTTGCTGAGGAATCCTCGATTTATGGCCTGAAAAAGTCTCTTCTTTGATGCCTCCCTTCTAATCTATAACAGTTCCAAGATATTTAAAGTAGTTGCCCTGCTCCAGAATCTGTTCTCGCAGCATAATCTGATGCGATATTTCCTCCCATGAAATCACTATGGTTTTTGTTTTGGATGATTACCATCCTTCTAATCTCCAGCTCTTCCTTCCAGACTTGCAGGTTGGATTGAAGATGTGCCTCTGATTTATCAATCAGGGCAAGATCGTCGGCAAATATCAGCTCTGAAATACAGAGTTGTCTTATCCCCCAGTATCCCATCGAATACTTTCTTGTCCTCTCCTTACATGATTTAATGACATCGTCCATGAAGAGTATGAAAAGAGAAAGTGACAGAATATCACCCTGTGTTATACCAGTAATGGTTCTGAACTCTTCTGACTTATGGTTTGCCGTCCTCACATGGCTGCAAGACTTGTAGAAGCTCTGCGCAGCATAGATCAGAGGTACTGGATGTTCTTTCCTGTCAAGCAGCCCCAAAATGTGCTCCAAGGGATCTTGGCAAATGCGTTATTGTCACAGGTAGCTAGAATTGTTTGCCCCTGTAATCTGAGTGGTCTGATTTTGGCTACGCCCACTTTTCTGTAATTTTTGATCTATACAGCTCCTATTCTGTCTTTGATTCTGTCAATCTCGTAGAACCAGCGAATGTCCAACCCCTCGCACGCGCAGCGGCAGTTTGTATAAGCTAGTTTTGCATGTAGCGGTCCTGAGGGGAAGCGGCATGATGTCAATAGATCTTTCATAGTGGCATTCAGGGAGACTAAAAGTCCCCTGATCGCTTTGATTAGGGGAGACACGGGGATTTCATTGCATCTTTTATCTGGTGCCACCTCTCGGTGCCAGTCGAGCGTAAGTCGCTCGCAGAAACGGGCGAGTAGGTTAACATTACGTCATTTTCTTTCGGCTAGGGGCAACCACAGAAGCTCTTACGTGGTATTACGGCTTTTGTTCTCTTTTCATCTTGAATGGTCTGCAAACGCAAACCGAACATCTGACATTTTTCTTACTATAATAGGGCAGGTCTCTAACACTTGGTACCAGTTGCATCGTCTAGGATTTTGCTGCCAGTCTGTACTATGGTTGAGAGCCGTTTTGTAACTGTATTTGTGCGGAGATTATTCCTTGATTTGGTAAGCACACCGTACTTTTCTTGTAGTTAATTATTGGGCTTTTAGCTTAATTATAGATATATTTTAATCCCGAGTTATTTTATTTCATCTCGTATATATAATTCTTAAAGAAAAGTGACTTGCGAAATCTGGGAGACATTATGTATTAAGTGCGCTACCAATTATAACTCTGCTTACGAAGCACGGCCCGAACCAGAAGATGAGATAATTCAGAGATTTTGTATCGGACAGATATATATATATATATATATATATATATATATATATATATATATATATATATATATATATATATATATATATATATATATATATATATATATGCACAAAACAAATGTCTATGTTAGAGAGAAGATAAACACCTATGCAGGCCATCAAGAACCACTTTTGTCAATAGTGAAACGTCGAAAGCTTGCCTGGTTTGGGCATGTAACTCGTCATGACTCCCTTTCGAAAACGATCCTCCAGGGAACAGTCGAAGGTAAACGGAGAAGAGGAAGGCAAAGAAAATCCTGGGCTGATAACATCAAAGAATGGGCAGGACACGGTTTCTCCACACTTGTACGCATTGCTGAGAATAGAGAGCAGTGGAGGACCCTGTCTGCTGATGATTCCACCATGGCACCCCTACGACCCATGACGGGTTATGGGTTGAGATGATGATGATATATATATATATATATATATATATATATATATATATATATATATATATATATATATATATATATATATATATATATATATATATATATATATATATATATATATATATATATATATATATATATATACATACACATAATTTAATAAGACAGAAAAATCATGTATATCAATTTATTTGATCAAGGTTTTTTTCCTTTTAAAATGTGTATAATTTCGTTCGGTAAAGAGTTTCGCTATTAATTTGCTACAAGGGTGTTGGTCACGCCAGTTAATTTAATAACATATTTCTTGTTTTGAGTGGCTTAAATTGACCTTGCTTTTGGCCTGAGTCAGATTGCGCATGTGCGAAGCGAACGCAAGCAAGGCGTTTCCCGCATGACTCGCTACAAGTGTTATGGACCAGCGCTATAGCGCCGTCCAGCCCCAGAAGGGGAAGGGGGGTGGGAAGAGGTGTGCGTGGTATATTTATGTATCAGGGGATTGCAAGGTGTATGTTTTGACATAGAGAGTATTCGTTTTAGTGATGGAGAGAAAAGACTGTGCAGTCAATTGTGGTTGTAAATGTTTAGTCCTGGGTGTTCTATGGTGGCGTAGATATGTATATTTTCTTGATTGTCTGTATTTTCCAGTACTGATCAAGATTGAAGCTGTCTGTGCTCTATTACGAGACAAAACGAGTTGTCAGGATAAGATTTGGGCAGAAAGCAGAAAGTGCCTTTGGATTCTATTTATTTTGCTCCATGTTCGCAGCCCCAAGTTATTCCGACAACACGACCTGTCAGCCGACCATTCTAACGGATGCTTGTTTTTCTTATGTGGAGTAATTTCATATTGCCCATCACAGTACTTATGGGCCGTTACAATTGCCATTCATTCCTCTGGGCCACTTCGGTGTAACCCCTTTACACCCTATCACCTTGGATTATACTAGCTTACAGCCAAGAAGAAGAAGCCGAAGATTTACCGGTCTCAGCACTTGTAGGGTTTTCAGGCTACGATCACCCATTTGAGGCGCTCCTAGCGAGTCCTCATTTATATTCGTTGTTCTAATTTGTGAGCCGAGGTCTCTAGCGACCGGCTAAATGGAATTTCGCAGGTGCGCTGGAGTTAATGCCTTAGCATTCGTCGCTATCACTCGTGCCCTTTGAAAAAGGGTGCGCGCTGGAATAAATTTACACTCATTTCTGCGGGAGTCATCTCCTCATCCACTAGGTTACTACACTCAAGGACCCGTGTTAGGTCTCTAAGTAGGAGTACTTACCTTTTCAGGATTAATTCAACTCAAGGCAGGAGAGGCCGTCTTCATCACGTAGGATTGGGTGTCCTTGTCCATTAAACAGCTGAATTTATATAGGACTTGCTGAGTTTCGGTGTGGAGTGAGTGAACATGGGCGAGTGTGCGATTGAGTCGAGTGGTGTGGTAAAGTGTGTGTTGGCCAATATTTTTGCTTAGTGAGTTTGACTGTTCTTTTTAGCCTTCAGACATTTTGAAGGCATACTGATATTCCAATTGTTTTGGTCCGTGTTTTTTTTTTTTGTTTGCTTAATAAAACACAAAATTATCTATTGTGGTCAGGATCTCTTCTCTTATAACTGTCACTGTATGTCGTGTCGTATGTCCCCTACTGCCTTAGTTTTATCTCTGAGCATAGGAGGGCGGGGCGAGAAATTGACAATAAAAGTAAGTCGTAGGAGGCTGAAGACGTACCACAACCACTCATATCTCTCCCCATAATTTCATTAGTTAATCTATTCTTATCTACGTTCACATCTTCGCATTTACAATCTGTCTGAACTTAGACATACTGTATTCAAAATCCATTAGTACCTGCGACACTTATCCATATCCAAGAATCAATGGTTTTGATTACTTCGGTTTATTCGGAAGCCACCCTAGACCTCACCCTTTTGTGGCTCAACCAGGCAGGTGAGTCCCTCCTTCAGGATTCCAGACTTACTTTTACCAAGGACATTAATGAGAGATGTACAAAGACTCACACTACGAAATCATAAATAAATTAAAACTAAGAATTCGTTTTAATAATTTAATTATATTGTATAAAAGGCACCCGAAAATGTTTTAATTGTGTTCTTTTTTCTAACTAATGACAGATAACTGAAAAAAAAAAAATTACTGTCGTACCTCCTACGTGAATCAGAGCAGCCTGGAAGACAACTTTGCTCACCTTTACGCTGCCGATTTTTCTTTGGAATTTGCAAAAGCCGATATTCATGCCTACCAACAATGCAGATGGCGATGATTCCTTGAAATAACTTTTTCGTTCTTTGAGTTTAACTCCCGTGCGGCAGGTTTTTGAAAGCATAGGGTTACACACAGAAACTTAGAAATCATAATTAAAGAAAACATACTTATGAAATGATAAATGAACTGTAAAGTCGTTAGAAGCGTAACTCAAGAGTCGACTTGTTTTAAACTTTCACAAATGTCATAATTTTTATTAATGCAGTCTTATAGCCATGCGTGACGTCACATGCTATGACTCACAGTTGGTGAAGGATTTTCCCGACATGTGCTACTGAGTGTACGTTTCACAAGCATTTCAAACGGAGGAAAATATGTTGTTAGTTTATTCGTCATGCATGGTTTGATTGCACGATAAATTCCTTGTGTGCACGAGTCTGAGGTGAGTTTAGATATGTTAATGTTCTTGTGAAGAAATTGAAAAGTCTTGAGCGATTGCTTGTAATTCTCTTTCGCATTAGATCAAATTGTAAAATGGACGGCAAATTTTAAACAAAGTCTTAAATACGGAAATATACTACTCGTCAAAAGTCAAGGGCCACCCTATTATTTTCAATACACTTTTATATAAGCGCATAGAATGATTAAATGAAGGAAGTTTTTAGTAAAAATGGGTGCAATATCTTCCTCTGACAGTCCTCTATGCACGTTAAGCATAAAAACAACTCACCGACAAACATGGTGATCACGTGCAATTTGGTTTGCTGACCATAAATTCACATTTTTAATCTGTTTTTTCAAAATTCTGCACAACCAAACAGGTGAAGTAATCGTGCTGATTGACATTCCACGTGCAATGGCGACTTTTCGTGAACAGAGTTCACTCTTAATTTGTTTTACAATCAGCAGACTTAGGGTAGTTTCATCACTTGCAAAAACCATGCCACCGAGAAGAATTTTTGACACCTTACAAAGAATGAGGGCTATAGCGTGGGTTGAAAGTGGTTTATCTGTCCGTGAGGTTGCTAGACGGTTTACAGTGTCACACTCTACTATCCAAAGAATTTTGGAGAGATTTCAGGCCAAAGGAAGTGTGGAGGATCGCCACCGGCCAGGTCGCCTTAGATGCACCAATAGACATGATGACCGGTACCTCTTGTTGTCAGCCCTGCGCCATCGAACAGTGACTTGTTCCACTCTAAGATGTCAGCTGAGACAAACTGTAAACGTTAATGTCAGTCAAAGCACCATTCGCAGACATTTACATGAATTTGGACTGGCTGCTCGACGTCCTGCAGTCAGAATCCCTCTTACTCCTGCTCATCGCAGAGCCAGTGTTGCTTGGTGTCGCGAGCACATCCGATGGACAATGCAACAATGGAGTCAAGTTCTCTTCACTGATGAATCTCGCTTCACTGCCAGCTCATTCACCTGACCTTTCTCGGATTAAGCACCTCTGGGATGTCCTTGGTCGAAGATTGTCAACAAATAACCCATCCAATGGATGTTGCACAGCTGACTGCATTTCTGCTTCAGTAATGGCAAGCTGTTCCTCAGGATACTCTTCGGACCCTTGTAGACTCGATGCGTCTACGCTGTCTTGAATGCCTTGCTGCAAACGGTAGTCATACCCGATTTTGAAATGTATATTTGTCCAATATCTATTGTGTGACTTTTGAAAAGGTGGGTGACACACTTCACAGCTTCATTGCGTTTGAATGTGTGTTTCCATTTCTTTATGTGACATGTCAATTTTATATTCAATAAATGCCGTTTTGACTGATACCAATTACGTTTATATCAGATTTGTTTTATGGTTTCTACCAAGGTTTTTCTAAGTGGCCCTTGACTTTTGACGAGTAGTATATATTTAAATCAGTTAAATAGCTCATAAGGCCTCTTTTTTTTGCGACAAACAGATCGAAAGACAAATTGGCTTCAGTGGCACTATTCGCAAAAGCGCTAAAATTCATGGACGCAGTCAAAAACTCACATGGACCACATCCCCCTTTTCCCCGTGTGACACAAGAGAAGAAGTAAACAAATATAGTAACCATTCAGAAAATAAAATGTCAGCCTATTCATTCTTGTATCAAGACCCTTTTTTTTTAAATTCACTCCTGTTTACAAGATTGAACTGTTTACTAAACTGCGCGCTTACCACTTATGGGATCCCTTAACATTCTATTATTTCTTTAAACATGTATAACACATAAGAAAGGGAAACCCGAGGCCTGTAAACAGTAAATAAATATTAGACAAACATAAAGGCATGTTTTCAGGCACTGTAGTGAAATTGACAGAGATACAACGGTAAAATACCTCCAAAGATAACATTAAAGGATAAAAACATAATGCGTAGGCTGCGAATAGTACATGATCGCCTAGACCGCGGGTCATCATCCTCCATAAAAATTGACTCGCTAGACAGGAGGGGAACGGCGGATCAAAAAGGAAAAAAATATGACTGGAAAGATTGCGTGAGACTAGAAAGGCTAAGGAGACGCAATTGGGGGGGGGAAACGGAGAAAAGTCACGTTTCCCAAGTTGACATAAAAAGTAAGCAACTCGACAGAAGGGACCATAGATATGTTACGCCACAGTCATTTATTGGACGCTTTTGCGCGATACCAAGCCCTTGATTTGAATTCAGCGGCTAAACGCAGATGTTTGGGATATTACAAAATTTAAAAAGTACTTTTTTCTTAATATTAATGTTAGGAATATAAAAATTAGCTGGCCGGATGGCCTATTCTGAGCAGTGAACTAATATGTTCTTAATTTTACAGACGGATAGATAATATTGAAGATAATGACAAAAGACAGTGTTGTTCACATCATCGACAGACTGTATTGAATCTAAAAGTGTCGCTAATTGCACAAAAAAACACGACCTCGAGACGCAGGTGTTCAAATTTACTTAGTATGGAGGAGAGGGTTTTTGGGTGGTAGCTGTGTCTAAATATAACTTTTAACGACAAAATTTTGGAGGGGAGAGAAAGGTTGGTTCAAAAATCAAGTACATTTTTGTAGAAACACAAGTAGAGACGGACAGACTAACAGATAACCATCCATACTTGACTGAAGCATGACTGAAATGACTTTAGTGTAGGAAATTTGAATTTAAAATAAACCTAGGCAGTGATTGGCCACAGACAATCATATTATTAGCGCTCAGAGCGCATTTGGGGCCATTCTTCAATAGTTGTTCAGTGATAGACACAGATTTTAAAGTGTGGTGATTTCCATATGAAAGAAAGTGAAATAAATTTAGGGACGCCATACTATAGCCAGCAGCTCAGCTGAGTTTTGCTAGCAATTCTGTGTTATTTATTCATAATCTGGTAAGATTGAAATTATTTCCTTATATATTTTGAATATTGTTTCATGTTCGAGTGATTTGATACTGCCATATCGAAATCTAGCCTTACAAACAAGTAGGGATTTGCTCTAGACCCCCCGCCCAGTTCAGGGTCTAGGGACCAACAATATACATAAACTCCAACAAGGGTTAGGCAAGACAGATCAAGTGTTGAGAATAATGAAACATATTACCTATCCTCTTTTAGGGCAGAAAACTAATAAATATTTTTCAGAATCTATAGTCTGGGAGGATCTATCTGATGTAAAACCACCATGGTAAATGTGCTGTTTGGTCAGAGAGATCTGACCTGTCTGTATGATGTGGTTGTTGTGTCAGTGTTGTGTCCAGACGTGGGTAGAGAATAGATTTTGACACATGGCCCATACTTTGATTGCAGAGCTGTGAGTTTCTGTTGTCAACCAAGCAGTGTCTATTCAGTTGGTGACTTACTCGAGTGTATCTGTGCAGTACTTGTGACAGAGACCACCATTATTGCCCGCCAGCACGGAGAGGTGGGACCACCAGATTTCAGCACCAGAGCTACAACTACAAGATGAGTGAGCCTCTGGTCTGCTGGACATTCACCAACACCGTTTAGTTACTAATACCCCCATAAAAATTCCCACCATTTTCTGGACACTGTGTAGTCAATATAGACAGGTGTGATGAGGCCACCCCAACAGCACAAACATTAACTATCCTCCCAAGTAGATGACTACTAGAACATTTTAATAAAACTAACTAGTATAGTACATATATATGTACACTATTGCATTTATGATATAATATTCCATGCATTTATTTCATAATCTCTAAATCCTTTTAAGTTCTGGTCAATCTAAAAAATTGATCCAGAACAAAATAAATGTAATATAATTCTATCAAAAAATTTTACACTATTGAGTTAGTTCAGTGTGTTGTAACATTTATTAATATTATTAGTCTTCTTAAATATCTGTGGGTGTATTTATAAACTATCACACCACACTACACATCATTACCCTAGACACTTTACGTAGCCACATTCATTAAAAAAAATTAAGTGTGAGGTCGTAGTGGTAGCAAGAAAGGCCTTCTGATAATTCACAACTACATTTTATCTCAGGAGCCTTCACAGCTGGCCTCATACATTACATTTAGTAATATCACCATCATACAATACCATCAAACACCACTACATATATTGGGGTCTTGTCCGGGGATAATTAGCCCAACAGTAATATTAGGATCTCCTGGTGGGAGAAATAAAAGTAGGGAAATAAATTGTAAAATTCCCTTTAAAATTAAAAGTGTCCCTGTAGATAAAAGTTGGTGAATCTTCACAGCCAGTAATAATTAATTAGTTAACTGGTTAGTTAGAATTAGTTAGACTATAGTCATAAGAAGTACTTAGTGTATTTACTGGTTAGAGATTTAGCTTGTATATTATTATATTGTCTAAAAAGTATGGCGGAGCTGGCAAAATTTAGATCAGCTGCTGTGCTCACCGCGAAGGAGATGGGAATGGATGGTCAAATTTTAATTCAATACGTAACGGCTGAATGTGATAAATATATTGAACGGGAAGAAAGGAGGTTAGCTGAAGAGAAGAGGTTAGAGGCTGATAGAGAAATTAAGAGGCTGCAGATTGAGGCAGAAGAAAAACGACAGCAAAGGGAGGCAGAAGAAAAAAGATTGACTGCCGAAAGGGAGGCAGAAGATAGAAGGTTGCAAAGGGAGCACGAATTACGAATAAGGGAGCTGGAATTACAAGGCCAGGCTCCTGAAAATGGTGCCAGCCCTTTTGCCTCAGATGCTACGCCTAGTCTGGGAGCCTCAAACTCCGCTATGGGGTTTCATTTAGACCATTTTGTTGAAAAAGACGATGACATAGAGGGGTACCTAGGACGTTTTGAGTTATTAGCTACTACATATGGGTTAGAGAGAGAGAGGTGGAGCTTAAAGCTATCACAGGGATTGAGAGGTACTTCTTATGAAGTATTTGCCAAAATGAACAGGGAAGACCAAGACAATTATGACATGTTAAAGCAGGCTTTGTTATTAAGGTACGAGAAGAATGGTGAATTTTATCGTAAGAAATTTAGAAATGCCAAACTGTTGTCTGGGGAGACATACCACCAATTCTCTGCTAGACTGGAAACCTATTTGGAGAAATGGACGGCTCTGGGGAAGACCCAAGATCTTAAAGAAATGATCATGATTGAGCAATTGAGAGAGTCCATGGCTCCAGACATGAGAAAATTTCTCATGGAACAAGGTGCAGAGAAGTTGGGGGAAATTTTAAATGTTGCTGAGAGGTATCAGGCAGCTCAGGCAGAGGTAAGTGGTGCTAAAAAGAAGCACATAGACAATTTTAAAGCTCCACAGCAATTTAATAAATTTGATAATAGAGAGCAGGGAAATAAAGGTAGGACAAACTTTGAGCGGCCAAGAAATGACTATCGCGACAGAAACTCACAGTTCAATGACCAAAAGTTCAATGAAAGAAAACCGTTGAACCAAGGAAAAAGATGGTGTAAATGGTGCAAGAAGGATAACCATAACACCGAATTTTGTAGAAGGAAACCTTCAAACATTACTGCAATGAAGTCGGGGACGCTAAGATTAAAGGGTAATCCTAATGGACAACAGGAACCTTATCACCCCCCAGTTTGTGAGGATGTTATTTGTAATGGGGTCACCATAAGGTGCCTTTATGATACAGGTTTGGATTATGATTCAGTTGTGAAGTCTAGCCTAGTGGACCCAAGTCAGTATTCCACAGAAACAGTGGAAATACAAGGGGCGACTAAGGACATACCACTCATGACACTTCCCATCGCAAGGATAACGGTGAAAACTCGCTATGTGGAAGGAGAAATCAGAGCAGCAGTGATAGATGAACCAATCTACCCTCTGATATTGGGTGTAGATACGTCTTCTTGGGGAATCCCGAGAAACCTGTGATCATGGCGACAGTGCAGACCAGGTCACAGAAGAAGGAGGAAGAAGGTGAACCTATAAATGCTCATCCAGAGGAGATGAGGAAGGCGCAGGCTGAGGATAGGACACTCAAGCCCTGTTTTAAAAAATTGCCCAAATGCCACACACCTCCGAGCAAGGGGGAATATTTCATGAAGAACAAACTATTATACAGGAAGACAGGAACTAGATCCCCTGGTCACGGACAGTTAGTTCTTCCCAAGATATATAGGGCAAACTTAATAAGGAGCTTACATGTTGGAAAAGATGGTGACCATGAGAAAGTCGGTACCATCTGCCAAAAGATTGCTCGAAAATACTATTGGCCCGACGTAAATGTCGATGTTGAAAACTTTGTAGAAGCATGTGGCGTATTTCATGAGGGAACACCCACAAAGGGAAAATATGTGCAGGACCTAGAAACGCCACGGGGCAACTTTAGGCCTGAAAGGAAAACTAATTATACTCGGGTAGACAAAGTGGAATGGGAGCCCCCTTTTCACACCCAGTCTTCACTTGAATGGATTAACATGGCCACTATGCGAAGAGTACAAAGAAGAAATTTTACCCAGGATAAGATGACAATCCCTCGGTCAGACTTATATAAACTGGAGGAACAGACAAGAGAGCGAAGATCTCTCATAAGCAATCTAAAGTGGGGAGACAAACCCCAGAAAAAAATTGGTAGTGGTCGATTTGTGAGTGATGATTCTAGGAAGAAAAGTCCTCATTATAAAGCTTCTAAGGGACGGGACCAGACGGGTTCCATGAAAAATACGTATGATAAATTAAAGATCCAGATGTAGCTTTATTAAGGACCTGGACAGATGAGAAGGCGGAAGAGACTGTTACCTCATCGTATCAATACGTGAACGAACTGACCACTCGTTTGAAAGCTGGATGGAAACTGGCAAATGATAATTTGAAACAAGCCAGGAAGAAACATGCAGCATATTTTAATAGGAAGGCAAAGGACATGGAACTGGCAGTCGGAGAGAAGGTGCTGCTTCTACTACCCGGAAGCCAGAATAAATTACAAATTGGTTGGCAAGGTCCATATACGGTTCTAGAGAAGGTGTCTAGAACAAACTATAAAATTGACAAAAAGGGGAAGGAAAAAGTTTATCATGTAAACCTGTTAAAGAAGTATCTGGACAGACCACTCCAGGAAAGCACCCCCTTATTGACCTTGGCTATTGCAACCCAGATGCAAAAATAACCACTCACCTCACATGAATACCCATTACATCCTTGTGAAACAGCAGCACAGGTAAAAGTCAGTAAGCACCTGACTAAAAACCAGAGGGAGAGAGTTCAACAAGTTCTGGAGGAACATACAGATGTATTAACAGATAAACCAGGCCATACAAATTTGCTACAGTATGACATGAAACTGGTAGACTCAAACCCAATCTGTATGAGAGCCTATTCTATTCCGTTCGCGAAGGAGAAGGCATTGAAGGAAGAAATAGAGTATTTGTTGAAGGAGGGGATTATTTCGCACAGTGAATCATCTTTTAGTTCTAGTGTCGTTTTGTTGAGAAAACCGTCTGGGGAACACAGACTGTGCATAGATTACAGGAAACTGAATGCTGTCACAGAAGGACAAGTGGATCCATTACCAGACACAAAACAGTTATTTGCCAGACTGAACAAGGCAAAATACTTTTCAAAGGTGGATCTTAGTAAAGGCTATTACCAGATCCCAGTGAAGCCTGAAGTGAGACCTTATTTGGCTTTTAGCACTTCGGATGGACATTATGAATTCAATATGCTACCATTCGGACTGAAAAATGCTCCGAGTGTGTTTTCAAGGATGATGCGCAAATTGTTGGATCCCCTTAATAACCCATGTATCACGAATTTCATGGATGATATTCTCGTCGCCACAGAGACATTTGAAGAACACATTGAAGCTCTGGAGATGTTGTTTGATAGACTTCGGGAGGCGAACTTAACTGCTAGGCCAACAAAATGTTGTATTGGATGCAAGGAGTTGGAATTCTTGGGACACACTGTATATCAGGGTAATATGACCCCTGATCCTAAGAATTTGGAAAAACTGCAGAGAGCACCTAGGCCACAAACAAAAAAGGACGTGCGATCATTCGTGTCGTTATGCGGATTTTATCAGAAATACATCAAGAATTTTAACGCCATTTGTGCTCCTCTGACTGATCTGACTCGCAAGGGACTTCCAGATAAAATTATTTGGACTGCACAATGTGAACTAGCGTTCCAAGAGTTAAAGGAAAAACTCACTAGCAAGCCTATTCTCAAACTGCCTAATTAGAGTAGTGGCAGACGTGAGGAGTAATTTTACCTATGTGTATCGCTGGTTTTGGAACTTGCCATAGGCATGTTTTCAAGTGGGGAGATGTGTAGTGAAATTGACAGAGATACAACGGTAAAATACCTCCAAAGATAACATTTAAGGATAAAAACATAATGCGTAGGCTGCGAATAGTACATGATCGCCTAGACCGCGGGTCATCATCCTCCATAAAAATTGACTCGCTAGACAGGAGGGGAACGGCGGATCAAAAAGGAAAAAAATATGACTGGAAAGATTGCGTGAGACTAGAAAGGCTAAGGAGACGCAATTGGGGGGGGGAACGGAGAAAAGTCACGTTTCCCAAGTTGACATAAAAAGTAAGCAACTCGACAGAAGGGACCATAGATATGTTACGCCACAGTCATTTATTGGACGCTTTTGCGCGATACCAAGCCCTTGATTTGAATTCAGCGGCTAAACGCAGATGTTTGGGATATTACAAAATTTAAAAAGTACTTTTTTCTTAATATTAATGTTAGGAATATAAAAATTAGCTGGCCGGATGGCCTATTCTGAGCAGTGAACTAATATGTTCTTAATTTTACAGACGGATAGATAATATTGAAGATAATGACAAAAGACAGTGTTGTTCACATCATCGACAGACTGTATTGAATCTAAAAGTGTCGCTAATTGCACAAAAAAACACGACCTCGAGACGCAGGTGTTCAAATTTACTTAGTATGGAGGAGAGGGTTTTTGAGTGGTAGCTGTGTCTAAATATAACTTTTAACGACAAAATTTTGGAGGGGAGAGAAAGGTTGGTTCAAAAATCAAGTACATTTTTGTAGAAACACAAGTAGAGACGGACAGACTAACAGATAACCATCCATACTTGACTGAAGCATGACTGAAATGACTTTAGTGTAGGAAATTTGAATTTAAAATAAACCTAGGCAGTGATTGGCCATAGACAATCATATTATTAGCGCTCAGAGCGCATTTGGGGCCATTCTTCAATAGTTGTTCAGTGATAGACACAGATTTTAAAGTGTGGTGATTTCCATATGAAAGAAAGTGAAATAAATTTAGGGACGCCATACTATAGCCAGCAGCTCAGCTGAGTTTTGCTAGCAATTCTGTGTTATTTATTCATAATCTGGTAAGATTGAAATTATTTCCTTATATATTTTGAATATTGTTTCATGTTCGAGTGATTTGATACTGCCATATCGAAATCTAGCCTTACAAACAAGTAGGGATTTGCTCTAGACCCCCCGCCCAGTTCAGGGTCTAGGGACCAACAATATACATAAACTCCAACAAGGGTTAGGCAAGACAGATCAAGTGTTGAGAATAATGAAACATATTACCTATCCTCTTTTAGGGCAGAAAAACTAATAAATATTTTTCAGAATCTATAGTCTGGGAGGATCTATCTGATGTAAAACCACCATGGTAAATGTGCTGTTTGGTCAGAGAGATCTGACCTGTCTGTATGATGTGGTTGTTGTGTCAGTGTTGTGTCCAGACGTGGGTAGAGAATAGATTTTGACACATGGCCCATACTTTGATTGCAGAGCTGTGAGTTTCTGTTGTCAACCAAGCAGTGTCTATTCAGTTGGTGACTTACTCGAGTGTATCTGTGCAGTACTTGTGACAGAGACCACCATTATTGCCCGCCAGCACGGAGAGGTGGGACCACCAGATTTCAGCACCAGAGCTACAACTACAAGATGAGTGAGCCTCTGGTCTGCTGGACATTCACCAACACCGTTTAGTTACTAATACCCCCATAAAAATTCCCACCATTTTCTGGACACTGTGTAGTCAATATAGACAGGTGTGATGAGGCCACCCCAACAGCACAAACATTAACTATCCTCCCAAGTAGATGACTACTAGAACATTTTAATAAAACTAACTAGTATAGTACATATATATGTACACTATTGCATTTATGATATAATATTCCATGCATTTATTTCATAATCTCTAAATCCTTTTAAGTTCTGGTCAATCTAAAAAATTGATCCAGAACAAAATAAATGTAATATAATTCTATCAAAAAATTTTACACTATTGAGTTAGTTCAGTGTGTTGTAACATTTATTAATATTATTAGTCTTCTTAAATATCTGTGGGTGTATTTATAAACTATCACACCACACTACACATCATTACCCTAGACACTTTACGTAGCCCCATTCATTAAAAAAAATTAAGTGTGAGGTCGTAGTGGTAGCAAGAAAGGCCTTCTGATAATTCACAACTACATTTTATCTCAGGAGCCTTCACAGCTGGCCTCATACATTACATTTAGTAATATCATATCTTTATCGTGCGGCTTATTTGCTCTTTCATGGTACATTTTAATATCTCGTGGTTTAACCGGCTGTGACTTACTGGATTTTATTTAATGACAATAAAAGAAATTGTTAATAAGGTGGAAATACCTTTATTAAAGTAAGAGAGATGAACTTTGGAAAATAATGAAGTGCGAAGTATTGTATTTTGTATTTGACAGCGACGGGCCTTGGCTGGCAAAAGGTGATGTGTCGATGTAATCAACGTGTTCCTTTAATCAACTAGGTAATCATGTATTTTGTTTTAAACACAGCTTTATTAATAACCAGATTTCTCGGGAGCTTTTTATTTGGTTCTTAAACTTAATGTAGTATATTTTATTCAAAGATAAATGTCATTCGATATTAAAGACATTATTTTTCAGTTACGACTTAAAATCGTAAAACAAATAAAGACAACAAAATGGTTTAGGGGTACATTTTCATTTCTACTACTAAACGCACTATAACAGAAAATAAATTATCCCTACTTTCTATTGCAACGAATTAAAGTGGATAACTGGTAATCATTAATCAGTAATTAATAACATCGCTGAAAAATTTATATTTCTTTGTGAAAGAAAATACGACTAACCGATAACGATAACAAGTAATTTTTTTTTTAACTTTCGTCTCGTTTTGACGAGGTGAACCGTGTTTAACCCAACCACAATGTGCATCAGTTATATTAGAGCACATGTCAAAATATAAAAGACCCTGAGATCTAATATTTTAACAAACCATTCATTTTTTTCCTACGCAAAAGAATGTGTCTCGAGACAAAAGGTGCTTACACGCACACCTTTGTCCTTGGCAACAGCGACACTTTCGCTACTACCACCAACCCAAAACAACAAAAATGGCAACGTTGTCAAGAGGAACAGTTTCCACACTGTACATAGAAATAATTAAGTGATCTCAAAAACCGTCAATCTCGACATAATATAATCACAACTAGTACATGCCATATATAAATAATTCTCAAAAGGCACAAGAAACAACCAACCTATCTCGACAACATACCAGTACTCAAATAATAATATCACTTCTGGGACTACGACAACTTTCTGGATCAGAAATAACATGGATCCTTGCAATAACTAAAACCACACAACCGATACAGGCTCTTCAACACGAGAGTACCAAAGGGACACGTCGGTTCCCTTCTACAACGTCTGTCAACTCACCTTGCACAAACTTCATAAATTTTTAACCTTCCAAACACCAGGTTGACTCTAGCCAATACTAACTTCTACTTTAGTCACGTGTCATAATAATCAAGAGATCAAATGCTCGTGCAAACATCACATGGAACTCACGAAAGTTTGCATTGACGTTTACCACAACAACGCACTTAAGAAACCTCGCTCCTGCAGGAGCATACAACGAAAGCAACTTGTCAAAACTTTCATCTTGACAGATTGAAAGGGAGCACTATTGTCTGTTTTCTTTTTCATTTGCCAACATCAATAAAAGTGGATTCCAAAAGTTCGTTTTTGTTTTCAGTACTTGTTATTTATTTCGTTTATTTTCCAGCGTTATCTTTCTACTCTCACTTGATTACTGTATTTGCCGGTCTCCAGGTCTCAATACGTATAGAGCGCATTAATATTTAAGTATTACACTGTCCAAGAAAATAGTGCTTTGTGACGAGCCTTTGAGTACTGAATTTCATTTGCTGTTTTTCTTCTCGGGCCTCTTATAACGACATCTTAGAAAAAAAATTAAATTAAAATAAACTCACGTGCACTCACTCACACACACACACATGCACACAAACACACGCACGCACACACACGCACCTTCTTAATTATATTGTTCACCTTCATAAACACATAATTGAGGTAAATTTTACCTAAACCGGCGGGAGATAACACAGCTTTGGAAAGAGTAATCGTCCTCACGTCTTCTTAACCTTTCATCTTTCAAAATATGATGGCATCTTCAACTGATATTTTCAATGTCCTTCGTTTTTTGTACAAGTAGTCTACACTGTAAAACAAAAACAAGTAAAGGATACCACAACATTTAAGGACCAACATTTATCCTTTAGATATATGGCTGTAGGAGGTACAACGATATATGGCTGTAGGAGGTACAACGATATATGGCTGTAGGAGGTACAACGATATATGGCTGTAGGAGGTACAACGATATATGGCTGTAGGAGGTACAACGATATATGGCTGTAGGAGGTACAACGATATATGGCTGTAGGAGGTACAACGATATGGCTGTAGGAGGTACAACGATATGGCTGTAGGAGGTACAACGATATGGCTGTAGGAGGTACAACGATATATGGCTGTAGGAGGTACAACGATATATGGCTGTAGGAGGTACAACGATATGGCTGTAGGAGGTACAACGATATGGCTGTAGGAGGTACAACGATATGGCTGTAGGAGGTACAACGATATATGGCTGTAGGAGGTACAACGATATGGCTGTAGGAGGTACAACGATATATGGCTGTAGGAGGTACAACGATATGGCTGTAGGAGGTACAACGATATATGGCCGTAGGAGGTACAACGATATAGCTGTAGGAGGTACAACGATATGGCTGTAGGAGGTACAACGATATATGGCTGTAGGAGGTACAACGATATGGCTGTAGGAGGTACAACGATATGGCTGTAGGAGGTACAACGATATATGGCTGTAGGAGGTACAACGATATGGCTGTAGGAGGTACAACGATATGGCTGTAGGAGGTACAACGATATATGGCTGTAGGAGGTACAACGATATATGGCTGTAGGAGGTACAACGATATATGGCTGTAGGAGGTACAACGATATGGCTGTAGGAGGTACAACGATATGGCTGTAGGAGGTACAACGATATGGCTGTAGGAGGTACAACGATATATGGCTGTAGGAGGTACAACGATATATGGCTGTAGGAGGTACAACGATATGGCTGTAGGAGGTACAACGATATATGGCTGTAGGAGGTACAACGATATGGCTGTAGGAGGTACAACGATATATGGCTGTAGGAGGTACAACGATATGGCTTAGGAGGTACAACGATATATGGCTGTAGGAGGTACAACGATATGGCTGTAGGAGGTACAACGATATATGGCTGTAGGAGGTACAACGATATATGGCTGTAGGAGGTACAACGATATATGGCTGTAGGAGGTACAACGATATATGGCTGTAGGAGGTACAACGATATGGCTGTAGGAGGTACAACGATATATGGCTGTAGGAGGTACAACGATATGGCTTAGGAGGTACAACGATATATGGCTGTAGGAGGTATAACGATATGGCTGTAGGAGGTACAACGATATATGGCTGTAAGAGGTACAACGATATATGGCTGTAGGAGGTACAACGATATATGGCTGTAGGAGGTACAACGATATGTCTGTAGGAGGTACAACGATATATGGCTGTAGGAGGTACAACGATATGGCTGTAGGAGGTACAACGATATGGCTGTAGGAGGTACAACGATATGGCTGTAGGAGGTACAACGATATATGGCTGTAGAAGGTACAACGATATATGGCTGTAGGAGGTACAACGATATGGCTGTAGGAGGTACAACGATATATGGCTGTAGGAGGTACAACGATATGGCTGTAGGAGGTACAACGATATATGGCCGTAGGAGGTACAACGATATAGCTGTAGGAGGTACAACGATATGGCTGTAGGAGGTACAACGATATATGGCTGTAGGAGGTACAACGATATGGCTGTAGGAGGTACAACGATATGGCTGTAGGAGGTACAACGATATATGGCTGTAGGAGGTACAACGATATGGCTGTAGGAGGTACAACGATATGGCAGTAGGAGGTACAACGATATATGGCTGTAGGAGGTACAACGATATATGGCTGTAGGAGGTACAACGATATATGGCTGTAGGAGGTACAACGATATGGCTGTAGGAGGTACAACGATATGGCTGTAGGAGGTACAACGATATGGCTGTAGGAGGTACAACGATATATGGCTGTAGGAGGTACAACGATATATGGCTGTAGGAGGTACAACGATATGGCTGTAGGAGGTACAACGATATATGGCTGTAGGAGGTACAACGATATGGCTGTAGGAGGTACAACGATATATGGCTGTAGGAGGTACAACGATATGGCTGTAGGAGGTACAACGATATATGGCTGTAGGAGGTACAACGATATATGGCTGTAGGAGGTACAACGATATATGGCTGTAGGAGGTACAACGATATATGGCTGTAGGAGGTACAACGATATGGCTGTAGGAGGTACAACGATATATGGCTGTAGGAGGTACAACGATATGGCTTAGGAGGTACAACGATATATGGCTGTAGGAGGTATAACGATATGGCTGTAGGAGGTACAACGATATATGGCTGTAAGAGGTACAACGATATATGGCTGTAGGAGGTACAACGATATATGGCTGTAGGAGGTACAACGATATGTCTGTAGGAGGTACAACGATATATGGCTGTAGGAGGTACAACGATATGGCTGTAGGAGGTACAACGATATGGCTGTAGGAGGTACAACGATATGGCTGTAGGAGGTACAACGATATATGGCTGTAGGAGGTACAACGATATATGGCTGTAGGAGGTACAACGATATGGCTGTAGGAGGTACAACGATATATGGCTGTAGGAGGTACAACGATATGGCTGTAGGAGGTACAACGATATATGGCTGTAGGAGGTACAACGATATGGCTGTAGGAGGTACAACGATATATGGCTGTAGGAGGTACAACGATATATGGCTGTAGGAGGTACAACGATATATGGCTGTAGGAGGTACAACGATATATGGCTGTAGGAGGTACAACGATATGGCTGTAGGAGGTACAACGATATATGGCTGTAGGAGGTACAACGATATGGCTGTAGGAGGTACAACGATATATGGCTGTAGGAGGTACAACGATATGGCTGTAGGAGGTACAACGATATATGGCTGTAGGAGGTACAACGATATATGGCTGTAGGAGGTACAACGATATATGGCTGTAGGAGGTACAACGATATGTCTGTAGGAGGTACAACGATATGGCTGTAGGAGGTACAACGATATGGCTGTAGGAGGTACAACGATATATGGCTGTAGGAGGTACAACGATATGGCTGTAGGAGGTACAACGATATATGGCTGTAGGAGGTACAACGATATGTCTGTAGGAGGTACAACGATATGGCTGTAGGAGGTACAACGATATGGCTGTAGGAGGTACAACGATATATGGCTGTAGGAGGTACAACGATATGGCTGTAGGAGGTACAACGATATATGGCTGTAGGAGGTACAACGATATGGCTGTAGGAGGTACAACGATATGGCTGTAGGAGGTACAACGATATGGCTGTAGGAGGTACAACGATATGGCTGTAGGAGGTACAACGATATGGCTGTAGGAGGTACAACGATATGGCTGTAGGAGGTACAACGATATGGCTGTAGGAGGTACAACGATATGGCTGTAGGAGGTACAACGATATATGGCTGTAGGAGGTACAACGATATGGCTGTAGGAGGTACAACGATATGGCTGTAGGAGGTACAACGATATATGGCTGTAGGAGGTACAACGATATGGCTGTAGGAGGTACAACGATATATGACTGTAGGAGGTACAACGATATGGCTGTAGGATTTACAACGATATATGGCTGTAGGAGGTACAACGATATGGCTGTAGGAGGTACAACGATATGGCTGTAGGAGGTACAACGATATATGGCTGTACGAGGTACAACGATATGGCTGTAGGAGGTACAACGATATGGCTGTAGGAGGTACAACGATATATGGCTGTAGGAGGTACAACGATATGGCTGTAGGAGGTACAACGATATGGCTGTAGGAGATACAACGATATGGCTGTAGGAGGTACAACGATATATGGCTGTAGGAGGTACAACGATATGGCTGTAGGAGGTACAACGATATGGCTGTAGGAGGTACAACGATATGGCTGTAGGAGGTACAACGATATGTGCTGTAGGAGAATGAAGTCTTAGGATTAGGAGATATACCTATCTCTCTTATAAAGCTGGAGTCTGTTTCATGCTTGTCTCGTACCATACAGTTTCTCTCTCATCTGGTGGGATGGAGAAGGCCACACTGCTACCATACTCCTCTCATGGAGCCGACAGTTTGGTGTACATGTTCTACTGTCTGTATATCCTACTCACATGTTCTACTTTCTGTATGTCCTCCCCACATGTTCTACTGTCTGTATGTCCTCCCCACATGTTCTACTGACTGTATGTCATCCTCACATGTTCTACTTTCTGTATGTCCTCCCAAAGGTTGTTATTGCCGGGAGTTGTAGTGAGGATAAGCTCTCACTGCAGATAAAATACTTCTATGGCACGCGCCTCAAACAGCCTCTGAGAACCAAGTCCAGCTTCCGGCCTTCACGTGTGGCTCAATTTGAGCCCGGCGGAACTGTTTCCACTGACGGGAGAAGGGGCAAAGGCGAGCGACTGGCGCCTTAAAACCAGCAGCTTCGGGCAGATAGGGCTCGTGATCCTTGGTTGGTAGCTTATCTAAGAGAAGGAACTCTGAATTCAAACCACCGCTGCCTTGCGGGAATATCCATTTATGGAATTGGCTTCGGGAGTAAACCCTGAGGATAAATCCGGAGTCGGAGTCCCTAAGGCAGTCTAATGTCGATTCGACATTATTCTGGCAACTCCTGCGACATGGCTGGTACCAAACTGTATCGGCTACTGCCGTTCCTTTGGATCTACCGGCTGTGTGGAGAGGGGGAACATGCTGCATGGGCAACAGCTTGATCTCCATATAACTGTGCCCAAGCTCGCGCCCTGGAGAGGACACTCCAGCTTCACCCTATAGGTGTCGGCAAAACACGGGAAGTAGCAGTTACCGGTTATAAGCATTTTGCCCAATTGGCGTAGGGCATGGCGCCAGGGGCTACTTCCGACAGTGGGAGAGGTTCTAGGATCTCACTGGACAGCTACCGCCTGCTTCAAGCTGGGCAGCCCCCAGTCAATAAGGTGTTGTCCCGCCAACTTTTTCCAAAGTCTTTGTATGATCATTTTTCGTATGTATGATCATTTTTTTGACTGAAATGTGTATTATGTTTTTTACAGTCAAAGGGACATGACTCGAGTTATTGAGACTACAATTTTTTAGGAGTTTGCCTTCTCTTGTATAGAGACACGTTCGGTCTATAATTTCTTGAACGAAGCGTGACCATATCTCCTTATTTGGTAGTATCAGTCAACGGTTGTAGATGTCTGAAACATGTCTTAACGCTTCTGTTCATGACCATAAAAGGCGCGACTGTGTAAGACTTTTATCTCGAATGTTCTTAAAATCGCTTTGTGTGAATTGATACTCACGTAGATGAGTTCTGCGCATGTCAAAAACTGGGAGTTCGTTCTGTGTGTTCCGCCCAGCTGGGCAGTTTAGAAATGGTCTGAGTAGCGAGCGGACGCAACCTGCGTCTTGTGATTTTCTGAGGGAAATACGTTGTCTTTGTGAGTTAGTTAGCTAACTAGACTATTTCCCAGTATTATTCAAGCCTGCCTGGAGGCATATGTTCATGGATGATTTTCCGAAATAAGGTAATTCCTCTTGTATCGAACTTTATGCTATCATCTAGAAGTTCGTCATTTTGTCGCTCTCTGCTCGCCTGTGTGATTCAAAATGGAGAGGTACTTTGACTAGGATTAAGTCACCGGTATCTTTATACCTGAACTAGTTATATATATGGGTCGCTCTAGACCAACAAGACTATTGTCTGTGTTCCAGGATTCGTTATATCAGAGATCACGTCCAAGTCAGATGGTTAGACTTAGAAACGTTATAAAGGTCGGTATGACCTGTATGCCCAGTATGCTATTCACGTGCAGACAGTAAACGGACTTATTGTATACATCTGATCTGCTAGCATCAGAAAGGGAGCATTTATTGTTGTCTATGAACATTGAAGATCTGCAGCTGACACTGTTGCAGAAGTTATATATATTATTGATACAGCTTCACGAACCAGAACTTTATGATATCTGTTTACAATACAACTATTGAGTATTGAATCCTACATGACTATCAGTTAATATGATTTTGAATGCTGCATTCGTTATACTATGCTGATGATGACATAAATATCATGACTGTTTTGTGGCGTGCAATAAATGGTATAAAACTAAAGCGAAGTTACCATTTCTATGACTCTACACGTCATGTTGCCTGTGGTGTACCCTGTGAACTGTTCTACTGCAACACACACAGCAACATTCTAAATCAGAGAAGACACCTACATCTTGCACTTTAATACCAGGTGTCGATAGGGGTGGCAAGTTATCATTTCAGCTCAAATCCACCTTTATCATTTTTGGTGGCCATATGTTGGTTTACTCTGATACCAGCTATCAAGGGGGTCAACAAACCCAGACATCATCAGCAGACTACAAGACAGCGTTGCAGTTTCTATTCATCACCTTTGATGAAATTTTTTTGAAAGACGCGGCATTACTGACAGTTGTTGATATTTTGAAACTACCCGGCGCTGCTCGGCAGTATTGAAGTTTTCTACAACTAGAAGGACAAGTACCGAGCGAATGGATTTCCTGATCTGTTAAGAAGAAGGACAAGTGCCGTAACAACTGTTCCGGTCTCAGACGTACTGTTGCGGGTTCAGAAGGTCAAGTGCCGGTTTGAGCAATTTATAACATTCAGAAGGTCAAGTGCTCAAGTCAATTTGTAGAATTCAGAAGGTCAAGTTCAGAAGCTGTTTCCTGTCAGAAGCTCATTTCCTTCGTCATGGCAGTTTACGAGAGCAGATATGGATCAACGTTGGATCATTGTCCTAAGAATGCTGATCACATCCTGTTCTGAACTGTGCTGACGTTGTGGATACATAGAAGTTAAGTGGCCTGTTTTGTTTGTGAACTGTGCCCTTATGTTCTAGCTGAGCCTTCTAAATTCTTTCACACTTTTTGCTGTTTGTTACATGTTATATGTTATTTGTATTTGTATATTTATATGTTTATATTTCTGCGGGTTTTCTCGGTTGGGCGGTGTCTTTCAGTAGAAGATACCACGTCACAGAGGTTCTACTGTTAGCGTTTTCGTTAGGGACTGTGCGAATTTCCTACTGTGAAATTTGCTAGCGACAATCGTTGCTATATCTGTTTAGTTGTGACGAGTTGTGCTTTATTTTCGTTTTTTGTATATTTTTTTTTTCCTCTCTTTCTTTCTGTTTTTTAGTTTCGATTTCATTGTTTGTATTTGTAGGTCTCCTCTTTTCTATTATTCAGTTCTTTACGTAAATTTTTGTGTATACACTGTAGCGTCATTTGTTTGTCATATCTTTGCATTTTGTCATCACATTTCTTTTTAGTTTCGCTGTTTATTTATTTGACTTATGCGAATGTTTTCGTATTGTTTGATTTTTGTTATTGTTTACATTGACTCTGATCTTTGTTATTGTTTACATTGACTTTGATCTTTGTTGTTGTTTACATTGACTCTGATCTTTGTTGTTGTTTACATTGACTTTGATCTTTGTTATTGTTTACATTGTTGGTGACCTTTGTTATTGTTTACATTGTCTTGTTATTGTTTGCATAGTTCTTGCATAGTTAGCTTTCACTATTGTTACATATATGCTCATGCACTATTGGTCTATAGTGCACTTATCATAACTAACTGGTGGTTTTTTGCTTATGCACTATTGTAGTGCAGTTATGATAAATAACTGATGGTTATGCACTGATTTGGGTAGTGCACTGATAATTAAGAGGTGACTTGTGATATTATTATACATTTGATAATACAAGTTGGTGTCAAGTCTTGTTTCCCACAGAGATTGGAGAAACATAGTGATTATACAAGCACTTTATTAAGTCTTGTTGCTATTAAGATTGAAATAAGATAATTAATTATTTCAGGTTCTGTACTCACATTTTAGACATCATGTCTACATTTGAGTACTTTATTGAGCAGGGTAAAGCCCTTGGGAAGACAGGTGATAAATTAGAAGAATTTGCGACTGTTCAATATGCCAAGGCATTGAAGTCGGAAGAAAAGAAAATGAAAGAACAAACTGAACAAAAGAGAATAGATGCTGAAAATTTAAAACTGCAGATGCAGGTAGATGAAAGAAGATTACAAATGGAAATGGAAAAACAAAAAAGAGAAGCAGAATCTCAGGAGAAGAGACTTCAGGCTGAGGCTGAAAATAAGAGACTTGAAAAAGAGGCTGAAAATAAGAGACTTGAAATAGAGGCTGAAAATAAGAGACTTGAAATAGAGGCTGAAAATAAAAGATTAGAAAAACAAGCTCAGGTTGAAGAAAGAAAATTGCAGGCACAGGCTGAGGCTGAAGAAAGAAGGTTACAAAGAGAGTCTGATGAGAGAAAAGCAAAAATGGAGCATGAAGAAAAACTCATAGCTTTAGAGTTAGAGAAGTTAAAGTTATTGAACGCTGGTAATGCTAATGATGCAAATAAGGTGTAAGATAAGACTAATGCTAAGGATTTCAAGCTTAATCTACCAGCATTTAATCCCTCAATCGATGATATAACATTTTATCTAGATAGATTTGAAAGTGCATGTAATGTGCATAATATAGATAAAACATTATATGTTTATCATCTGTCCAAGATACTTAGAGGTGATACTTTGACTTTGTTGAGTATGGTAGATGTGCCTGACAAAAACAACTATGAGGTTGTCAGGGCGGCATTGTTAAAGAAGTACCAACTAATCGAGGACGGATATCGTCTTAAATTTAAAAACATGTTACCAGAAACTGGAGTTGAATTCTCTGAATTCATCTCAAGCATTCGTCTTACTTTTTTACGATGGGTTGAGTTGTCTAAGACAGAAAGTACATTTGAAGCCCTCATGGACTTACTACTTAGAGACAAGGTTATGTCTTCTGTTAATGAAGCTTTTCTTTCTTTTCTTCATGAGCGTAAGCCTAAAAACATAAAAGAAATGGAAGAATACTGTAGCCAGTATGTTACTGCGCATCCGCACATAACCATTAGCAACTCTAAAGTAAAAGAAGGTCTGCCAGTTGCTTCGGCAGCACCTTATGGCCCAAATTTTATGCGTAAATTTCAGGGTAGCCAGCAAAATTTCAATAAAAAGAGTAACCGTAATTATGCCCAGAATCATAGTAATCAATTCCAGGGTGATTCTTCTTCCCAGAACTGGAGACAACCTAATACTACACGTTATTCTACTCCGGTTAACTTTAGAAATTTCCACAAAGGTAATCGGCATAGAGGGAAATATTTTTTGCAGAGACCTCAATACCAAGATAATAGAGGTTCTCAACAGCATAGAGATGGTAATGACAGTTATGGAAACTGGAACTCAAACCAGGATAAAAATTACAGTAGGGACTTTAATGATAATTGCAGAGGCAATAATGGTCGTGGTAGATCGCAACATAAGAGAAAAAAATATCAACAGACAAACGCTGTTCAACAAGAATCTCAGGGAGCAGATAAGCAGGTTAATAATGATAAAGACCATAATGCTATCGGATGCTCATCTTTTGATTTTGGTAGGGCAAATAAATGTATCCAATGCAGTACTTTATTTGATCCGAAGACCGTTAGTACTCTAAGCTGTGGTCATCCTTTGCCCGCTCTTCCTGCTAATGTTGCACATGATGGGAGAGGTTCTCTTATATTACATAAGGGGCTTGTAAATAGTAATCCAGTCTCGGTATTGTTTGATTCTGGATGTACTACTGTCGGCGTTAAGCAATCTCTTGTAGATCCATCCTGTGCTACAGGAAAGGTCATCAAATGTGTCACATTTGGTGGCACGTTGGAAAAATATCCTACTGCCATAATACATATTGCTGCTCCTTTCTTCACGGGAGAGGTCCACGCGTGTCTACTTCCAAACCCTATTGCGGACCTTATTATTGGTCGTATTCACGGAGTTAGGGAATGTACCCCACAGCAGATCGCTGTTTGGGAAGAGCAAAACATTGAAGCTACCAATGCGGTGGTCACAAGAGCACATGCTCTGGATCCACCTCAAACTTCATTAACTACTAATGATGAAGTAAATGACCAAGATAGTCACTTGACTATTACACGTGACTCATTTATCAAATTGCAAGAAGAAGATCCTTCTTTACAAAAATTCTTCATTCTAGCAAAAAAAGGTGATCCTAATCAAAATACTAATAGAAAGTCTTGGATTTCTATGAAGAACGACGTACTTGTACGTATAGTACAAGACTCGATTACGTCCACTCATTCACAAATTCTTGTGCCTAAGAGCATGAGATTGCAAATATTGCAACATGCTCATGACTCGCAATGTGCTGGACATATGGGTTTTTCCCGTACAAAGTCGAGGGTTCTTGCGGCTTTCTTTTGGCCATTTGTGAGCAAGGACATACGAATTTACTGTCGCTCTTGCAAAGTATGTCAGGAGGTCAAATCTAAAGGACCACGACATGCAGCGCCTATCCAGGCTGCTGACATCCCTATTCGCCCTTTTCAAAAAATGGCAATAGATATTATCGGTCCTTTTAGAATTAAGTCGGCTAGAGGACATCAATTTATTCTTACATGTGTCGATATGTGCACACGTTGGCTAGAGGCAATACCTCTCAAGAGCATCTCAACTGCTGATATCGCAGACGCTCTTTGGCTGATATTTTCTCGCTTGGGTTTTCCCGGAGAAATATTGTCAGACCATGGCACTCAACTTATATCAGACACTATGTCACAGGTAATGTCTATGCTACACATTAAAAGGTCTCTCAGCAGTATCTATAACCCAATGTCTAATGGGTTGGTCGAACGTTTAAATAGGACTCTGAAAACTTTACTTGGTAAAATAACTGAGGATCATCCTCAGGATTGGGACAGGGTCTTACCCGCGGCTCTCTTTGCGTATAGAGAGGTTCCCAATGAACATACGGGGTTTTCCCCTTTTGAACTTGTCTTTGGCGCGCAACCGCGCGGCCCTATGTCTTTACTTCACGATCTAATCACTGCCGATAATATTAGCGATGAGACTCAATCTTCTTATGAGTACGTCATTGCTCTTAGGCAAAAGATCATCGAGGCATGCAAACTAGCAACTTCGTCTTCCGAATTTGCTAAAGAAAAGGCAAGGCAGTTTGCAAATAAGAATAGATGTCTACGACAACTTTGTCCAGGTGACAAAGCTCTCGTTCTACTTCCTTCAAGGGAGAACAGACTTCTAATTGCATGGAAAGGTCCATATGCAATAGTCTCCAAAATTTCTGATGTCGACTATGTTGTCGATATTGATGGAAAGCATAAAACTTTCCACATAAATATGCTCACGGAATTTTATGAAAGACCTGCTATTTGCAGCCTATTTTCCAGGCAACGGACAATTCTCAAGTACCTCATGGTCAGTACTCATCTCTGTCAGTTATACAGGATGAGGAAACTACTTTTTCTGATGTCAATCTTCCTCTTTCTATGGTCCCACTTTATTCTACGGAATCTTGGAAAAACGTGACCGTTTCTCCAAATCTTTCCGCTGAGGAACATCGACAAGTTTCTTCGATGTTGCAAACATTTCAGGATGTTCTTACAGACATCCCGGGACACACACATGTCATTGAACATGACATTGTGCTAACTGATCATAATCCTATCAGAGTCAGACCCTATCCAATACCTATCCATTTCCAGTCTCAAGTCGAAAAAGAATTGGATGAAATGATACGTTTGGAAATCATTGAACCATCCACTTCAGCATACTCTTCGTCTATGGTTATTGTTCGAAAGAAGGATAATAACATTCGCATTTGCGTAGATTATCGCAAATTGAACCAAGTTACGAAGTTCGATGCTGAACCTATGCCTTCATTAGAAGAGCTACTCAATAAACTTTCTAATTCTAGATTCTTTACCAAACTAGATTTGTCTAAAGGTTATTGGCAAGTCCCGCTAACTGAACGTGCCAAACCTTTTACAGCTTTTTCTACACCTAGGGGTTTATTCCAATGGAATTTCATGCCTTTCGGTCTTATGAACGCCCCTGCTACATTCGTACGCATGATGCGGCGAATTCTCGCATATCGTACAGATGTCATAGCATACCTAGATGATATCTGTCTATTCAGTGATTCCTGGGAAGATCACTATTTGGGTTTATACGAATTACTGTCTACTCTTCGCGAGTATAACTTGACTGCAAAACCCTCTAAAGCCTTTATAGGATTTAGCGAGATTTCTTTCCTAGGTCATCGTGTTGGTCGTGGTCTTTTAAAGACAGAGGACCACAATGTTTCAAAAATACTTAACATTTCGGTCCCTAAGACGAAGAAACAAGTAAGGAGTCTATTAGGTTTGATCCAATTCTACGGACGATTCATTCCGAATCTGTCCTCCATTATGGCACCGCTTTCTACTTTATTGAAGAAAGGGTCGCCTAATCTGATCCGCTGGTCTAAAGAATGTCAATCCTCATTGGACCAGGTTAAAGCCCTATTTTCATCTCCACCTATTCTTAGGTTACCTACTATTGAGAAGACTTTTGTTCTTCGAAGTGACGCCTCGTCAACTGGGATTGGGGCGGCACTAATGCAGGAGTATTCTGATACTCTGCATCCGGTGATGTATATCTCTAGGAAATTAAATGCTGCAGAAAAGAATTACTCGGTTTTAGACCGTGAGTTATTGGCTATGGTATGGTCTATTCTGAAGTTACAAAGATTTCTTCTAGGCGCACATTTCATTGTGGAAACCGACCAGAAAGCGCTTACTGCTATTCAGAGCAAAAACTTGAAGAGCTCGAGGTCCACTCGTTATGCCATAGCTCTTCAACCATTTCATTTCTCGGTTCGAGCTATCCGTGGTTCGGATAATGTGATGGCAGACATTCTGTCCAGATGCCCACACGATTCCACATGATTCTTCTGTCATATATATATATTTCCTGATATACAGTCCAATATTATAATGACATGTTAGTAGATTTTTTCTCACTTTTTTTGGAGGGAAAGTTATAACATTGTACCATGTAATTATCTAAGAAGGCTTAGTTAGGGATATACGGGCCAAAAGATCACTCGGCCACATTTACATAATATATTTGCATAATTGTATTAAGAGATTTACCAGTTGTCTTTAAGATTTGTGTTATTGATATTTTCGCAGCACATCATTGACGTCTGCGAGATTATGTCCATTGTGGAACTTTGAGGATATCAAGTCCTGTCCTAGATTGGGAGCGGATGATGTCCACATCTTCTATTGATTGTTTATGTCAACAAAGAACAACATTGTATTACTTATTAATTACTGATGCATTATATAATGTAATAAAATAGTGCGGTATATTAATATATTACACCGCTGTTTGCACAACACATTGTATGATATCATAATGATATATTTAATTTCATATATTGGTATTAGAATAATTTGACTTTTATTATGATGTTGCCATCATTGTGGCGTGTGTTGGTGGCACCTTCCTGGAATATATACGCGAATACTTAGATAAATTTTTTTCTCTAAGGACCTGGGATATGATCTCAGTTTCGCTCCAAGTGTTGAGCTATTTTGTTAGGTATATATCCGCGCATCATACGTGCGTTAGGAGCCTAGATTTTTCCGGCTCCAGGATTTTAAAAAAAAAATGTTTCATTTTTTTTCCCGGGAGGGTGCGGTAATGTTACGCACAAATAATTACTTTTTCCAAAGTCTTTGTATGATCATTTTTCGTATGTATGATCATTTTTTTGACTGAAATGTGTATTACGTTTTTTTACAGTCAAAGGGACATGAATCGAGTTATTGAGACTACAATTTTTTAGGAGTTTGCCTTCTCTTGTATAGAGACACGTTCGGTCTATAATTTCTTGAACGAAGCGTGACCATATCTCCTTATTTGGTAGTATCAGTCAACGGTTGTAGATGTCTGAAACATGTCTTAACGCTTCTGTTCATGACCATAAAAGGCGCGACTGTGTAAGACTTTTATCTCGAATGTTCTTAAAATCGCTTTGTGTGAATTGATACTCACGTAGATGAGTTCTGCGCATGTCAAAAACTGGGAGTTCGTTCTGTGTGTTCCGCCCAGCTGGGCAGTTTCGAAATGGTCTGAGTAGCGAGCGGACGCAACCTGCGTCTTGTGATTTTCTGAGGGAAATACGTTGTCTTTGTGAGTTAGTTAGCTAACTAGACTATTTCCCAGTATTATTCAAGCCTGCCTGGAGGCATATGTTCGTGGTTGATTTTCCGAAATAAGGTAATTCCTCTTGTATCGAACTTTATGCTATCATCTAGAAGTTCGTCATTTTGTCGCTCTCTGCTCGCCTGTGTGATTCAAAATGGAGAGGTACTTTGACTAGGATTAAGTCACCGGTATCTTTATACCTGAACTAGTTATATATATGGGTCGCTCTAGACCAACAAGACTATTGTCTGTGTTCCAGGATTCGTTATATCAGAGATCACGTCCAAGTCAGATGGTTAGACTTAGAAACGTTATAAAGGTCGGTATGACCTGTATGCCCAGTATGCTATTCACGTGCAGACAGTAAACGGACTTATTGTATACATCTGATCTGCTAGCATCAGAAAGGGAGCATTTATTGTTGTCTATGAACATTGAAGATCTGCAGCTGACACTGTTGCAGAAGTTATATATATTATTGATACAGCTTCACGAACCAGAACTTTATGATATCTGTTTACAATACAACTATTGAGTATTGAATCCTACATGACTATCAGTTAATATGATTTTGAATGCTGCATTCGTTATACTATGCTGATGATGACATAAATATCATGACTGTTTTGTGGCGTGCAATAAATGGTATAAAACTAAAGCGAAGTTACCATTTCTATGACTCTACACGTCATGTTGCCTGTGGTGTACCCTGTGAACTGTTCTACTGCAACACACACAGCAACATTCTAAATCAGAGAAGACACCTACATCTTGCACTTTAATACCAGGTGTCGATAGGGGTGGCAAGTTATCATTTCAGCTTAAATCCACCTTTATCACCTACAGGATGTAAACGATGTAAGGAAGACAGCCATAATTAATGATGAGCTTAAACGACTTCAGGTGGATATAGCTGCACTTCAGGAAACGCGCCTGGCGGGCTCTGGAACGGTGAGCGAGAAGGACTACACATTTTATTGGAAAGGGAAAGATCTTAATAAAGCTAGAGATCATGGAGTAGGTTTTGCGGTCAAAAAATCGCTAACTAAAATGGTTGAACCAGGCGAGAATGGATCAGAACGCCTGTTAACGCTCCGCCTGCAAACTAGCACAGGTCCCATCACCCTTGTCAGTGTGTATGCTCCTACTCTGTACTTTGCCTCAGAAGCTAAAGATGAGTTCTACGAGAATCTAACAGCAATTATCAAAAGCATACCTAGGCAAGAACAGCTTGTTCTCCTTGGTGACTTTAACGCTAGAGTGGGTGCCGATAATGTTTCATGGCCTTCATGTCTGGGCAGGTTTGGTATTGGCAAGATGAATGATAATGGACAACGGCTCTTAGAGTTGTGCGTCCACCATGACCTCTGCGTGACCAACACCTACTTTCAGACAAAACCCCAGCATAAGGTGTCATGGAGACACCCACGATCCAAGCACTGGCACCAACTTGACCTGATTCTCGTCAGAAGGCCACTCCTCAGGTCTGTGCTCTCCACGCGCTCGTACCATAGTGCAGACTGTGATACAGATCACTCCTTGGTTTGCTGCAAAATCAGAGCACAACCAAGAAAACTCTATCGTGTCAGACATGAAGGGAAACCACGCATTGATACCAGCAAGATGTCAGACCCTTTCATGATCGCTCAATTCACTGCGACCTTCGAGAAAGTGCTCAGTAGCCCTCAGCATGGTGATACTATTACAGAGAACTGGGAGCATCTACGGAACACCATTCAAAGTACTGCACTTGCCACTTTTGGTAAGAAAACAGCAAAGTCAAATGACTGGTTTGATGCTTCATCAGATGTGATGGCACCTGTCATTGTATCTAAGCGCAGTGCTATGAATGAATACAAACGTTCACCGAGTGCTAGAACCCTACAGATCCTGAGGGCTACGAGAAGCAAAGTTCAACAAACTGCTCGACGCTGTGCAAATGACTACTGGCTCCAGCTCAGTGAGAGCATCCAGATCGCAGCGCAAACAGGCAACATGAGACAAATGTATGACGGTATAAAGAAAGCACTTGGCCCCCATAAAAGTAAGACGGCACCGCTAAAAACCATCAGCGGAGAGAAGCTAACCGATAAGGGTAAGAAGATGGAGAGGTGGGTCGAGCACTACTCTGAGCTTTACGCTAGAGACAATACCGTTACGCCTGCAGCCCTTGATGGTGTCAACAGTCTGCCAACTATGGAGGAGCTGGATGCCGAACCAACATTAGAGGAACTCAGCAAGGCCATTGATAGCTTGGCCTCTGGCAAAGCACCAGGCAGTGATGGGATTCCTCCTGATTTAATCAAATGCTGTAAGAGCACGCTATTACATCCCCTGCATAGGATGCTGTGCCAGTGCTGGGAAGAGACAACTAATCCTCAAGACATGCGAGATGCCAAGATTGTAACACTGTATAAAAATAAAGGAGACAGAAGTGATTGCAATAACTACAGAGGCATCTCTCTTCTTAGTATTGTTGGTAAGGTTTTTGCCAAAGTCATCTTAATGCGACTACACAAGTTAGCTGAGCACATATATCCAGAGTCACAGTGTGGATTCCGAGCTGGCAGATCAACAACAGACATGATCTTCTCTCTCCGCCAGCTTCAGGAAAAATCAAGAGAGCAGAAAAGACCATTATATATCGCCTTTATAGACCTCACAAAAGCATTCGACCTGGTTAGTAGGGATGGACTCTTTAAAATCCTCCTGAAAATAGGCTGCCCTTCTAAAATGCTGGAAATGATAAAGTCATTCCATGACGGCATGAAGGGAACAGTCCAATATGCTGGAAGCACGTCTTATAAGATCTTTCTTTGGGAGACAGACGTCATCATCAGTTGATAAACTCTTTTAATACAAGACCCTTGCCCTGAGCAAGAGACATGCTGAAAAATCTGAAGCTCACTCGAACATCACCAGAGTTAAATACTGTGTTGTTGTGTTGCTCGTGGTTTGAGTATGGAATGTCAACTTGACCTACGCAGTGGTGAGTAGACATAGATTGAGTGTGTAATATGCGAATGATAGGAAGAGTTCGTGGTGTTGACAAATGTTCTTTTCTCACACTCATGTATGGCTGGAAGTCATCGACACCAACGATTGTGTACCTTTACTACAGTTTAATTGGACGTACACACTCGACAGCACAGATAGTGACAAATCACAGGTTGGCATAATACATCATGGTACAGTGGATAAATGGTCTTGCAATGATACATGGGCACTCATGTAGAATAATAGTATAATGGACTGTCAATAGCCAAGCACTCAGTATTGCCCATATATATATATCATCTGAGTTTACTGACAAAGCACGTCAGATTATAAACAATATCCAAGATGACTTCTAGACCTAATCTCGTCTAGTGAAGATTCCTTAACATAATGTCCAGCACCGATTTTTCCATATAATCAAATTGAACCGCTAGCAATGGGTTCTCATGTGTAGCAGTGATCTCTGGACTAATCAAGCGATAATACGGGCATCCCTTTTCTCTTCTTGAAAGTCACTAAATGTTTTTACAAGATGGCTTCTCTCGTGAGCTGTCACTCACGTTTGGATACAGATAATGAATCTGTCTTAAAGTTAGTCATTCATTAAATGTTTCATTGCTCTGTAGATTCTATCATGATACAATTGACTGCATTCTACAGGATATAGTGCTGCTAGGAATCAGAGTCGTTTTCCATCTAGTTAAATGCATCCTCTCAGATGTACAAGTCATACCTATCGAAAAACGGTGGCTTCGTACGAGAGTTCAAAAGAGTATCTTTTATTACCTGCGTATCAGAAATATGATTCTGCCATTCCTTGGCAATAAGAATAAACACTGGGGTAAAGCATACACGATAGGTCTAGACGACTATCACTTTCCCCATAAATATAGAGATCACTTTTTCCCGGCGACAAGCCGACATAGCAAAACACAGCCCCCATGATCAGGGCGAAGCCAAAACACACCTCTCTAGAGACACATCCGCCGAACAGCCTTTGACCTCTCTAGAGACAAAAGAACATATAGTTCGACTTAGATATGTAAAGATATACAGATATAAGACAGACTCGTCCTACTCAGCCAAACAATACACATAAATTCAGGCCATAGATATTCTGAAGCAAGAACAATCTATTACTACCCAAACAAAGAATAAATCGCAGTAAAACTGGATTCATCCGCGGAGTTCGATCGAAAGAGACGGCACAACTTTTAAGGGAAGTAACTCAATAATGACTTTCCCTTAAGCACTAAAAAATATCTATTTTGTTTACAAAATATTTGCGAACATAACAAGTATACCAATGTATAATATTGTAAGATATCAAAGACTGCACGTAACAGTCTTACCACACCTCCCGGGAAAAAAAATGGAACATTTTTTTTTTTGGAAATACATCTAGGAGCAACGTACAATAGGCTCACAACGCATGAATAATGCGCAGATGAAAATATCAGGAATACATATAACGCCTAATATGAGGCTAAGTCGACTTATGGAGCGACTGGTGAGAATGTGTCTCATAAACTGAGAGAAATTATTTCTCTATAAGTATATTTTTCCAGGAAGGTGTCATCAAAGTATAATACAATTCTGGCAATTACACGATGCCTAAAAAATTAATACCATAGTTTCGTATTAGATATCTTACATTTATGATTTATGAAGAAAAATCATCAAAGCACAGCGGTGAATAAACATCAATGAACCGCTATGTAGTGATACAATCATTATATTATTAAATTACAAATGTGTATCTATTATGATATAGAAAAGGAACTACTATAGAACTAGACATATCAAGAATTCTAAGCCCTAATAGTTATGTGGAATCATGTGGGCATCTTGACAGAATGTCTGCCATCACATTATCTGATCCACGAATAGCTCGCACAGAGAAATGAAAAGGTTGAAGAGCAATTGCATATCGAGTAGACCTCGAGCTCTTCAAATTCTTACTCTGTATAGCAGTAAGAGCTTTTTGGTCGGTTTCTACTATGAAATGTGCGCCTAGAAGGAATCTCTGTAGTTTGAGGATCGACCAAACCATAGCTAATAGCTCACGGTCTAAAACCGAATAATTCCTTTCTGCCGCATTAAGTTTTCTGGAAATATACATTACAGGATGCAGAGTTCCAGAGTACTCTTGCATTAGTGCCGCTCCAATCCCAGTGGATGAAGCGTCACTACGAAGAACGAATGTCTTATCTTTAGTAGGTAGCACTAAAATAGGTGGTGTTGAAAACAATGTTTTAATCTTATCAAGAGAGCATTGGCATTCCTGAGACCAGTGGACCATATTAGGCGAACCTTTCTTTAGAAGTGTCGAAAGAGGTGCCATGATAGAGGATAGATTCTGAATGAATCTGCCATAAAATTGAATAAGACCTAACAGACTTCTCACCTGTTTTTTAGTCTTAGGGATCGAGATGTTAAGTATCTTACTAGTATTATGGTCCTCTGTCTTTAGGAAACCATGACCAACTCGGTGGCCTAGGAAAGAAATTTCGCTAAAACCAATATAGGCTTTAGAGGGTTTCGCTGTCAGGTTGTGCTCGCGCAAAGTAGACAGCAATTCATCTAACCCTGAATAGTGATCTTCCCAAGTATCGCTGAAAAGACAGATGTCGTCTAGATATGCAATGACATCTGACCGATAAGATAGGATTCGGCGCATCATGCGTACGAATGTAGCTGGTGCGTTCATAAGACCGAAAGGCATAAAATTCCATTGGAACAAACCTCTAGGTGTTGAAAAAGCCGTGAGAGGTTTGGCGCGTTCAGATAAAGGAACTTGCCAATATCCTTTAGACAAATCAAGTTTAGTGAAAAAATGAGATTTGGAGAGTCGAGTAAGTAGCTCTTCCAGTAAAGGCATAGGTTCGGCATCGAACTTCGTTACTTGATTCAATTTTCGATAGTCAACGCAAAGACGTATGTTATTGTCTTTTTTACGAACAATAACCATCGGCGAAGAATATGCAGAGGTGGATGGTTCGATTATTTTCAAATCTATCATCTCATCCAACTCTTTCTCAACCTGTGCTTGGAAATGTATAGGTATAGGATAAGGTCTAACCCTAATAGGAGTATGGTCAGTTAGAACAATGTCATGTTCAATGACATTCGTTTGTCCAGGGATGTCAGTGAGTACATCCTGAAATGTTTGCAACATAGTTGAAACTTGTCGCTGTTCTCCTAGAGACAAATCAGGAGAGACAGTAACGTTCTTCCATGATTCACTAGAATGGAGTGGGATCATTGGAAGAGGAAGATTTACATCTGAAAAACTTGTTTCCTCATCCTGTATCACGGACAGTGATGAGTAATGACCATGTTGTACTGGAGAATTGTCCGTTGCTTGGAAAATGGGTTGCAAATAATCCGGACGTTCATGGAATTCAGTAAGCATATTGATGTGGAAGGTTTTATGCTTCCCATCAATATTGACAATATAGTCGACATCGGAAATTTTCGATATTATATCGTACGGACCTTTCCAAGAAATAAGTAGTCTGTTTTCCCTACAAGGTAGTAATACAAATGCTTTGTCACCAGGACAAAGTTGTCGTAAGCATCTCTTCTTATTGGCAAATTGCCTTGCCTTCTGTTTCGCAAATTCAGAAGAAGAAGTTGCTAATTTGCATGCTTCGATAATCTTTTGTCTCAACGCGATGACATATTCGTAGGATGACTTTGTGTCATCGTCAATATTGTCAGCTGTTATGAGATCATGAAGCAGCGACATAGGGCCACGCGGACGCGCGCCAAAGACGAGTTCAAAGGGAGAAAATCCTGTATGTTCATTGGGTACCTCTCTGTAAGCGAAGAGGGCCGCAGGTAAAACTCTGTCCCAGTCTTGAGGATGATCCTCAGTTATCGTCCCTAGTAAGTTTTTAAGTGTTCTATTAAGGCGTTCGACCATACCATTAGACATTGGATGGTAGATACTACTTAAAGATCTATCTATCTGCAGAGTAGACATTACTTGAGACATGGTATCTGATATTAGTTGGGTGCCATGGTCTGACAATATCTCTCCGGGGAACCCCAGACGAGAAAATATAAACCAAAGAGCATCTGCAATATCAGCAGTAGTAATGCTCTTCAGAGGAATAGCCTCTGGCCAACGTGTGCACATATCAACACACGTCAAGATAAACTGATGTCCTCTGGCAGACTTGATCTTAAATGGACCAATAATGTCTATGGCCATTTTTTGAAACGGCCGAATAGGAATGTCCGCCGCCTGAATGGGTGCAGCATGCCGTGGACCTTTGGATTTAACTTCCTGACATACTTTACAAGATCGACAATAAATCCGTATGTCCTTGTTTACCAATGGCCAAAAGAAAGCCGCAAGGACTCTTGACTTAGTACGGGAAAAACCCATGTGTCCAGCACACTGAGAGTCGTGAGCGTGCTGCAAAATTTTAACTCTCAAATTCTTGGGAACCAGGATTTGAGAATGACTTGACGTAATGGAGTCTTGAACCATACGTACAAGTACGCCATTCTTCTTTGTAATCCACGATTTACGACTAGTGTCTTTATTCGGATCACCTTTAGTTGCAAGAATGAAGAATTTCTTCAGAGTGGGATCATCTTCTTGCTGTTTTATAAACGAGTCACGAGAAATTACCAAGGGATCACCTTGGTTATGCACTTCATTATCTTCAGTAGATGAAGTTTGAGGCATATTAAGAGCCTGCGCTCTAGTGACTACAGCGTTAGCAATCTGCATGTTTTGCCTTTCCCACGCAGAAATTTGTTGCGGAGTGCATTCTTTGACTCCATGAATGCGACCGATGATGAGGTCAGCGATCGGATTCGGAAGAAGACATGCGTGTACATCTCCTGTAAAGAAAGGAGTAGCAATCCTAATGATAGCAGTAGAGTATTTCTTTAATGTGCCGCCAAATGTTACACATTTGACTACTTGTCCAGTGGCACGGGAAGGATCTACGAGTGACTGCCTAACACCAATTGTGGTGCATCCAGAATCAAATAGCACAGAGACTGGATTGTTATTTACTAAACCCTTATGTAAGACAAGAGAACCTCTTCCATCATGCGCGACTGATGCTGGAAGAGCAGGAAGAGGATGGCCACAGCTTAAAGTAGACACTGTGGTTGGCTCAAATAATGTTTTGCATTGGGGCACTGAGATGCTCTCCCAAAATCAAAAGCGGCACATGCCATATTACTAGCATCATTATTATCTTTACTCTGTTTATAGGCTTCATGGGACTCTAGTTGTGCAGAGTTTGCCTGAAAATGTGGTTTATGTCTTTTGTTTTGAGATCTACCTCGGTTATTATCACCTCTGTAGTTATTGTTACCTCTATTGTAACCCCTATTTGGGTTTGAGTCATAGTTCCCTTGGTTACCATTATCATATTCATTATAATGAGTATATCTGTAATTATGATCTTGTTGACTCCAAGACGGATAACCCGGATAGTTTCTATAATTACTTCCTCTACGGAAATTCCTATAATTATGACCACCCCTGTGTCGAGAGCTATCAGCTCGTCTCCAGTTCTTTGAAGAAGAACCCTGAAATGATTGGTTACCTTGGTTTTGATAACTATTATGGTTACCTTTTTTATCAAATCTGTTTTGAGGTCCCTGAAATCTGTGTGAATGATTGGGATTGTATGGTGTTGCTGAAGCAACTGGCATACTCTCCTTAATCTTAGTGTGACAGCGCCATCTTGAGATCTGTCGTTCTCGGCGCTGGCCCCATCTGGGCAGTCATGTTGTCTATGTGGATTAGTGCCTTTTGATCACGTTATCTTCAAGCAGATTTATTACAAGGCCATAATAAGCCTACGAATTAGCTGTGTTTTTGCTCTAGTTGTGTATATCTGTGTTTTCATGCATTCTGGAGCAATAATCGCGTGTGTTATCTGTGTGGCGCAGATTAATGCGCGTAAGCGCGCAGTAAATTGAGTGGTTAGGCCAGGGCCTATAAAAGGGGTAGCAAGTGGCGAAACTGGGATTGTTGAGACAGCCGCCCAGTAAGAACAGACGAAGAAGACACACAAGAGCCAAGCTGTAAATGCCTTGAGCACGTGAGTTAATTTAAATTAGCATTAGTTTTCTAGGATTCTGAAATTATATCGATGTGGCTATTTTAATGTTTAATGGAATAAATAGATAGATAGATAGATGTGAAAGTTTAAGAGCGATTATTTCATTCTTCAGAAAGGCAGACATAGTGTGAGGCTATTTCACTGCGAAATTTAGATAAGATTAACAATCGCAAGATAGCAACCTCGTGGTGATAAAAGGCGGTGATAGCGAGTCTGAGCAAACACGCTCCGCGTGTTAAACCTATAATATGTTATGCCGAGCGACACGCGGTGTATTTAGTTCCAGTTTTTGGTTAAAGCCAAGAATATTATTCTTTAATGTAAGAGTAATTTTATTTTATCCTTTAATGTAAAAGTAATTTAGTGTATTTCACGATTATTGATTATTCTACTGTTTATCTTTAGTGGTTACTTAGAAGGGAGAATAGTCATTTAGATTTCTGGTGCGTAAGGCAAGTTGAGACAGGTGTTTCTCTGTTTGCTCCCGGTGGAGCATGGAAACACCAATGCGGCTGGTGTCCACCACAAGTCAACAGAAGCATTTTTATGCTGTTACAGTGGTTGTTCCTGTAATAATGTGTTTCATGTGATGAGTTCCCAATCTCGTCAGGGGTCACATATGACACGTTTGTGGCCAGGCGCACCGGTCGTCACTTACGACATGTTCAGAGTGCGGGAACGAGTGTTGATGTGGGTCGGTTGAGAGGTAGTAGTTAATTCTCATTATTGAGATTATTTGTTGTACATGTATTGAAGAATATTATTTTATGTCCAGTTGATTATTATTGTTATGTGAACATGGTTTGTGAGAGCACGTGGGCGTACCAGATGTATATTTCTCTTCTCCGCTCCTGAGGGAGCATGGGGCCACCGGTGTGGTTTACCTCCGCATGGAGCATTCAGATGCTTTTGCAGTAGTGGTTTCGGTAGCAACCTATGTTACCCGGTGCGATTGCCAGCCTCATGCACAACACCATACTAGTCGCATTGGACGACACGCATGAGTGTGTGAGATAGTTGATGATATCAGGTGGGCGCATGTTTTCTTTATGGTAAGTGTTATTATCCATGCTATTAATGTTCACTTAGACATTGTTTTATTTATTGTTTTTCAGACAGTCTATGAACACTGACTGGGTGTTCGTTTGATTGTTTGTTGGATTGTTCGTTTGGTGTTCGGTTCTGTTCGGTAGAATTAAATGTTGATCTGCATAAGGCTTTGGGTTGCTTGAATTGTTAAGTCTGCTGCTGAGAGGGTTGCAAGCAACCAATAATTGCAACCCCTGTCAAACGATCCTTTATAAATTTTCTTGGTGCACGGGTCTGGGGTGTGAGGTAACACCTAGCCCCTGTCACATTAGTGTTGCCAAAAGTCACGTCGGGGTGTGCAGTGACATATTGGGAACAATATTCTTCCATTTCCTTTAGAGATTTGGGTTTACGCTCATGTATAAATTCCAGGAATGGTTTGTTAACACATGACATAATCTTATCTCTGAGCAACAAATCCATAAGTCCTTCATACGTTTTTTCTGTTTTGGAAAGCTCAATCCAACGATCAACTGTGAGACGTGCCTTTGCAGTGAATTCTGAGAATTCTACACCTGTCTCAGGCACCATCGTCTTAAATAAAAGGCGATAGCCTTCCTCACTTAGCTGGCATTTCTTTATCAAAGCCGCCCTAATGACATCATAATTATCCTTATCTGCTTCTCCTACAAGGCATAATCTAGTCAAAGATTCACCTTTCAAGTTTTCTGATAATTGATTAGCGTATTGTGATTTATCCACATTATGTGTACGACAAGAACGTTCAAATCTATCCAGCCAGAATGTAATATCGTCACTGGACTGATTGAACGGTGGAACCTTAACCTTGTAAGTAGAAGGTTTACCATTACCACTAGATGCCTGATTAACATTACTCATAATTGTCAATCTCAATTTCTCTAACTCAAATTCATGTTCTCTTATTGCTTTTTTTTCTTCAGCTTCTCTGTCTAATCTTCTTTGTTCAGCATCCCTGTCTAATCTTTTTTGTTCAGCTTCCCTGTCTAATCTTTTTTGTTCAGCATCACTGTCTAATCTTTTTTGTTCAGCATCACTGTCTAATCTTTTTTGTTCAGCAGCAGCTTCTCTTTCTAATTTTTTTTTGTTCAGCTTCAAATCTCCTTTGCTCCACCTGCATCTGCAATTTCTTTTGTTCAGCAGCAGCCTCAGCTTCTCTTTCTAATCTTTTCTCTTCAGCCATAGCTTTTCTCTCTTCTGCAGCAGCTTTTCTCTCTTCTGCAGCTAATGCTTTGTCATATTGAGCAACTTCCCATTCTTCTAATTGTTGACCTGTTTTATCAAGGGATTTCCCTTGTGTAATTAAGTATTCTAATGTAGACATGATGTCTAACAATAATACTAATCACTTGAAACAATAATAATACCACACGTTCTTAATGACTTGATTAATCATATACTATCCCAATATCTGTGGGTCACAAGCCTTAATAAGGTCTTGTATAACAGTAATAATAATCAAGTACTGGTTTATACCATAATCCAAGTGCAGTGCACAGGCAATAGTGTCTTATGAAATATACCTATATAAAACATATGTCAACCAACAGAATACATAAAGTACAAATAGGACTGACAATACGAAAACGTTTGCAGAAATCAAATAAATCAAATAGGGAAATCAATGAAAATAATCACTGAATCTGCAAGGGATAACAACACAAATGACGTCACAGTATATGAATATAAATTGAGAATAGAACTGAAAGATAGAAAAGGGTAGACCAACAAATTACAAACAAATCCAAACAAAACTAAAGAACAAAGAAATATTACAAAAATAACAATAATTACAGTCTTCACAGCTAACACAAATAGCAACTAGTTGTTGCAAGCAAATTTCCAATTAAGGAAATTGCACCTAAAGAAAACGCCCACAACGGACCCTCTATGACGTGGGATATTCTGTTGTGAGGACTCCGCCCAACCTTAAACACAACCCGCTGACATAAACTAACATACTGTACAAATAAACAAATAAAGCAACATCGTTTTATTACAATATATATTTTATAACGCAAGGGCAACAACTGCTTGAAATTTATAGTCACTTTTCTCGGTAAGCAGTTGTCTCCTCGCGTTGGTATTGAATGCAGTTAAGTTTGCTATGCTAGGCCGTTTTCTCAGAAAACGGTTGGCAACCTGTTGGGTTATCCTTTTAAGGTAATCATTCTTACGCTGGTTCGTAGTAAAGGTCCTTGCGTCTTAAGTTCTGAGCTGTGGTCATTTTGCGCTGGACTGCGCATGACTGGTCTTGCTTCTTGGTCGATCGATTTCCGCCCACCAGTCAGTGAGCGATTTTGAATAGCTAGAAAGATGCCTCGCTGAGAGGGGATCTCCGCTATTTTTTTTGTTCTGTCAGGAATGTGAAGTCCTCTTAATGGATATTTCGTTTATTCGAGATAATACCTCTAGTGTATTTCCACATGCCGGGAGGCGTAATATTTCTGTGTATTTCCTGAAGGCTAGGTAAATTAACTTTTCATTAACTCTATCGATTTTTGGTCGTGAGCGATTTTTGATTCATAGCCTGTCTTCGAAAGGCGTCGTCACGAGATGTTTTCCCAGCTCACATGTCGCTGTATTGTACTGCATCGGTTGATGCATGTCCCAAGGACCATTACTTGCTACTTTGTTACATGAACTAGGTTTGGAAAACCTTTGTTATCTAGAGGATATTTTTGAGGACATTATTTATACTTCGGCAGACGTGCCTGTCTTGCTGAAGTCAGATTAAGGAGAGTGAACTGATCTCATACATCTGGTTATCTTCTGGCTAAGATAGAAAGGGATGGAGAATTTTCCCGACTACATTACAGCCTTATAATGTATTGACATGCCTGTGAATCACCTTTATTATGATGCTGTCTACCGTCCATTGCTATACTGACATTGTTGCTGTGATAATGACTGTCTGATGTACCTACATATTCGCGTATACATTTTGTCACTGTGGCGTCCACAATAAATGATACAGAAAAACGTCACTAGCTGTTACAAGCATCATTGACTTTATACGTCGTGAGTTAACTGACGTCTTTGTATGGATTGCCCTGTTTTTGTATGATCATTGTTTGACTGTACATCATCTACACACTTCACAAAACCAGACCACGGGCACCATCACTCACCTCATGGTGCACGCGTCATTTGGCGGCCAATTACTCAATCATAATATAAATTGGGCGTCATCATTTGGTGGCCATAAGCTGGTTTGATCTGGTACCAGCAAACACGGGGTCCCTTACCCACTTCATTTTCAACAAGAATTCATCAGCATCCTTCAAGAAATTAACATTCTTCAAGACAGTCAACATCTTCAAAATTTTCAAAGTACTCGGCGTTGCCCGGTAAATGTCAAAATTGCAATTTTTGACTGAAACAGAAATTTGACAGTACCCGGCGTTGTTACATGTTGCCGGATAACTCGGACTGCTGTTTTCTTTTACGCAAGTCAAGCAAGTTGCTGCTGTCAAGGTTCCAGTGCTGTCGTTTTTTGTGAAGGTCAAGTGCCGGTTGAAACGGGTTGTTTTCTGAAGAAGGCCAAGTACCGATTTCCATCAACTTACTTTTGGATAAGAGGGTCAAGTGCCGAAACAACTCAACATACAGTATTTCAGAAGCTCTAGTACCATCGTGTTAGCAGTGGAAGCAGTTCAGATGTGCCATCATCGTTGGAGCTTCGCTCTTTAGGACGTTGATTGACATCCGTTTTTTCTGCTGTTCTACGATTGGAAGCCTATAAGTTAAGTGGCCTGTTTGTACGTAAACTGTGCCCTTATACTTCTGCTGAGTCTTCTGTGTATCATCTCATTCTATTGTTATATGTTATTCGTATATTTATATGTTTATATTTCAGCGGGTTCTCGGTTGGGTGGTGTCTCCCTTAGATCATGCCACGTCATAGAGGTCGTCTATTGTGAGCGTTTTCTGTAGGGTGAGCAAATTTCCGATACTGGAATTTGCTAAGCGACTTCTGTTGCTATTTATGTTAGTTGTGATGACATGTATTAATATTGTTTTCGTTATTATTTCGCATTCTTTAGTTTTGTTTTGATTTGTTTGTATTTGTTAGCCTACTCTTGACTATAGTTTAGTTTCATACAACATTTTTGTTTATACACTGTGGTGTCATGTATTTTGTTTAATTCTATCGCAGATATCGTCACATTTTTTGTGATATTTCATTAATTTCTGCTTTATTTTTAGTTGATTTCTGCGAACGTTTTTGTATTGTTGTTGATCTTTGTTATTGTTTACATTGTTATTGTTTACATTGTTTGCATTGTTTACATTTTCAATGTTTACATTCTGCATGTGTTTACATAGTCATTGTTTACAGTTATAGTAATTAGTTAATGGGCTATGCTAATGCACTGTTACTACTACACTGATGATAAATGAATGATGAATAGTGTCGTGCACTATTGAATGAGAAGTGCACTTATGATCAAGAATTGAGTGTTGATATTTCATATACAAGTTCTTTGATTGGAGACTTGTTTCCCACAGAGACTGGGATAATATAATGTGATGTGAATATACAAGTGCTTAATTAAGACTTGTTACACTTAGGTTTGAAATAAATTAGTTAATTATTTCAGGTTTTTGAACTCATATTATTACTCATCATGTCTACATTTGAGCACTTTATTGAGCAGGGTAAATTGCTTGGGAAGACTGGTGATAAGTTAGAAGAATTTGCAACTGCTCGATATGATAAAGCAATGGAAGCTGAACAAAAGAAACTGCAGATGCAGGTGGATGAAAAAAGATTCCAAATGGAAATGGAAAAACAAAAAAGGGAATCAGAAGCTGAGGAAAGAAAACTCCAGCTAGAGGCTGAAAATAAAAGACTTGAAAAAGAAGCTGAAAAAAAGACTTGAAAAAGAAGCTGAGAAAGAAGCTAAAAAAGACTTGAAAAAGAAGCTGAGAATAAAAGACTTGAAAAAGAGGCTGAGAATAAAAGACTTGAAAAAGAGGCTGAGAATAAAAGACTTGAGAAAGAAGCTGAAAGACTTCAAATAGAGGCTCAGGCTGAGGAAAGAAGATTACAGAGAGAGTCTGATGAGAGGAAAGAGAAAGCAAAAATGGAACATGAAGAAAAGGTCTTAGCTTTAGAGTTGGAAAAATTGAAATTGATGAACATGAGTAATGGTAATGATTCAAACAAGGGTTCATCTTCTGGTAAGGCTAATAATGATACTTTTAAGATTAAGTTACCAACATTTAGTCCTTCCAGTGATGACATAATGTTCTATCTGGACAGATTTGAACAAGCATGTACAGCTCATAACATAGACAAAGCAAAATATGTTTATCAGTTATCAGGGATACTGACAGGTAAAGCTCTAAGTATATTAAATATGGTGGATGAACCTGACAAGAACAATTATGAGGTTGTCAGGGCCGCTTTGTTAAAGAAATATCAGCTTAACGAAGACGGCTATCGTCTACAATTTAAAAACATGGTACCTGAAAATGGAGTTGAATTCTCCGAGTTTATTGCAAGAATACGCATTACTTTCTCACGATGGGTTGAACTATCTAAGACGGAAAAAACTTATGAAGGACTTATGGACTTAATACTTAGAGACAAAGTCATGTCGTCTGTCAATGAGTCTTTCCTTGCTTTCCTTCATGAACGTAAACCTAAAACAATAAAAGAAATGGAAGATTTCTGTTGCCAATATGTAACTGCGCACCCACACATAACCATGGGTAACTCTAAGGTGAAAGAAGGTTTACCGGTTGCTTCGGCAGCACCGTATGGTCAAAACTTTGCTCGTAGATCCAAACAAAATTTTGATAGAAAGGGCAGCGGTAATTTCTGTCAAAATCATGGAAATCAATTTCATGGTGATTCTTCTTCGAAGAATTGGAGACAACCTGATAGTACTCGTTACTATCACCCTAATAATTATAGGCATTTCAAAAGAGGATATGGTAATAGAGGTTATTCCTGCCGAAGACCTCAAAACCAAACAAATAGATGTTCGCATCAATGTGAACATGATAGTAATCGTGGAAACTGGAATTCGAATCATGATAACAATTACAATAGAGACAATAATAACTTCAGAGATAATAATAACTCTGATAACTTCAGAGGTAATAATAGTCGCGGTAGGTCTCAACACAAAAAAAAAGAGATATCAGCAGGCTAATTCTGTACAACAGGAAACTGAGGGAGCCTGTAATCATGTTGTTGATAATAAAAACTTTGACGCTGTCACTGGTTCTACTTTTGACTTTGAGAGAGCAAACAAATGCCCCCAATGCAGTACTTTATTCGAACCGGGTACCATAACTACTTTGAGTTGTGGTCACCCTCTTCCCGCTCTTCCTGCTGCTGTTGCGCATGACGGGAGGGGTTCTTTAATCCTACATAAGGGTCTTGTTAATGATACTCCGGTCTCACTACTTTTCGATTCCGGATGCACCACTATTGGTGTTAGACAATCGCTTGTAGATCCATCTTGTGCTACAGGAAAGGTTATTAAATGTGTCACATTTGGCGGCACTCTAGAAAAATATCCTACTGCTGTAATTCGCATTGCCACTCCTTTCTTTACTGGAGATGTGCATGCTTGTCTCTTACCTAATCCTATTGCGGACCTTATTATTGGTCGTATTCACGGAGTTAGGGAGTGTACCCCACAGCAGATTGCTGCTTGGGAAGATAATAACATGCAAGCTACAAATGCAGTGGTTACAAGAGCACAAGCTCTACAAACACCCGAAACTTCACTGAATAGTGATAATGAAGTTGATAGCCAAGATAGTCACTTAGTAATCACTCGTGACTCTTTCATAAAATTGCAAGAAGAAGATCCTTCTTTAAAAAAATTCTTCATTCTTGCGAAGAAAGGTGATCCGAATCAGGATACAAATAGAAAATCTTGGATTGCAATGAGAAACGGCGTACTTGTACGTATGGTACAAGATTCGACTACGTCGGCGCATTCGCAAATTCTTGTTCCCAAGAGCATGAGAGTGCAAATATTGCAACATGCTCATGACTCGCAATGTGCTGGACATATGGGTTTTGCCCGTACGAAGTCGAGAGTCCTTGCGGCTTTCTTTTGGCCTTTTGTCAACAAGGACATTCGTATTTACTGCCGATCATGCAAGGTATGTCAGGAGGTCAAATCTAGAGGACCACGACATGCTGCGCCTATCCAGGCTGCTGACATTCCTATTCGGCCGTTTCAGAAAATGGCCATAGATATTATTGGCCCTTTTAAGGTCAAGTCGGCCAGAGGACATCAGTTCATCCTTACATGTGTCGATATGTGCACACGTTGGCCAGAGGCTATCCCTCTTAAGAGCATATCTACTACAGATATCGCAGATGCTCTTTGGTTGATATTTTCTCGCTTGGGGTTCCCCAGAGAAATATTGTCAGACCATGGCACTCAACTCATATCGGACACTATGTCACAGGTAATGTCTACCTTACATATTGAACGATCTCTCAGTAGTATCTACCATCCTATGTCTAATGGGTTAGTTGAGCGTCTGAATAGAACGCTCAAGACTTTGCTTGGTAAGATAACTGAAGATCATCCTCAAGATTGGGACAGGGTTTTACCCGCGGCTCTCTTTGCCTATAGAGAAGTCCCTAATGAACACACAGGATTTTCTCCCTTCGAACTTGTCTTTGGCGCGCGTCCGCGCGGCCCTATGTCTTTATTACACGATCTCATCACTGCCGATGATATTAGCGATGAAACTCAATCCTCATATGAGTATGTCATTGCTCTTAGACAAAAGATCATTGAGGCATGTAGCTAGCAACTGCTTCATCAGAAATTGCTAAAGAGAAGGCAAGGCAGTTTGCTAACAAGAATAGATGTCTACGACAACTTTGTCCAGGTGACAAAGCATTCGTCCTACTCCCCAGTAGGGAAAATAGACTTCTTATTGCATGGAAAGGTCCGTATGCAATAGTCTCTCGGATTTCCGATGTTGACTATGTGGTCGATATTGATGGAAAGCATAAAACTTTCCACATAAACATGCTTTCGGAATTTCACGAACGTCCGGACTATTTGCTGCCTATTTTCCAGGCAACGGATGATGCTCCTGCACCTCACGGTCATTATTCATCCCTGTCTGTCATACAGGATGAGGAATCTACCTTCTCTGATGTCAATCTTCCCCTTCCAGTGGTTCCATTACATTCCACGGAATCTTGGAAAAACGTTTCTGTTTCTCCTAATCTTTCTGGTGACGAACATCGACAAGTCTCGTCGATGTTACAAACATTTCAGGATGTTCTCACTGACATTCCTGGACACACAGATGTCATAGAACATGACATAATTCTTACCGACAATAATCCAATTAGGGTTAGGCCTTATCCTATCCCTATACACTTTCAGTCGCAAGTGGAAAAGGAATTGGATGAAATGATTCAATTAAATATAATTGAACCATCGACTTCACCATATTCTTCTTCCATGGTTATTGTCCGGAAGAAGGATAAGAACATACGAATTTGCGTTGATTATCGCAAATTGAATCAGGTCACAAAGTTCGATGCTGAACCGATGCCTTTGTTAGAAGATCTACTGATTAGACTTTCTAATTCTAGATTCTTCACTAAACTTGACTTGTCTAAAGGTTATTGGCAAGTGCCTTTAGCAGAGCATGCCAAACCTCTTACTGCTTTTTCTACACCTAGGGGTCTATTTCAATGGAATGTTATGCCTTTTGGTCTCATGAACGCCCCTGCCACTTTCGTTCGCATGATGCGTCGAATTCTGTCACATCGTTCGGATGTCATCGCATACTTAGATGACATCTGTCTCTTCAGTGATACCTGGGAAGATCACTATTTAGGGTTATATGACTTACTGTCCACTCTACGTGAGAATAATTTGACAGCAAAACCTTCTAAAGCTTTTGTTGGTTTTGGTGAAATCTCTTTCCTGGGTCATCGTGTTGGTCATGGTCTCTTGAAGACAGAAGACCACAATACTTCCAAAATACTGAACATCTCTGTTCCTAAAACGAAGAAACAAGTTAGGAGTCTCTTAGGTTTAATTCAATTTTATGGGAGATTTATTCCAAATTTATCTTCGATCATGGCACCTCTCTCAACATTGTTGAAGAAAGGTTCGCCTAATCTGGTCCGTTGGTCTGAAGAATGCCAATCTTCACTAGACCAAATCAAGAATATATTTTCTTCTCCTCCCATCTTAAGATTACCTACTCTTGATAGGACTTTTGTTCTTCGGAGTGATGCTTCATCCACTGGGATTGGAGCAGCACTGATGCAAGAATATGCAAATACTCTGCATCCTGTTATGTACATTTCTAGAAAACTAAATGCGGCAGAGAGGAACTACTCGGTTTTAGACCGTGAGTTGTTAGCGATGGTTTGGTCAATTCTAAAACTACAAAGATTCCTCCTGGGCGCACATTTCATTCTAGAGACTGATCAGAAAGCTCTTACAGCTATTCAGACTAAGAATTTGAAGAGTTCGAGATCCACTCGATATGCTATAGCTCTTCAACCTTTTCACTTCACGGTACGAGCTATCCGTGGTGCGGATAATGTGATGGCTGACATTTTGTCTAGATGCCCACATGACTCCAACTAATACTTCTGTCCTATATTTCCATATATTACAGAGTCATAACACACCTATATTACTACAATAGATTAGCACATCTGTACTCACTTTATATGTACACACTATCGTGCTTTGTTATCATCTTCTTCTGTTCGTTTTTTAAGATGATAGAGGAAGACTGAGTGGTTAATATAAGGGCCGTTAGTTTACTAAACAGCCACAATTATTAATAATGTATTGTACCTTATGAAGCATATTAGTTATTAATTAGCATTATATTGCTTGTACTTTCTCAGAATGTCATTGATGAGCTGAGGACTTACCTTACTATTATCAAGCATGACGAGTTCTAGATTGTGTACTTACCCTCGGAATGCCAGAGGATATGTCCTGGATCGTCATGTAGTTTAACTTTACTATGTACTTATGTCATTACATGTCAAATAATGTACTATTTAAATTTTCCTATCAGATTTGTACATCCATTTTTAAAGACAATATTAGATTATGCTATTTATTGATGTCTATGGTAACTTGCATACGTATATTGTGTTTACATGCTAACGTGATGTGTGTTGGTGACACCTCCCCGATGTGAATATTTTTTGAGACATATTTATTTTTCTGTTGAGGTATATCCTCACCAGACACTCTATATTTAGCCTCATGTTAGGCAATTTAATTAATTATCAGCGCATTATTCGTGCGTTTTGATATTAAAAAAAAAAAAAAAATGTTCCACATTTTTTTTTATCGGGAGGAGGTGGTGATATGTTGCGTGAGAAATTCTCGCAACATCGTTTTATTACAATATATATTTTATAACGCAAGGGCAACAACTGCTTGAAATTTATAGTCACTTTTCTCGGTAAGCAGTTGTCTCCTCGCGTTGGTATTGAATGCAGTTAAGTTTGCTATGGTAGGCCGTTTTCTCAGAAAACGGTTGGCACCCTGTTGGGTTATCCTTTTAAGGTAATCATTCTTACGCTGGTTCGTAGTAAAGGTCCTTGCGTCTTAAGTTCTGAGCTGTGGTCATTTTGCGCTGGACTGCGCATGACTGGTCTTGCTTCTTGGTCGATCGATTTCCGCCCACCAGTCAGTGAGCGATTTTGAATGGCTAGAAAGATGCCTCGCTGAGAGGGGATCTCCGCTATTTTTTTGTTCTGTCAGGAATGTGAAGTCCTCTTAATGGATATTTCGTTTATTCGAGATAATACCTCTAGTGTATTTCCACATGCCGGGAGGCGTAATGTTTCTGTGTATTTCCTGAAGGCAAGGTAAATTAACTTTTCATTAACTCTATCGATTTTTGGTCGTGAGCGATTTTTGATTCATAGCCTGTCTTCGAAAGGCGTCGTCACGAGATGTTTTCCCAGCTCACATGTCGCTGTATTGTACTGCATCGGTTGATGCATGTCCCAAGGACCATTACTTGCTACTTTGTTACATGAACTAGGTTTGGAAAACCTTTGTTATCTAGAGGATATTTTTGAGGACATTATTTATACTTCGGCAGACGTGCCTGTCTTGCTGAAGTCAGATTAAGGAGAGTGAACTGATCTCATACATCTGGTTATCTTCTGGCTAAGATAGAAAGGGATGGAGAATTTTCCCGACTACATTACAGCCTTATAATGTATTGACATGCCTGTGAATCACCTTTATTATGATGCTGTCTACCGTCCATTGCTATACTGACATTGTTGCTGTGATAATGACTGTCTGATGTACCTACATATTCGCGTATACATTTTGTCACTGTGGCGTCCACAATAAATGATACAGAAAAACGTCACTAGCTGTTACAAGCATCATTGACTTTATACGTCGTGAGTTAACTGACGTCTTTGTATGGATTGCCCTGTTTTTGTATGATCATTGTTTGACTGTACATCATCTACACACTTCACAAAACCAGACCACGGGCACCATCACTCACCTCATGGTGCACGCGTCATTTGGCGGCCAATTACTCAATCATAATATAAATTGGGCGTCATCAGACTTCTTAGTTCAATAATACTGTCTTCCTGTTAATATTGACAAGAATTGATCCAACTGTTCTGTGAAACTCTGTAATGTCTAATGTACAAATGTCAACAACGCTGACCTACATACTGCATTCACTTGACAGGTCACGTGACGAAGTGTTGACAAAGAGCAAACCAATACTGCAAGTGTGTCGTATTAGCCACAGGAAACGGTCTGGTATCGGTAATCTGTTGACTTCTGAACTTCTGCGAGGTCAAACCCAGAAAGCTGGTCCACCAGTTGATAAATTCTCGTAAGGTGGATGGACGTCAATAGCCAAGCACTCAGTATTGCCCATATATATATATCATCTGAGTTTACTGACAAAGCACGTCAGATTATAAACAATATCCAAGATGACTTCTAGACCTAATCTCGTCTAGTGAAGATTCCTTCACATAATGTCCAGCACCGATTTTTCCATATAATCAAATTGAACTGCTAGCAATGGGTTCTCATGTGTAGCAGTGATCTCTGGACTAATCAAGCGATAATACGGGCATCCCTTTTCTCTTCTTGAAAGTCACTAAATGTTTTTACAAGATGGCTTCTCTCGTGAGCTGTCACTCACGTTTGGATACAGATAATGAATCTGTCTTAAAGTTAGTCATTCATTAAATGTTTCATTGCTCTGTAGATTCTATCATGATACAATTGACTGCATTCTACAGGATATAGTGCTGCTAGGAATCAGAGTCGTTTTCCATCTAGTTAAATGCATCCTCTCAGATGTACAAGTCATACCTATCGAAAAACGGTGGCTTCGTACGAGAGTTCAAAAGAGTATCTTTTATTACCTGCGTGGGAGCCGCGCTAGCGTAGTGGTTACAACACCGCTCTGGCGACCGGGTGATACAGGATCAAACCCGGGCGACGGCATTTGAGGATTTTTCGTCGACCGGGATTTGGACTGGATTAACTCGAGACCTGGCGAGGACATTTGAAGGAGTGTCGTCGACCAGGGAATGGCTGCTCCTGAGCCGACCCAGCTGCAATGGGTACCTCCGAAATCGGCGAGTATTTGCCTGAATGGCGAGGGACATTTGTCTCCGTACAAGAAATAAAGGGATACTCACGTAAAATCAATGTCAGGTTAGACATAAATGATAACCTGAGATTTCGCCTCGAGTATTAGCGGGCGAACGCAAAAAAAAAAAAAAAAAAAAATTACCTGCGTATCAGAAATATGATTCTGCCATTCCTTGGCAATAAGAATAAACACTGGGGTAAAGCATACACGATAGGTCTAGACGACTATCACTTTCCCCATAAATATAGAGATCACTTTTTCCCGGCGACAAGCCGACATAGCAAAACACAGCCCCCATGATCAGGGCGAAGCCAAAACACACCTCTCTAGAGACACATCCGCCGAACAGCCTTTGACCTCTCTAGAGACAAAAGAACATATAGTTCGACTTAGATATGTAAAGATATACAGATATAAGACAGACTCGTCCTACTCAGTCAAACAATACACATAAATTCAGGCCATAGATATTCTGAAGCAAGAACAATCTATTACTACCCAAACAAAGAATAAATCGCAGTAAAACTAGATTCATCCGCGGAGTTCGATCCAAATAGACGGCACAACTTTCAAGGGAAGTAACTCAATAATGACTTTCCCTTAAGCACTAAAAAATATCTATTTTGTTTACAAAATATTTGCGAACATAACAAGTATACCAATGTATAATATTGTAAGATATCAAAGACTGCACGTAACAACGTCACAGCCCTTTGATATACGAAGTGACGTTAAACAAGGCTGTGTTCTGGCTCCGACCCTCTTCGGAATCTTCTTTGCCTTACTCTTGAAACATGCATTCAGAGATGCAACTGAAGGAATATGCCTTCACACTAGGTCAGATGGCCGTCTGTTTAATCTTTCAAGGCTGAAGGCAAAAACAAAAATCAGAAGGGTCACTATAAGAGACTTGTTGTTCGCTGATGATGCTGCAGTCGTCACTCAAAGCCAACAGGAGCTTCAGAGCTTGATGAATCGCTTCACTAAAGCATGCAAGGACTTTGGCCTCACAATAAGTCTAAAGAAAACGAATGTGCTGAGTCAGGATGAGGGTGCTGCACCAGTTATCACTATCGATAACTATGAATTGGCAGTGGTGCACCACTTCACATACCTAGGGTCTACCATCAATGACAAACTCTCACTGGGTACAGAAATCGACAGCCGCATTGGCAAAGCTGCAGCTACCTTTGCCCGCCTCACATCGCGTTTTTGGGGAAACTCTAAACTCACAATGAAGACCAAAGCTGCGGTATATAATGCCTGCGTCACCAGCACACTCCTATATGGCAGCGAGACCTGGACGACCTATGCTAAGCAAGAAAGAAGGCTCAATACCTTCCATTTGCGGTGTCTACGCCGCATCCTCGGCATCTCGTGGAAAGATAAAGTGACAAATGTCGAGGTGTTGTCACGTGCTGGCCTTCAAAGTATGTATACGCTTCTTAGACAGCGCAGACTTCGCTGGCTTGGCCATGTTCGCCGCATGGAAGATGGTCGCATCCCAAAAGATATCTTCTACGGACAATTAGCAGATGGCAAGAGAACAGTTGGGCGACCACAGCTGAGGTTCAAAGATGTGTGCAAGAGAGATATGAGGGCACTGGACATGGATCCAGCAACATGGGAGGATGAAGCTGCCGATCGCACTAAGTGGCGATGCTATTTACGGCGCCACCTAAGATTGGGCGAAGAGAGGCTCACACAAGAAGCAGAGGTGAGGAGAAAACGTCGAAAGGAGCACCAGGAAAATAAGCAGCTGAGGGCTGTCACCTCAGGGGTGCATTCCCATGGTCAGTTATGACTGAAGGGGCTATTATTATTATTATTATGTCCTCCCCACATGTTCTACTGTCTGTATGTCCTCCCCACATGTTCTACTGTCTGTATGTCCTCCCCACATGTTCTACTGTCTGTATGTCCTCCCCACATGTTCTACTGTCTGTATGTCCTCCCCACATGTTCTACTGTCTGTATGTCCTCCCCACATGTTCTACTGTCTGTATGTCCTCTCATGGAGCCGACAGTTTTGGCGTACATGTTCTACTGTCTGTATGTCATCCTCACATGTTCTACTTTCTGTATGTCCTCCCCACATGTTCTACTGTCTGTATGTCCTCCCCACATGTTCTACTGACTGTATGTCATCCTCACATGTTCTACTTTCTGTATTTCCTCCCCACATGTTCTACTGTCTGTATGTCCTCCCCACATGTTCTACTGTCTGTATGTCCTCCCCACATGTTCTACTGTCTGTAAGTCCTCCCCACATGTTCTACTGTCTGTATGTCCTACCCACATGTTCTACTGTCTGTATGTCCTCCCCACATGTTCTACTGTCTGTATGTCCTCCCCACATGTTCTACTGTCTGTATGTCCTCCCCACATGTTCTACTGTCTGTATGTCCTCCCCACATGTTCTACTGTCTGTATGTCCTCCCCACATGTTCTACTGTCTGTATGTCCTCCCCACATGGACACACGTCAGTCTCTAGGATTTTCAGTTTGTTGAACAGATGGTATCTGAGTCTGCATTGGCTGGTTCTCAGTCTGAAAATTATCACTTGATCTCTTCTTGGTAATGTATAATATTATACTACCTCGTAGATCTCAGATGCATGAAGTCAAGTGACCAGCTCCATTAAACGCTGCCTTTGCATCCACTAATTCAAGAGCAGAGTCAAGTTCCAACTTTACAGCTAGGTTGACTGGAGCGCAATTGTCAATTTTCATTTCTTACTCTGTTTTTGTTTTTTGTTTTTTTCAATGATGGATACTTATCCACAATAGAAGTATTGAATTGGTTTGACAAGATCACTGGTGTGAAACTGATGTGAAGAACCAGACAAACACATGAGGAACAGTAGATCAAAAGAAGACACAGGTGTTGGATAGGGCACAGATTAAGAAAACCAGTTGATAGCATTACAATGCAGTCACTTTTATGAAATAAACGGGGTAAGAGAAATAGATGGAAGCAAACACAAGGTAAAAAGAACTGAAAATAGGCAAGAAAACGAAGCGCAGACAAGAAAAGATGGTAATGATGTGCCTCAGAATGCCTATCTATTTTCTCAACCTTAGGACCGCCCCTCTCTTATCTTTGATTTTGGAAGCGGTTATCTTCAATTGTCTCTTGAGTCAGGGAAAAGCAAGCTCAGGGGAGTCGACATGCCTTTTCGTGACACCGGTCTGCTCGTCTTTCGGAACCCTTTGTTGACGGGACGCCTAATTACAGGCCTCTCGCTACTTCCCTGGTCACCCGTAATAGAGCTATTTCATCTCGAGGTGCATCTCCTGGTTCCCCGATGTCTTTGTCCCCCGTATTTCTCACCGCTTGTGGGGCGATATAAGGCAGAACTTGGATTTATAATCTCGGCTCAATCATCATGTGTTGCTTGTATTTCCAGAGTGCCGTGGCTCTACTATCTGCAGAGTGAAATTAGTGTTACTAAGCTTGATACCAGTTGCATATTAGAAAGGAATATTTCTTGTAATTTCGGTAAGCACGCTTAGTTATAAAATAATTCCGCTAACTTAAACTTGTAAATAACCACGAATTAATTTTATTTAGAGTTAATTTTCCTAATGACGGTGTATTTTATTACTAATAAATTCTCACTAATCAAATCACTAGGTATGAATTTTTACGAAGGACGGTGCATAGTTGTGTTAAATAATTTTTTTTTCTACCAGTTAGTTAATTACAAGTAAATTTTCAAAACAACATATTTACCTCTATAAAGATATTGATTATAATAATTTTCCTACTAGCCCGATAAACTTTCATTTGTGTTGTAAACTAATGATGGGCATATTACTTTTGTACAACGGAAAAACCAAATGTTGAGTAGGGTACTGCGGGAAGTAATTCATTCTTTGAAGTGAATACCTGATCTTGTCGGCCCAGTTTGTAAAAACAAACTTTTTTTCTAGGCCTCTCTCTCTAATAGGGAGGGCCTCCTCATGTATGAATAATTACTTTTCTTGTTTCGGCCAGAGCGATCTGGATGACCAGACATATTAAGTGTCGGTCAAAAGGGCTTGAGCCTAAATATGTTTACATTTACAGTCTTGCCCTTCGCGCGAGGACACACCTGTATACCTCATGTCTCCCTCTCCCCTCTCCAAGATAACTTTTAAGCAAATTTCTAAGCACGCAGAGTGTTTACCTAAAGCGCCGGCTTAGTAGGCGATTTCAATCGATAAAAGGGCAGAGTAAACTGACTGCGCGAGTCACGCGCAATGTAGTCTCGCATCGGTATTTTGAATATAGGGGCAGGAAGAGAGTTTTTCTATTGTTTGGTGTGTTTTATTGTATTGCATTTTGTAAAATGTTGATATGACTGGGCTGATAGGGCGTCTGCTTTGTATTTTTCAGAGAGATCAAAGAGTCACCTGGACTGAGACTGATGGTGAGACTGGGGCATGAAGTGACCTGATTGTGATCTTTGCCACTTTGCCTCGAGAAGCAAGAGCTCTAACCAGTTTGACTTTGCAGATGTCATTTGTTTGTAATTTAGTAGCTGGATACAAGTCACACTTTGATTGGAATTGTCTGCCCTTTATTCTGAGGGGCCTGCCTGCTTTATTTATATCTCTCGTCCGCGTCCACTTTTCTGTCAGTTTATGCTCTAATAGCTTATATTCTCTCTCTGATTCAGTCAATCTTGCTAGAGCCCAGTTTAAGCCCACTTCTTTACACGTGCAAAAAGCGGCTTTCTGTCTAAAGTCTTTGATTCCACGATTCTTGGGAAAGCGGCAATAATCTCAGTGTCTTTCCCTGGAACACAGGGAAACTTTCCCTACCTTTTACCTTTGCCGTTCTTCGGTTTTCATCCCGAACTCTATTCGCTCGTAGAACGGGCGATTGTGCTAACATTACGCCACTTTTCTCCCATCTTGGGACGCAGCCAAAGACGCTCGTCTGTTTCTTTCATCTCGGGTAGACTAAGAAACGCTGGTTGAAATTCTGGCAACTTTCCTACTACACAAGAATGTAGTTCCCTTATTTCGGTACCATTGTCGCTCTTATGATTTCCTTGCTGATTGGAAAATCAGTTTGGGTCGATGGCCTATAACCAGATTTATTGTGGGGAAATTGAAGTTCTTCGCTCGAGTGGTCGACGTCTATAACCCTGTGCTCTCTGTAACCGTGGGAGCACCTTGCATCATCAAGACATCTACTATCAATACATATCAAGCACATACAGGTATATCTATTGCCCTTGACTACGGTTAACTACCTTTTACCACCAATCTTTGGGGCAATATCGTCAGACCCATTTAGGGCCGGTTACATCGAAGTACATATTCCCAGCATTAGCCGGGATACATTTATACCCCTTGCAAGACCGGCAGTCTCCGTTGCCATCGACTTGAGTCGGCAACACTGTCCGACCCATTGATAGTCGGTAAAACCGGAGTAGTTGCAGCATTCTTCAGAAGAAGCACCTCCTGGTCAACACTAAGCACCTTTCTGAAGCCAAGTACCCGTTATGCAACACAGAGGTGCGCTTTCCATAACAGCCTTCACTTATACTCGGTCTTTTATTTTTCAGCAGTGATCTATGTCTGCAGGTTTGTACACAAGGGCATCAGACATCACATTACCATATATGGGAGAGTTGACCTCTGCCTAACTGGTATGATTAAAATTCATAACATGTCTGTCGATGTTATTATATGGTTCGACAAGTATTCATGTTTGTTTATTATCGGTAGCCTACAGGAAGTTACGTCATTGCCTCGGGGTGCAGTTGCAGACGTCAAAGTTGGTACCGGAAAAAGTTAGCAATCGTCTGCTAGGTCCTTTCTGTGTGTTTCAATGTGGCAGGTGGACGTATGTTTATGAGCTCCTGAGAATTACAGTATTTCATGACATATTGCTATGATGTTCGATCACTAGATCATCCATATACCTCCGTGAGATGATGCTAGTATATTTGTGAAAGGAATTATGATTTCTGTGAAGAACGTGAGTAATTAAAAAGGTGTAAATATGTCGAGGACAGTGTTCTAGCTACAGACGGTACAGAGCTATACTGATGACTGTATGTCGTAACAATTTTGAATCTGTATGACACCACGCTCAAATTCCTCGCTCAAAAACTAGCATAATATTTGAACCCAAAATAACTATAGTATTTGAAGCAGTCTAAGAACCCAGTCAAATTTAATGCCAACAATTTATCTAGTGTATTTGAATTTGTCTAGGAACCAAGTCAAAATGTACCGCCCACCAAAATTATCTAAGAGCATAGTACAAATTTAACAACCAATCATAATGCTTCTTTTTTTTTGGTAAGGATAAAGAAACCTTTTAACTTGGTAACAATGCTTATTTTGTGTTTTTGGCCGAACGAATATATTTTATTTCTTAACAACTAAAGATAATTAAACATAAGGAAATGTCTCAAATTATAGCGCTGATATTGCTTAACACATAAGCATTAATATTCACGCATGATAAAATTTTATTGTAGTAGAAAAATTTATTTTAGTGATATTTTCAAATCAGGGTAATGCCAAATTTAATTACTTAAAAATTACCCAGATTGACATGCAAAGAAATAACAAAAAAACCATATAGAACGATAGAGAACCATGGGCCGTTTAATTATCACTTTTGAGAATTAAAATCGGTCCGCTAATAACTATAATATATAATATTTAAAATTAGTCAGATTATACAAACACGCTCAGAACCGCATAAATCCCAAGTCTCAAAATTTAACTTTTTGACTTTTCCTCCGATTGGTTGGATGTAGTTCTATAAAAAGTAACAAGGTGGTACTATCGGTGCCATTAGATTCAAAAATCTACACCGAGCTGACAGCATGGGAAAGATAGAAAGATCAAGTCTTCGCCTTCTGTTCTGAAAGCAGTTCTAAGATCCCTTAGAAGGCCCGTTCAGCTTGAGTGTGTATGAATATATACCTGAGGGTCAGAGAGATATATTTATTTGCTTATTTTATTAATTATTAACTTGTGAGTAACCAGCATATGTGTTCCATATTAATTCGAAAGTGAAACTGCCGGCGGGATGTGTTGTGTCACACTGACCTAAGTAGGAATGTGTGTAGTATTGCAGGCTTGTTCGAAATGAAAAAAATGTGTATAGTGTTTGTCGTGGTTTTTGATGTTATTGTATGGTTGTTATGTTACCTAGTGTACTGGATGAGGTCAGCTGTGAAGGCTCCTGAGACAAAAGTTTATGTGAGTTACAGAAGGCCTTTCTGCTACCACTTACGACCTCAAACAGACCTATTCTACTATAATGAATGTTAGCTACGTTAAAAGTCTAGGGTACTGAAATGTAATGTGTAGGTAATAAAATACACAGACACACACATGTAAATAATAAGTCTAATAATAATAATAAACTCTATGATAAACTGAACTAACACTGGCTGTTATAGTTTAAGTTTGAAAATTTTTTTAATTTATTAGTCCTGAACCAATTGTTTCTTTTGATCAGAACATATGAAATAATATGTATTTATCAATCAAATGCATATATATATATATTGCATAATCAAATGAAATTTTTGTACATAGGTATATTATTACAATGATTAATATTAATAATATCTACAATGTCTTGGGAAAAACTAGCACTGGATGTTTAGTTGGGGTGGCGTCATCATGCCCAATCTATGGTTACAAAATTCATTGTCCTTGACATATGGACTGATATTAGTGTTTATATAACAAGATTTTATTTTTTTAATGATGGTGGACACAGTTGATGAATCTACAGCAGGCCAGGTTTGCACTTAACTGGCCTGTGACGATGTAGTACAGAATTCTTGTGGCCCACTCCTCTCAGTAGCTGGAGTAAAATGTTAGGCTGCACAGACATCCGCTCTTGTACTTCTACAAAAGCATCTGGCACAATCGTAGTGCCAGATCAGAAACTCTGAAACCAAAATTTGTGCCATGTGTCAACACTCTGTTTACTGCGCCACTCTTACACACAACACAGCAAAACAACATTACACAGATTGGGTCAGATCTCTCTGACCAACTTAGCACATCTCACCCAGTTGTTATCAAATAGTACCAGTTTCCCAAGACTGCATTGCATCCGAAATATGTTCAATAGTTTCCTCTTCCATTCAATAAGGTGGGTGATATGTTCCCACTGATCTCAATTATAGATCCGCCTTCCATAGTCTTAGATATGTTTTCATATATTATTTGTTTGTCTCTAGGCCCTGGACTGCTGCTGGGGACCTAGAGTAAGCACTCACTTGTCGTAATAATTTTTCATGATATGGCAGTATCAATCACTCAAAATATTAAAATGAACAAGATAAATGCTTTTTCCCTTACCACAATTCAGAATTGAGAACACAGTTACGTAGTACTAGCAAAACTCAACTGAGCTGCTGGCTAGATTAGGGCGTCCCACTGATTTTTATTTAATAATTCCTGGAAATCACCTCTAGCAGTAACGAACTGTGTCAATGGACAGTCTTCTATATAATGGCACAAGCGTGCGTCTCTCTGTCAATAATATAAAAACTTCTGTCCAATCAACGGACTTCCCCTCTAACTTTTTCAAATATTCAAACTAAAGTCCAATTTCAGTCCAGTCTCAGTCTAGTATGTAGTATTTTTCCCAAAATTACACTTGTTTTTTGGACTAACTACATGAAAAAACTACACACATTTTTGGCTCCCCCTACTTCTAAGATCCTATGCTAAGTTATTTTTAGCTACTATCCTCCGACTTTGCCCCTAGTTCACTGCAGTTTGATTTTAGCATTTTTAGGCTCAAGGACGCCAAAATGTAACTTTAGTGAAAATATGCACAAAAAACTGTTCGCTAGTCTGTATGGAACAATACGGTCTTTCGTCAATATCTTCCGGGTTATCTGTCCGTCTGTGTAATTAAAAGTATATTATTTCTCTGCTCAAGATGGGCTATCAAACTAGCTAGGTTTTATTTTCATAACTTTATTATTAAAGAAAACCCTACTTTTCTCAAGGTTAGTTTTGAAATTTTGTTTTTGAACCTTCGTCCACGGCGTTTGCCGCTGTATTCAAATTAAAACGACCAATCTAAGATACGACTGTTTCTAACAACAGCTAAGGTCGTTTTTCTACCAATTCCTTACATTGTGTCTACTAGTGGCGTGATTTTTCCTTTAAATTACAAATTGCGTCTTTTTGCATTTTAGATTCAAACACGTGTTCAGACCGTCATAATTTTTTTCTTTTATCTCCGTTTCTACCCTGTCTAAAAGGATAAACCGCTCAGTTTGCATGTTCCAACTAGTTAGTTTCAATGGCGGTAGAAAGCGCTGGCGTAGGTGAAGAAGCTTCGGCATATCTTGCCTATATTTTTATCCCCACGTGTTATTTTACCCGTTATCTTTATAATTGGAGATATTTTAACGTTGTATCACGGTAATTTCACCACACATCTCCCCACCTGAGAACATGCACTAATGCAAGTTCCAAAACCAGTGATACACATAGATAAAATTACTTCCCACGCCTACTACTATTCTAATTTTGATCACAGGGGTGCCTACTGAGGAAATCTGCACCGACATTCAGTGACCCCGGGATATATTCAATAATTAACTGATAAGGTTGTAACAATAAAGACCATCTTAACAATCTTGCATTTTCATGCTTGGCCTGAGATAAGAACACTAGGGGCTGGTGATCCGTCTGGACCACAAAAGTCCTACCATACAGATAGATTCGGAACTTTTTTATTGCCCAGATTAACGCTAAACATTCTTTTTCGCTTGTGGAATATCCTTGTTCCGCTTTATTTAACCTGCGGCTTGCATAAGCGACTGGGTTCAGTTCCCCATTGAGTGACGAGGACCTTTGCAACAAAGCCGCCCCCAGGCCTACATTGCTTGCATCTGTTCTCACCACAAAGTCATGAGTCAAATCAGGCAATTTGAGAATAGGCTTGCTAGTGAGTTTTTCCTTTAACTCTTGAAATGCCAATTCACATTGCGCGGACCAAACAATTTTATCTGGATTTCCCTTGCGAGTCAGATCAGTCAGAGGAGCACATATAGAGTTAAAATTTTTGATATATTTTTGGTAAAACCCACATAACGACACGAATGATCGCACGTCTTTTTTTGTTTGTGGTCTAGGTGCTCTCTGCAGTTTTCCAAGTTCTTGGGGTCAGGGGTCATGTTACCCTGATATACAGTATGTCCCAAGAATTCCAATTCTTTGCATCCAATACAACATTTTGTTGGTCTAGCAGTTAAGTTTGCTTCTCTGAGCCTATCAAATAACATATTCAGAGAGTTAATGTGTTCTTCAAATGTTTCTGTGGCGACGAGAATATCATCCATGAAATTTGTGATACATGGATTATTCAAGGGATCCAACAATTTGCGCATCATCCTAGAAAATACACTCGGAGCATTTTTCAATCCGAATGGTAGCATGTTGAATTCATAATGTCCTTCCGAGGGGCTAAAAGCTTAATAAGGTCTAACTTCAGGCTTCACTGGAATCTGGTAATAGCCTTTGCTAAGATCCACCTTCGAAAAGTATTTTGCCTTGTTCAATCTGGCAAATAACTGTTTTGTGTCTGGTAATGGATCCACGTGTCCTTCTGTGACAGCATTCAGTTTCCTGTAATCTATGCACAGTCTATGTTCCCCAGACGGTTTCCTCAACAAAACTACACTGGAGCTAAAAGAAGATTCACTGTGTGCAATAATCCCTTCTTTCAACAAATAATCTATTTCCTCTTTCAATGCCTTCTCCTTAGCGAACGGAACAGAATAGGCTCTCATACAGATTGGGTTTGAGTCTACCAGCTTCATGTCATACTGTAGCAAATTTGTATACCCTGGTTTATCTATTAATACATCTGTATGTTCCTCCAGAACCTGTTGAACTCTCTCCCTCTGATTTTTAGTCAGGTGCTTACTGACTTTTATTTGTGCGGCTGTCTCACAGGGATGTAATGGGTATTCATGTGAGGTGAGTGGTTCCTTTTTCATTTTAGTTGCGATAGCCAAGGTCAGTAAGGGGGTGCTTTCCTGGAGTGGTCTGTCCAGATACTTCTTTAAAATGTTTACATGATATACCTTCTCTTTCCCCTTTTTGTCAATTTTATAATTTGTTCTAGACACCTTCTCTAGAACCGTATATGGACCTTGCCATTTATTCTGGCTGCCGGGTAGTAGAAGAAGCACCTTCTCTCCAGCTACTTCTTTGCTTTCCTAGAAATACGCTTGGTTCTTCCTGGCTAGTCTCAAATTATCATTTGATCACATCCAATTTGTAACTTATTCTGGCTGCCGGGTAGTATGCTAATTCTCTGTCCTTTGCTTTCCTAACGCTGCATGTTTTCTTCCTGGCTAGTCTCAAATTATCATTTGCCAGTTTCCATCCAGCTTTCAGACGAGTGGTCAGCTCGTTCACATATTGATATGATGAGGTAACAGTCTCTTCTGCTTTCTCATCTGTCCAGGTCCTTAATAAAGCTTCTAATGGAACTTTTATGGGCCTCCCAAATAGCAGGGTTGCGGGAGCCATCCCGGTTGAACTATGTGGTGCCTCCCGATACGCAAACAACGCGCCGGGCAGAAATTGATCCCACATATCAGGTTTTTCATGTGCCAGCTTCCTCAGGATAGAAATGAGAGTCCCATTGAACCTCTCTACCTGGCCGTTCCCTTGTGGATGGTACGGACTACAATGAAAGTGTCAGGCTTGAAATAGCTTTAAAACTTCTTCCGTTAGTTTCCCCTTGAACTGTGAGCCACTATCAGTCAAGATTTGATGCGGGAATCCTAATCTTGTGAATATTGTAAGTAGTGCCTCTGCTACATGTTTCGAATCAATTGACGGCAGGGCTACCGCCTCTCCCCGCATAGAACAAGTGTCCACCAGAGTAAGGATGTAACTGTTCCTCCTCTTGGGCCGAGTGAGAGGTCCCACAATATCCACTGCAACCCTCTCAAAAGGTGTTCCCACTATGGGCATTTCCCCTAGAGTTGCAGGAGCAGTCCAATTCTTTGGAGCTACCCTTTGACATTCTGGACAGGATTTGACATATCTTTTTATATCCTCCGTTATCCCTGGCCAGAAGTAATGACAAGCTATACGCTGTCCTGTGGCGCTGATCCCCATGTGACCACTGAAGGGAATCGCATGCCCTAGTTCCATCACTTTATCCCTATATGAAGTGGGAAGAACCAGCTGGTTGTGACCATTTGTTCCAGTTCCGGCCTTCCTGTATATCAATTTGTTCTTCATAAAGTACTCTCCCTTGCTTGGAGGTGTGTGGTATTTGGGCAATTTCTTAAAACATGGCTTGAGTGTCCTATCCTCAGCCTGCGCCTTCCTCATCTCTTCTGGATGAGCATTTATAGGTTCACCTTCTTCCTCCTTTTTCTGTGACCTGGTCTGCACTGTCGCCATGATCACAGGTCTCTCGGGATTCCCCAAGAAGACGTATCTGCACCCCAATATCAGAGGGTAGATTGGTTCATCTATCACTGCTGCTCTGATTTCTCCTTCCACATAGCGAGTTTTCACCGTTATCCTTGCGATGGGACGTGTCATGAGTGGTATGTCCTTAGTCGCCCCTTGTATTTCCACTGTTTCTGTGGTATACTGACTTGGGTACACTAGGCTAGACTTCACAACTGAATCATAATCCAAACCTGTATCATATAGGCACCTTATGGTGACCCCATTACAAATAACATCCTCACAAACTGGGGGGTGATAAGGTTCCTGCTGTCCATTAGGATTAACCTTTAATCTCTGTTTCCCCGATTTCATTGCAGCAATGTTTGAAGGTTTCCTTTTACAAAATTCGGTGTTATGGTTATCTTTCTTACACCATTTGCACCATCTCTTTCCTTGGTTAAATGGTTTTCTTTCATTATATTTTTGGTCATTGAACTGTGAGATTCTATCACGATAATCATTTCTTGGCCTTTCAAAATTTGTCCTGCCTTCATTACCTTGTTCTCTGGTATCAAATTTACTAAATTGCTGTGGAGCTTTAAAATTTTCTATGTGCTTCTTTTTAGTTCCACTTACCTCTGCCTGGGCTGCCTGATACCTCTCAGCGACATTTAAAACCTCCCCCAACCTCTCTGCACCTTGTTCCATGAGAAATTTTCTCAGGTCTGGAGCCATGGACTCTCTTAATTGCTCTATCATGATCATCTCTTTAAGATCTTGGGTCTTCCCCAGAGCAGTCCATTTCTCCAAATAGGTTTCCAGTCTGGCAGAGAATTGGTGGTATGTCTCCCCAGACAAAAGTTTGGCATTTCTAAACTTCTTACGATAAAATTCACCATTCTTTTCATATCTCAATAACAAAGCCTGCTTTAGCATGTCATAATTGTCTTGGTCGTCTCTATGCATCTTAGCAAATACTTCATAAGAAGTACCTCTAAGCCCTTGGGATAACTTAAGACTCCACCTCTCTCTCTAACCCATACGTAGTAGCTAATAGTTCGAATCTACTGAGGTACCCCTCGATGTCATCGTCTTTCTCAACAAAATGGTCTAAATGAAACCCCATAGCTGAGGTTGAGGCTCCCTGACTAGGCATAGCATATGAGGCAAAAGGGCTGGCACCATTTTCCGGAGCATGGCCTTGTAATTCCAGCTCCCTTAGTCGTAATTCGTGCTCCCTTTGCAATCTTCTATCTTCTGCTTCCCTTTGCTGTCGTTTTTCTTCTGCCTCCCTTTCGGCAGTCAATCTCTTATCTTCTGCTTCTAATTGGAGCCTTTTAATCTCCCTATCTGCCTCAATTTGTAACCTCTTCTCTTCAGCTAACCTCCTATCTTTCCTTTCAATATACTTGTCACATTCTGAAGTTACATACTGAATTAAACTTTGACCCTCCATGTTCATTTCCTTCGCCGTCAGCACAGCAGCCGATCTAAATTTTGCTAGATCTGCCATACTAAATCACACAATTTAACAATAACTAAGGTAAGCAACAAAGTGTAATTACCAAGGTAATATTTTAATTAATTATTCACCACTGGTTGTGAAGATTCATCAACTTTTACTTTCCACTTTTAATTTAAGGGACACTTTTAAATTTATACAACTCTGTCCCCACTAGTTTAATTCCCAAACCAGGAGACCCTAATATCTTTGATAAACGTAATCCCCGGACAAGACCCCAATATTTGTCGTGGTTTTTGATGTTATTGTATGGTTGTTATGTTACCTAGTGTACTGGATGAGGTCAGCTGTGAAGGCTCCTGAGATAAAAGTTTATGTGAGTTACAGAAGGCCTTTCTGCTACCACTTACGACCTCAAACAGACCTATTCTACTATAATGAATGTTAGCTACGTTAAAAGTCTAGGGTACTGAAATGTAATGTGTAGGTAATAAAATACACAGACACACACATGTAAATAATAAGTCTAATAATAATAATAAACTCTATGATAAACTGAACTAACACTGGCTGTTATAGTTTAAGTTTGAAAATTTTTTTAATTTATTAGTCCTGAACCAATTGTTTCTTTTGGTCAGAACATATGAAATAATATGTATTTATCAATCAAATGCATATATATATATATATTGCATAATCAAATGAAATTTTTGTACATAGGTATATTATTACAATGGTTAATATTAATAATATCTGCAATGTCTTGGGAAAAACTAGCACTGGATGTTTAGTTGGGGTGGCGTCATCATGCACAATCTATGGTTACAAAATTTATTGTCCTTGACATATGGACTGATATTAGTGTTTATATAACAAGATTTTATTTCTTTAATGATGGTGGACACAGTTGAGGAATCTACAGCAGGCCAGGTTTGCACTTAACTGGCCTGTGACGATGTAGTACAGAATTCTTGTGGCCCACTCCTCTCAGTAGCTGGAGTAAAATGTTAGGTTGCACAGACATCCGCTCTTGTACTTCTACAAAAGCATCTGGCACAATCGTAGTGCCAGATCAGAAACTCTGAAACCAAAATTTGTGCCATGTGTCAACACTCTGTTTACTGTGCCACTCTTAAACACAACACAGCAAAACAACATTACACAGATTGGGTCAGATCTCTCTGACCAACTTAGCACATCTCACCCAGTTGTTATCAAATAGTACCAGTTTCCCAAGGCATTGCATCCGAAATATGTTCAATAGTTTCCTCTTCCATTCAATAAGGTGGGTGATATGTTCCCACTGATCTCAATTATAGATCCGCCTTCCATAGTCTTAGATATGTTTTCATATATTATTTGTTTGTCTCTAGGCCCTGGACTGCTGCTGGGGACCTAGAGTAAGCACTCACTTGTCGTAATAATTTTTCATGATATGGCAGTATCAATCACTCAAAATATTAAAATGAACAAGATAAATGCTTTTTCCGTTACCGCAATTCAGAATTGAGAACACAGTTACGTAGTACTAGCAAAACTCAGCTGAGCTGCTGGCTAGATTAGGGCGTCCCACTGATTTTTATTTAATAATTCCTGGAAATCACCTCTAGCAGTAACGAACTGTGTCAATGGACAGTCTTCTATATAATGGCACAAGCGTGCGTCTCTCTGTCAATAATATAAAAACTTCTGTCCAATCAACGGACTTCCCCTCTAACTTTTTCAAATATTCAAACTAAAGTCCAATTTCAGTCCAGTCTCAGTCTAGTATGTAGTATTTTTCCCAAAATTACACTTGTTTTTTGGACTAACTACATGAAAAAACTACACACATTTTTGTCTCCCCTACTTCTAAGATCCTATGCTAAGTTATTTTTAGCTACTATCCTCCGACTTTGCCCCTAGTTCACTGCAGTTTGATTTTAGCATTTTTAGGCTCAAGGACGCCAAAATGTAACTTTAGTGAAAATATGCACAAAAAACTGTTCGCTAGTCTGTATGGAACAATACGGTCTTTCGTCAATATCTTCCGGGTTATCTGTCCGTCTGTGTAATTAAAAGTATATTATTTCTCTGCTCAAGATGGGCTATCAAACTAGCTAGGTTTTATTTTCATAACTTTATTATTAAAGAAAACCCTACTTTTCTCAAGGTTAGTTTTGAAATTTTGTTTTTGAACCTTCGTCCACGGCGTTTGCCGCTGTATTCAAATTAAAACGACCAATTGCGGTAAAACGTCTAAGATACGACTGTTTCTAACAACAGCTAAGGTCGTTTTTCTACCAATTCCTTACATTGTGTCAACTAGTGGCGTGATTTTTCCTTTAAACTACAAATTGCGTCTTTTTGCATTTTAGATTCAAACACGTGTTCAGACCGTCATAATTTTTTTCTTTTATCTCCGTTTCTACCCCGTCTAAAAGGATAAACCGCTTAGTTTGCATGTTCCAACTAGTTAGTTTCAATGGCGGTAGAAAGCGCTGGCGTAGGTGAAGAAGCCTCGGCATATCTTGCCTATATTTTTATCCCTACGTGTTATTTTACCCGTTATCTTTATAATTGGAGATATTTTAACGTTGTATCACGGTAATTTCACCACAGTGTTTGCAAATATGGTAACAAATTACGACAGTAAGTGTTAGTAGCGATTTAAATTAGTATTTCTTCTGGAGTGACACACTGTTCAAAGATCATGTGATAAACGTACAGGAGAAGTTAGAATGAAGTAATCAATAGGTCACATACTGTTTTGTACTTAACCTGATTATCGTACGGAAGCCAAGCATGGACTATGGACACTAACAGGGAATTAATACAGAGAAGGAATGATCAACTTGAACGGGCTGTAGGCAAACAGATTTTAGGTCTTGTGCAACTTGTTAGCACAATATCTGAGAAAAGGTAAGACTTGATGTTGTTTGTGGGTGAGTGAATTAAGGCAGACTTCTACATGGAATGTGGTTGTCCTTTTATTCCAGGTTATATCACGAAATTACCTCGTGGCTGTATTCAATTGAGAGGAAGTGTGGGAGTTGAGAGGTCTTCATACAACTGGAACCAGACCCCATCTTCTCAGTCAGGAGCTACTAAGTTTGTGGTCCTGACTTGTGCATCTATGAATATCAGCAACAACATTCGAAGATAAGTCCTTTATAAAGGCCAGTGTCAGTTTATCCAAATAATTCACCCAAGAGTAATCAAACTAGAATTACAACCATTGCATGATGAATTGATAAGACCAGTAAAATAATAAAGAGAACCTACAGCAAAGCAATAGCAGACGTTATCACTCATATGAACAGAAACTGTATGTGTAGTTATTCCAGTGAACACTCTACAAACATGGAACAGTTTTTCTAATATATTTATTTTCATTTGTGAAGATCATTTTATTGCCTTTGAGTATTCCTGACCTGAAAAGATTGAGGTTCAGTGTGGTGGATTTTGATGTTATGAAATGTGGTTGTTATGGTTCACTATTGTTCGGAATGAGGTCAGCTGTGAAGGTACCTGATTATAACAATTTATGGGTTGAGTTATCAGGTAACCTTTCTGCTACCACCTTATGATCTCAATCAGACCTATTCTTGACTAGTATGTATGGTAGCTACGTCTAATGTCTAGGGTTATGCAAGAGTGGTGTGATGGTAATTTAGCACTAACACACACACACATAAAAAACTAGTAAAGTCTATGATCAAATGAACTAACACCTGGGTTAAATTTTAATGTGTAAATATTTTCTATACAATTTTATTGGTCCTGAACCTAGTATTCTTCTGGTCAGGACTTTCCAAATTAAAAGAACTCAAGGTATATACATAAAAGCAACTTTTCAACACAAAGGGACAGTTTGTCCAAACATATACTGTTAAAATATTATAATAGTGTTATTAACGTTCTAATATTACTGGTTTCTAACACTGGATGGCTGTTTGGGATTCTTTAATCATCCCCAGTTCTTTAATACACAACTTTCAATATTTAATGCTTTTGGGGAATATTTTTATTATCTTACAAAAGGGTGCACTAGTCTTTGATGCTGATGAAAAGTCCTGTGCCAGATATATACTTATCTAGCACAATCTTGAACTGTTCGTGTTCTTGCTGTAAATCGATCACTTTGATACTGGCCAAAAGTAACAGTGCGGACGCTGCAGACCCCTGTCACTACTGACAGGCAACAGACTTCTCAACTTCTTTTGACAAACATCTGGCACCGGGCTAGTGCCAGATAAAAACCCTGTAACAATGAAATAATGTCTCTGTTGGTGTCGTTTTCATAGTGATGAATAGAAACGCGAATGGTTACAATGGAATAAATGTCAACAATGTCTTTCAAACGAAAAACCAACAATGTATCTTGAATTGTGTGAACTGGTCAAGTATTGGCATCACACGAGTCGTTGATAACTTTACATAGACTTTATTCACCAGGACACGAAGTGGACAAGACGGACATCGTCACAGGCGCAAAGATCACACGACAACATATTGATTTATTACTGCTAAAGTTCCTGAAGATTCTCTTCTAGTAAAGACCTCTGTCCATAGACCAAGGATTACAAAACTGTTACCGTATAATATCCTTCTCAGTCACGACCGTTGACCTTCTTTCAAGGATGTCTATCAAGGTAACGTATACATACTCTGGGGTGAAATCTTCCATATTACATTTTGTTAAAATTCCCAGACGTTCTTCATACATAGCGTTGTACATCATATAATTTTCATACAAAGTCATATACGATAATCCTAACAGTAAAGGCTTTCAGTTGGCTAACCTCTCTTTACATCCAAGCCACGACTTTGGCATTGAAGCATGTACGGCATATAAAACATGTGCGTAAGATAAACAATATAACTTCTTCTGCTCGTAGGAATTCTCCGTCTACGATTCAAATCTTAAAGGCAAGCGACTCTGTAGATCCATTCTAGGAACATCTTAATTCCCGCTAGACTAGTATTAGAGCGGCCTTTTTTCATACAGCATTAAAATAAGAAGTGGGACGATAACTCACGTGACATTCCTGATATTGGTTTCGACCTGAAGACCAATACAGATCACTAGAAATAAATGGCTTCCTTAAAAATGCCATTGAATACGAAATATAAAATTACTATCATGGACACAAGACAGTTCCATGTTTCCACTTCAAAACATGACGTCACAAACTACTCAACTAGGTTACACGTGCGTCCAAAGCAACACTCACAGCTTTGTGCACGTCAGTGCGCGAATCATTCGAACGCTCAAACAATATAACTACATAAAACTGGTGCGTACATTTGGCAGGACCGAAGACTACCCCCTTAGGTAATAAATGTACGTAACAGCTCCCTTATTACCTCCCCTTAAAAAAATTAATCCCATTAATTTTTTTTCGAACTAATTACTCGAGAGAGGTGAGTCAAAACTACAACAAGATTTATGACATGCATAAAATTATATCATATTAAGAAAAGAATATTAACTTGAAATTAATATAACTAAATGACAGTATGCATTAAAGCACACATCCACCATCGACCTACTTTGGAACGATGTGGTAATATTCGAAGTAAAAAGAAGTTGAAAAAAAATGAAAATGAAGAATCAACAAAAAAAAAATAATAAAAAAATTAAACTAAGTTTTTCAACAAAATTTGAAACATATGATTTCAAAAATGAAAATGAACAGCAACACTGATGATAAGCAATGATAAGAAAATCAAAAGAACAGAAAATTTTTTAAAATACAACATGCAAAAATGAAGCAATGCATAATTAAACACTTTAAGAAGCAACGCACTTACTGATATCTAGCACTAGTAAGTTTGACTAGTTATCTAAAAGTAAAATATCATGTAGTGGGATACGTGACTACACGTATTGCGAGACACTAATAACGTTAGTAGATGTGTGATTTATAAACAATCAAATTGATTAAATTGAATTAATCTAATTCTAGTACTTAATTACACATAAATAAATAACTAGTAATTTATTCTAAGTAATTCTAATTTCAGTCATTGTGAATATTCGTTCAGAACTATTTAGAGTCAACAAGAATATGTTCCTAATGTTCCATGCACGAAATAAGTTTACGAACACGATATGTAGTGTAATATGTTCCATAACACTAACGAATGTCTATTTGTTGCTTTTTACCAATGTTTCCATACTACAAAAAAAATGTTACTTTAATATCACTGTTCTCGTTCTAATAAAACGTTACTTCACAAGAAATAATGTTATAATCCATATGTAAGTATGTTCTGAAAGTTATATATATACGAATACTGCAAAACTATACATAGTCTTCACAGATGTACAATTAATGACACTGTACAAAGTTATTCATGTTTCGGTGAGGACGTTTCTCCATCTAAAAGTGGTTTAGTTTCACCAAGTTCACTAGGGCATCTTGAAAGACAGTCTGCAAATACATTCTGTACTCCAGGAATAGCTCGTATCTCAAAATGGAACGGTTGAAGAGCTATAGCGTAACGCGCTGACTTTGATGACTTAACGTTTCCAGTATTCAATGCGGTAAGAGCTTTCTGGTCAGACTCCACCACAAAGTGTGATCCGAGGAGATAACGATCCAGTTTTGTGATTGCCCAGACAAGAGCGAGAAGCTCTTTGTCTAGAACGGAGTACTTCATCTCGCTCGTCGTAAGCTTTCTGGATACGTACATAATTGGAAATAAGGTGCCTCCGTATTCCTGCATCAAAACTGCCGCGATAGCGTAGGAAGAAGCATCACTGCGAAGAACAAAGGTGAGATCTTTGTTAGGCAACCTTAAAAAAGGCTTATTTGAAAAAATTTGTTTTATATAGTCTAACGCCGTTTGGTGATCCTGCGACCACTTTATTACATTAGGTGTGCCTTTCTTCAGTAACGAAGAAAGAGGTGCAGTTATAGTAGACAAATGAGGGATGAATTTAGAATAGAACTGTATTAGTCCTAAGAGTGACCTCACTTGTTTTTTTGTCTTAGGTGCTGAGATGTTTAAAATTTTAGAGACGTTACTGTCTTCTGTATACATTAAACCGCGACCTATACGGTGACCAAGAAATGAGATGTCATGAAAACCGACAAAAGCCTTTGAAGGTTTCGCTGTTAAGTTATAATCCTGTAAGGTAGAAAGTAAAGATTTTAAAACCCTGAATATGTTCATCCCAAGAGTCACTGAAAAGACAGATGTCATCTATATAAGTAATGACATCGGGACGATGAGACAATATGCGGCGCATCATGCGTACAAAGGTAGCTGGCGCATTCATTAACCCGAAAGGCATAAAATTATATTGAAAAAGACCCCGTGGCGTCGAGAAAAGCGGTGAATGGCTTTGCTTTCGTAGTGAGTGGCACTTGCCAATAACCCTTTGAAAGGTCAAATTTCGAAAAGAATGTAGCATGAGATAATTTCTCTAATAAGTCGTCTAATAGAGGTAATGGTTCCGCATCGAATTTTGTAACTTTGTTTAACTTCCTGTAATCTACGCAAAGACGTATATTGTTGTCTTTCTTCCTAATGATTACCATAGAAGAAGAATATGGTGATGAAGATGGTTCAATTATATTTAATTGGAGCATATCATCCAATTCCTTATCAACCTTATCACGAAAGTGTAAAGGAATAGGATATGGGCGAACTCGAATCGGTGTATCGTCAGTCAAAATAATGTCATGTTGGATGACTGACGTATGACCTGGGATGTCGGTGAGGACATCCTCATACGTGTGTAGAATATTAGAGACTTGCTGACGTTGATCATCAGTAAGAGTAGATGAGATAGTAACATCATTCCATTTCTCAGTGGAATGGAGTGGTACAACTGGTATTGGTAGTTGTACATCATCGAAAGAAGATTCCTCTTCTTGGATGACTGACAAACTAGAATAATGTTGAATAGGTGGTGTAGGATCGTCAGTTGCTTGGAACACCGATTGTAGATAATCAGGACGTGAGTAATACTCCTTCAACATGTTAATGTGGAAGGTTTTATGTTTGCCATTAACATCAACGATGTAGTCGACATCGGATATTCTTGAGATGATCCTGAAAGGACCTCTCCAGGTAATTAAAAGACGATTGTTATGCGCAGGGAGTAATACAAAAGCTTCATCACCAGGTATGAGCTGGCGAAGACGTCTATATTTGTTTGCAGATAGACGAGCTTTTTCTTTGGCATGTTCGGATGATGCAGTAGCTAGTCTACAAGCATCTATGATTTTCTTTCTAAGAGAGATCACATACTCATAAGAGGATTGAGTTTCCTCTTCAATATTCTCATCCACCAATAAGTCGTGGATTAACGACATCGGACCGCGTGGTTGCATGCCAAAAACAAGCTGGAACGGAGAAAACCCCGTTGCTTGATTTTGTACCTCGCGATACGCAAAGAGACAAGCGGGTAGGACCCGATCCCAGTCTTGGGGATGGTCTTGAGTCATCTTACCCAACAACTGCTTGAGTGTCCTATTGAGACGCTCAATTAACCCATTTGACATCGGATGATAAATAGAACTAAGAGATCTATCTATACCTAATGTCTTCATCACTTGAGACATGGATTCAGAAATGAACTGAACCCCATGATCCGACAAAATTTTCCGTGGAAAACCAATGCGTGAGAAGATTAACATCAATGCCTCTGCTACACTGGCAGATGAAGTGTTCTTGAGAGGGATGGCCTCAGGCCAACGAGTGCACATATCAATGCACGTAAGAATATGCGTATGCCCTCTAGCAGATGGGAGCATTGGACCAATAATGTCAATGGCCATTTTATCAAATGGTCTAATCGGGATGTCCGCAGCTTGAATAGGAGCCGCATGAAATGGACCCCGTACCTTAACTTCTTGACATATCAAACAGGACCGACAATAGAGAGTAACATCTCTATGGACGCCTGGCCAGTAGAATGCCGAAAGCACTCTGGATTTGGTACGCGAAAAACCCATATGGCCCGCACATTGCGAGTCATGAGCATGTCGTAATATACGAGATCTCATACAGGATGGGACAAGAATCTGAGAACATAAGGATAAATCCTTTTCCCGTATTACTCTAACCAAAATCCCATTTTTAAGTATAAAGTCATGTCTAGATTTTGCAAGTTTGTTGCTTGTATTCTTTTTGTTAACATACTGAAAGAATTTTTTTAATGAATTATCATTCTTTTGCAATGTTGCAAACAACTCCCGTGAAATAGGAGCATCATCATCACAAGTGGTATGAACTGTAGGTTCAATAGGTGTATCATGCGACATATTAGTAGCTTGCGCTCTAGTCACTACTGCATTTGCAGTTTGAATATGTCGCTCTTCCCATTCAGCAATTTGCTGAGGTGTACACTCTTTAATACCATGTATGCGACCAAGTATCACATCACAAATTGGGTTAGGCAGAAGACATGCTTGGATCTTTCCTGTAAAGAAAGGTGTGTTAAGATCAATAATAGCAGTGGGAAATGTTTCAATAGTGCCACCAAATGTTACACATTTGACAACCCGGCCCGTGGCACAACTTGGGTTGATCAGCGAAGTCCGGACACCGATTGTTGTACAACCTGAGTCAAATAGGAGAGAGCATGAAATATTATTGGCAAATCCCTTGTTAAACTTAAGAGAGCCCTGTCCCTGGTGTACTGACGCAGCAGTGGCTGTACAGACTGCAGGCAGGCTAGGCAAGGTATGTCCGCAACGCAGCGTCGTGATCGCCTTAGGCTGGAAAAGAGTCGAGCATTCTGGGCAGTCTTTCACCTGGGAACAATCTAGAGAACAAGACATAGCATTGTGAGTTTCAGCTACTTTACCCTGTTCAATGTTAGCCTGTGTATCATTAAAAGCAACATTAGAATGTCTACCTGTATTATTCAACGATCTATCTCGTCGGCGCGATCGATTGTGATTTTTGTCATTAAAATTGCCATAATTGTCATTTCTGCTAGAGTTAAAATTTGGATTAGTCCGATAATTTGTAGAATGATCGTTATGATGTTTGTTAAATGGTTTATTTCCAAAAAATTGTTTGTTTTGCGGACCCTGAGACCTTGATCTCCAGTTTTGTTTATTATAATGTCCTTGACTATTTTTAAAATAATTGTTACCAAAATCTCGCGATCTGTGAGTTTGGTTCCAAGAAACATTAAATGGAGCAGATTGTTGAAATTGCTTCCCTTTGTAAAAGTTATCATTGGTGAAATTATGATTATTTCCCTTATTGACATACCTATCAGCACTAAAAGAACGATTGCGTGAAAAATTGTTTTGTTGTGCTGCAAAAGCAACAGGCAATTCACTCTTAATCTGCGCGTTACTTAGATCCATGTTTGGGTGAGCAGTGCAAAAATTTTTTGCATGTTCTTCTAAATTTTTCATTGATAAAGGTTTCCGTTCGTGTAAAAATGCGAGAAATGTAGGGTTTACCGACGAAAGTACCTTATCGCGCATCAGTAAATCAAAGAGACCTTCATACGACTTTTCAATTTTGGATAATTCGATCCATCTTTCTAATGTTAGTCGTATCTGTGACAGAAAATCACTAAAATTTCTGCCAGATTGAGGTAGTAATGCGTGAAATTTCAAACGATATTCGTTTTCTGTCATTTGGAATTTTTGCAGAAGTGCTGCTCTAAGAGCATTGTAGTCATTTTTATCACCAATGCTGGTGGTATGATAAACTGCTAATGCATCTCCTGTAAGTAATCTGGATAAATATGTACAGTATAGCGCTTTATCCACGTTATAAGACCCACAAGTGGCCTCAAACCTATCTAGGAAGAATATTACATCATCAGACGGGGGATTAAATTTTGGTAATTTAAGGTGAATTTCCTTAAAATGATCCTGTCTGGATGAAGTGTGGCTTTCAAAAGTTCTCTGAGAATTAGCTTCCTGAGTTAACCTAAGTCTATCATATTCTGACTCTGCTAATTTCAGTTCATGCTGTCGTTTTCTTTCATTCTCTTCCATCTCAAGCTGAAGTCGTTTTGTGTTTTGTTCAGCTATTAATCTCCTTTCTTCTATTTCTTTTTGTTTCTGTTCCATTTCCTTTTTAAGTCTTTCTTCAGACTCCTTTTGCTTCTGTTCTGCTTCTCGCTGAAATCGTTTCTCTTCCAATTCAGCGGCTTTTTTCTGTTCTGCTCTCTCGCAGAATTCTGCAATCAGCGGCTAATCTCATTTTTTTCTCCTCTTCCTCTGCCTCAATCCGTTTTTGATCTGCCTCAAATTTTTTTTCTAGTCTTAAAGTTTCTAACTTTCTCTGTTCGGCTTCTATTTCTTGAGCTTTCCTATATTCTGCAAGTGCAAATGTTTTAGCTTCATCAGGAGCCATCTGAAGAGCTTTTGCTTGCTTAATGAAATAGTCTAAGGTAGCCATTATTCAAGATTATTATGTAATAATACTATTTAAAAGTGTTACTACAACTAGTGTTCTTCGTTCCTGTTCTAGAACGGTAAAATCAATTTAAATAATAGGCAATAATATTAATAATTAATAATGTACTTTATAACATGAAATGGTGTGAAAGCAATAACGTGACAGACAATAGCACAATAATGACACGACAAGATATTCAAGCCAAACGAAGACGTTCGCAGAAATCCAATTAAAATAAAATGGGAAACTAAAATGGAATGTCGTAAAGAATTACGATGATAACTGCGATTAAATTCAACAAGACAATAGACACCACAGTGTAAAAACAAAGGTTTTGTAAAAAACTAAACGACAGGAAAGGTGAGACGGACAATAATCACATACAAAATTCATCATAAAACTAAGGTACAAGTAAAAATAGCTACCAAAAACAACAAGTAAACGTGACACTACAGCTAGAACAGACAGGTGTCACAGACCACCAGACACAGTGGACCTAGAATCCTTCTACGCTCACGCGTAGGAACATTCCACTGCGGGAAGTCTGCAAAATAATGCCCTACAGAACGTCTGACGAAGAGCCCGAATTGACTTCGAGATGGATCTCGTTCGTCAGATCTACCGCCCAACCTCCCGCGAAGAATACACAAAACATAACACATAACATAGAAAATATATAAGTGTACATAATCAATCAAGGCACAGCTAATAGTAATAAAGGGTATAACGGATACAAGTTATACTTAGCTCGCGTGCAGGTAAAAATCAAAGTGCCTTGTCCCCGTGTATGTACGTAAGAGGATGCAATACTTCGCTCTGCGTATATCAAACTAGCTCGCACGTAACAATGATGAAGAGATGATCTCCAAGTAATAAGTCACTGTGAAACTTGACGTGGAGGTTGATTGAAGACCTTGAGCATTTGAGTTGATTTTGATTCATATTCCGCCAGGATCCACATTGAGATGATGTCGCCTTGAAAGTAAAAATTCTTCGTTTCAAACGATCAATTGGATGGGTACGTTCCTGAAATTACTTCCAGACCGCACTGGCCTACCAGTTATTGTTGGTGTCGTTTTCATAGTGATGAATAGAAACGCGAATGGTTACAATGGAATAAATGTCAACAATGTCTTTCAAACGAAAAACCAACAATGTATCTTGAATTGTGTGAACTGGTCAAGTATTGGCATCACACGAGTCGTTGATAACTTTACATAGATTTTATTCACCAGGACACGAAGTGGACAAGACGGACATCGTCACAGGCGCAAAGATCACACGACAACATATTGATTTATTACTGCTAAAGTTCCTGAAGATTCTCTTCTAGTAAAGACCTCTGTCCATAGACTAAGGATTACAAAACTGTTACCGTATAATATCCTTCTCAGTCACGACCGTTGACCTTCTTTCAAGGACGTCTATCATGGTAACGTATACATACTCTGGGGTGAAATCTTCCATATTACATTTGTTAAAATTCCCAGACGTTCTTCATACATAGCGTTGTACATCATATAATTTTCACACAAAGTCATATACGATAATCCTAACAGTAAAGGCTTTCAGTTGGCTAACCTCTCTTTACATCCAAGCCACGACTTTGGCATTGAAGCATGTACGGCATATAAAACATGTGCGTAAGATAAACAATATAACTTCTTCTACTCGTAGGAATTCTCCGTCTACGATTCAAATCTTAAAGGCAAGCGACTCTGTAGATCCATTCTAGGAACATCTTAATTCCCGCTAGACTAGTATTAGAGCGGCCTTTTTTCATACAGCATTAAAATAAGAAGTGGGACGATAACTCACGTGACATTCCTGATATTGGTTTCGACCTGAAGACCAATACAGATCACTAGAAATAAATGGCTTCCTTAAAAATGCCATTGAATACGAAATATAAAATTACTATCATGGACACAAGCCAGTTCCATGTTTCCACTTCAAAACATGACGTCACAAACTACTCAACTAGGTTACACGTGCGTCCAAAGCAACACTCACTGCTTTGTGCACGTCAGTGCGCGAATCATTCGAACGCTCAAACAATATAACTACATCCATTAAACTGGGCGTACAGTTTGTTGACATGACCCTCTAAAGGCGGCCTACATCCCAATAGGTATTAAATGTTTCTTTTCTTCCATACAGGCGTATAATAGCTGCGTCCATCTGGCCCCTTTTGTCGATTTTTATTTATGCATTTTACAAAACTGGGGACGTTTTATAGCATAAATTACCTTTCTTCTTCTTTTCCGATCCTTAACCACCGCCGTCAAAGCAGTCAGTGCTATCACGCCTAGTGGCGTTTAGGGCAACAGCAGATTTTTTTTTGCCATTGTTTCCCATCCGCCTATTGCGTCTTTAGGGCAACGGCAAATCAATCCATTTGCTGTTGTTTCCGTAATCGAAGTGACTGGCAAACGGGTGATCAGCCCGTTGGTAAATCTACCTCTAGGCCCTGCATATATCAGCTAGGGACCTCATTACTTACGGTCGCAATAATTTTCATGTGGCAGTATCTCTCACTCACATTTTTAAACAAAATATATATGAATAATTTCTGCCTTACCACAAATTCAATGAATACACACAGGAACGTTGATTAGCAGACTTCAGATGCACTGCCGGCTGGACTGCGATGCCTATTATTGTTTTAGTTATATATTTATTTACTAAGGCAAGTAACACTTCACAGAATTTCAAACGCCCTGTTCAAGGAACAGTATTATGACAAATGGCGTCGAGACTTTGAATTTTTTCAATATTATAAATGGCGTTGGCCAATGAGCGAACGACTACTTTTGAATTTGAAAATAAAAGCAAAAACAGACTTGATTTTTGGATTTAACAAGTTTTCTCCTCACTCATTCTTAGATTTCTACTGCTAAAATATATTTATTGTTAAGCCATCCCATAATTTCTCTCCCCTTGTCTACCCCTCCTCCAATAGAATACATGTACCCTTTGCCTGCCTTTTTCAAGGACGCGTCAAAAAAATCAACGTTAGTGAAAGTAAAGACGAGCATGTGTTTGTCTGTTTGTCATAACCAATACAGTCCTTTGTCCATATCTTTCTTATTATCTGTCTGATTTTCTATTTTCAAGCATATTATTTATCAAGAGAAGATAAGCTTTTAAACTAGCTAACTTTTATGATCCTAAACTTATTAATAAGGAAGTCCATATATTTCCAGAGTTAGTTTCAATTTCCACTATCATATAAATAACGCCATTTCCCTCCGTTCGCTCGTCGTTCAAACTGCAGCAACAACAAGTTGGTGACGTCATAAAATGTATCAATTTGCAAACAGAGTAAGGCGTGTGTGGTTATACAGTTCCACTACGTACTCAATGCACTAACAAAATTTTAGTGTTGTGGCTTTCTTTTCCATCTGCCGCCAAAAATATTTGCCCGCGTTTCCTACAATTTGGCGTGTTTCAACCACTTGTGTCCTCAGTCTAAAAATACATTTGCCTCTCCTCTTTTTAGTTCGAAACAAGGCTAATACTGTCAAAATTGTTATCTATAAATCCAAGGTCAAAGTACCCTTATACACTAAGTTCTGTCTTGCTAAAATCAATGCGTTGACTGGTGAGGGGAAAGACGACGCGTTACAACTATACTATTATTGTTTCTACTTATATTATTTTGACTTTTATACTTATAAATCATGATTTTATCGATGTATCAATGAAATTTTATCACATTCAGGACAATTAAATTGTATATAAAACTTTCACACAGTCTTGCTTAATAGTTTTATTAAAGTTAAAGTTTTGATGTCTATACACCCTTGGCCTTTGTGGGGGATATTTCTTACTGACCAGTCTCTTTCAAGTGGTGTTTTATCCAGAGCTGCCTGCGGTGTCATCAAAACAATTGTAGATGTACCCCTATGTGGCCATGGCCAGTTGAGTAGTACCAAGACACTGTGTACTGCCTGCAGAATATATGTGGCCATGGCCAGAGTACCAAGACGTGTACTCAGAATATAATAATAATATAATGACACGCAACACTTACGTTCAAAATTATCCGATGTGGGACTATTTTGAAAATATCACACCCTATCTGCATGATTGGAAATAATTGCATCTTTCTGATTAGATTCATTACAGCAATGGGTGGGAAGATAAGAATATAGTCTGACCATTTCGTAGTTTTATTTCACTGTGAATTTCATGCTCGCCAAGACAACATCAGACCTCTCCAGAGTGAAGATTAGATTCATAATTCCTTATTATTTATTGGAGGACCAGTTAAGACTTACAAAGCACAGAAAATCTCTACATTTTAATAAGGAACACCGGGACTAGGAAACTGAAGAAAGACACGGAGTCAGAGGGAATTGAAGTTAAAATTAACACCACCCCAGACGCGTGTAAGAGGCCGATTCAAGTCTCTTTTATTCATCTGAGCAAAAAGTCTGTGAGTCAGTATTGGCTTAAGTTGTGATTTACATTTCATATTTTATTACCAACATATGAACTAACATATACTAGCCGCCATTAAAAACGCATCGAAATCGTGACATGTTTTCACTGTTGAAATCTTTATGCAAGTGAGCGAATTTCAAACCCCGAAAGTGTGCAAGTGATGAAGTTCATGTATTCCCATTCTACTGTCGATGTGATGTTTACTTCAAATCTTGCGTGCTTCATGTGCAAAACAAGGTTTTTGATCAATTCTGACTTTATTAAAAGTCGAATCACATTGAAATTTGGCACACGCATTAGTCAAGTTTCAGCAAGTAAAAAGCCATTATCTGTTTTTATCGAAAGAAAGTCTGTTAATGTTTTTGTCATGCCTCGACTGTCGTCACAAGAGCGATGGCAAGCTGTTGGTATGCTCAGCAGTGGAATGGCGACCAGAGAAGTTGCCAGACATTTCAATTGTGACCAGTCCACTATAGTGAGGCTGAACCAGCGATTTTTGGCGACTGGTACCACCAATGACCGTCCCAGGCTTGGTCAACCTCGTGTAACAACACTAGCTCAAGATCGCTAAATTATATTGTTACATCTGCGCAATCGCTTCCAAACAGCAACGACGGAGACGTCGATGCCAAGCCTGTATTGATGCTGTAGGGGGTCATACACGGTATTAATGATGGCTGTGACTGAATGACAGTGAGTGAGTGCGACTTTTGTTTTTACACCTAGGGTTGACAACTGCTTAGGAGCCGGTTCTGAATTGTCTCATGTTTAATAATACAGCAAATTTGGATTAGCAAATGGATCAGAAATGTAAAATCAGTGGTTTCATGTATTTTAAATTTAGCACAACGAGTTGTGGTTCATAAAATAATGCGATGCGTTTTTAATGGCGGCTAGTATATATATGTATATATTACCATATGAATTTTATTGTGTGAAACTCGCTATTGGATGTCAAAGTCATTTGAGGCTGGCAACCTCAGCGTATAGAATGATGATTCATGAACCACTACTTCACTGGTTGGTGATTGCTTTATTGATAGTTTCGTAAAGAGAACTAAAAGCATAAAGTAGTTCCAGGTTCCATATGGAGCAGGGAGGGAAAGATGAAAGAAATGATGTACATTCTAAGTATAATTTTGTTGTTGTTCGTCCATCACAGGTGATGAAGACCACTCTGTTCATCCAATTATTTAAGAATATGTTAGGTTAGTCTATGGGTACGAAGGTGACTGATGAGCCCGATGCGGGCCTGGAAAGATCTCGGACAGTGTGGGCAGGGAATGTTTGCTTCATGTGAAGGTTTTATTACACGGTCCTTTCTAGCTTGTCTCCGCTGTTCCGCTGCTGCTCTTCTGGATGATTCGCATGCCGCTGCACCTTTACGAAGAGATGTGCGTCAAGCAGTTCGGTCTTGCGCAGCAGCTTCCCATGTGTCTGGGTTTATGTCAAAGGTTTTCAATGACGTCTTTAACGTGTCTTTGAAGCGCTTCTTTTGGCCACCATGGGAGCGTTTACCCTTCTGTATCTCACCATAAAAGAGTATCTTTGGCAGTCGATGGTCTGGCATGCGGACTACATGACCTGCCCAGCGAATCTGTGACTGCATCAGAATAGTATCAATACTAAGTATTGATTCTAAGTATAATACTTACATTTTCAACGCAGTGTAAATGTCCCTATAAACTTATTCACTTTAAAATTAATGTAAGTTTTCAAGCTTAAACCAGTGTAGATGTCTATGTGAAAATATTCATTTCAAAGTAATGGAAGTTTCAAACTTTTCAATCAGTGTAAAACATAAATAACATATTCAATTTATATTGTGAACACTTTTCAATCAGTGGAGATGTATACGTAAACAGACTCTATCTGTATTATGTACCTTTTCATTTAAATATAAAGTAATTATGAAAGCTATTCTATTTAAATGTAAAAGAAGTTTTATCCCGATGGATTAAATTTAATTCTCGTCGAGAGTAAAGTCTGAGTAATTGGGATGGTGGTATGGGAAGTTTTGTATTTTTCCTTTTAGTGGTATAAACACTGATATATATATATATATATATATATATATATATATATATATATATATATATATATATATATATATATATATATATATATATATATATATATATATATATATATATATATATATATATATATATATATATATATATATATATATATATATATATATATATATATATATATTTCACTACAAGCTCACGAATGAAAAATATGTGCTAACAATATTTCAGCAAAGAATAAGACCCGTCAAGTTGTTTTAATTTTACGGCTGTTAAAGGCACAGGAATACAAACGGAGATAGACGAAGAGAATGATATATTTTAAAGACACTGTTTTACGTGTGACGATTGTTCACTCTTGTGCGGAACTTGAAGGTGAAGGTCTCATTTGCAGTTAACTTCTTTGTTTAAGTTCATGGGCTGTGTAACTCACTGTACACATGTGGAGAAAAAAAAAGTTTCGTGCGTGTTAACTATTGCACACATGACAGCACATGTTATTTCTCTACAGTGATTCGTACCCTGCATTCCTTTTCAACCTGAAAGTCACCGGTTTTTAATTTGAAAGAGAATATACACGCTGGACAAGTGGACGGATACTAGACCACAAGTTTTTTTTTATTTGGACATAAGGCATAATATAACCGATGGGCTTTGTATTTCAGATGAAGAACGCCAACCCCAGACGAGTCAAAAACTATTATAAGAAAGAATGGGACATGCTAATGGTAATTGTACGTGTCGTACTACTGTCGCGAGTGGAGTGGAAGAAGCTAGTGATTGCCTAAGTCCAGAGCACTGAGGTAAGTCAAGATTGTTGCAGTTGTGCACTTCTTCACTGTTGTTTAACAAGTTGTTTAACAATCTATCAGTTCCTCTATGTTGTGACTTTCTCATTCTTCATTAAAAAAAAAACATTTGTTGATATGAAGAACTGCGGAACGTGTGGTCGACACGGCCTTAATAATGAATCCAGAGTCGCAGTAATGAGGGATACGATTTAGGAACCCTAAACCTAGCCCTGAACCATAAACCTTAATCCTAACCTTAACGGATGGGGAAAATTTTTTGGATGGCATCGAGCAGCTCGCCCACTGTCTTCATTTCAACCAAAAAAAAAACAAATATATAAAAATTTTAATGTATTCTTGTCATATTTACGTACATCATGTATTTCCTATCTTCCACATATTGTCTCACTTGCTCAACGGTTCTTTCACATGTTTTTTTATAATGTTTTGTTTATTTCTATCAGGTCTTACTGTTTACTTTCCTCAAGCACAATTTTTGTCTCTGCTATTAAGCAGATATTAGCTATTTTCTTATCAATTTTACACTCCCTTCGGTGATAATTGATCATGTTTGCTTTGCGCTTCTCGGTTTTGCTAAGATTAAGACGAAGGTAAAACCAAGATGTCTATAGTCGTATAGTGAACGCGTGTCATGTTTACCCAGGAGTGCCCTGCGATAAATTATCGACCTGTCGGTATGCACTCGGCGGAAACGAATAACATAATTATTTCCTGTACACCTTGTTACAAAGACATTACTTTAGATGAAAGTGATATCTTATTTGTAAACACTGCCGAAAGAGTGATCGATGTTTTCATTCCATTTTTGGAAGATATGACCTTTGCATTTAATGCACAGACATTTCCTAGTGGAAATATTTTGAATTACCCCATCCTATACACGCATGTTTGAAATTATTGACCGGCACTCGAGATGTAAACATAACTACATTTCTGAGTGAGGCCTAAGTAAGCAACACGTGCCAGGAACGAAAGGAGCAATGTAACCTGACACTTTAGTCGGTTGAAAGCACTGTAAGAATTCACATCGTGCCAAGATGTCAACCAGACTTTGCCAGAGTTAAAAATAGTACCAGACCGAACCCTTATTGGAGAATATTGAGGACTTAGAGCTCAGGAAAACGCTACCATTTTAACACGGAAAACTGGAATCTGAAGGAACTGAAACACAATTCAAAGGGGGAACTTATTGCTAAAGTATCAACACCTAGACATAGAATGATGATTTCATGAACCACCACAGCCAGGGCTGGTGACTGCATTATTGCGAGTTTCTTATAAAGAACCAAAAGCAGAGGTAGTCCCAAGTTCCATATGGAGCAGGGAGGGAATGATGAAACAAATAATGTACATACTTGTTATATTATCAACCTTTTCATCCAGTGTAAATGTAAAATATATTCACTCTAAATGTAATGAAAGTTTCAACATTTTTAACCAATGTAAATATAAAACTATTTATTTTAAATGTAATGATAATTTTTCGCCCACTGGGATTAAGATTAATTCTCAGAGAGGATAAAAGTTCTGAGATAGATGGGGTGGTGGAATGGAAAATTGGGGCACATGAGTATGTGTCGGGAAACTCAATTCTCAGAGGGTATTCGTTTAGCTCTTTTTGCCATACTAGTTGGTGGTACCAGTTGTTGGTACTATTTCTGGAACAAGTGAGGGTATAAGTGGCCTGAAGTCGACGCTAGACACCATCATCAGACGGGTCTTAGAGACGCGGGATTAGCTTTGCAGTTACTCTCTGATTCTACTTGGAACGTGCTGCAACTCTTCAATCTTGACCAGGGACGCGAGCGATCCAGTCACCTTTCTGCAACCAAAACATCAGCGGTAGCAGAAACAACTATTGGCAGCTAAGTAAAACTTAAAAGCTGCGAAGTGAACTGTCCATTTTCGAAAACCATAACATCACACTGTGATGAATACTTTTTTCTAAACAATTATTTATTTTTATAACTGTTAAGACATAGTTGATTATTAAATTGGTTTCTTGTAGAAAGATAAATCTAAAGTTGATTTATTCATTTTGAATGTACTACGTCCGTATGTCTCAGACCATACATAATACTCAGAGATATATAATAATAAGATGAAATTTGATGAATTAACTTAGCTGGGGGCTTGTACGAGCTAAAATTATATTACATAATCCTTCACAAAAGTTGACGGCAGATACTAGAGTTAACGTGCTCAGCCAATGCAGCATCGTTCTCGCTTTCTAAATATCCTGTGAATACTCCCTTGAGTTAGAAGCATCATTATCATTCTACCTACAACTCTGCCAAGAGTAATCATGTGCGACAGTAGATACCTTTGAAGACCTACATGTTACTCTTGTGTTTTGGCGACCGCTGGACCAATATTGAGAGCTAAGGGGAGGCAACCCGTAGCAAAGAGCACCCATAGAATGTGCATTTGATATGGATTAGGTAGAGATATTGAGGGCAAGTAATGAACGCCTATTAGAGAATGGCACTGCAATCGATGAATCATGAAGGCTAAGACTGCTGGAATTTGGCATCACACGTAAGACTAACAGGGATGGACGAACGAATGAGAGGATGCATCCGGCTTGTATGCAACCAACGTGAAACAGGAACAATTAGCATTTATACCCTTTGACATTTGCTGAGGGAGACTAAGCACCTATGGGTTTTCCTGGAGTGCAGTGACGTAGATTATGATCAACAAAAACAATAACGAACACACATAGCATTGTTCTTCATTTCAGCCGATCTGCTGTGGGGTTTCCCTCCACAATAATACACAGATCATTGTAACATTTGTTAAGGAGTTTAGTCTGTGTAAACCAGAACAGGCCTTGGACAAAAGGTCGTTGTGTAAACTTATGTCCAAATATTAGTGGTCTTTCGGCGTGAGCGTTTGTAATTACTATACACAACGAGTGGTGCAGAGATTAAAAAATTAATTCATAATAATCAGCTGCCATATCCAGAAACGAATATCGGCTGCAATGGATCTCAAACATCTTCGGTCTATTGTCTTGATGGTGCACTCTGATAGACTCTTTCCTGCCCATCTCTTGATGTTATCTTCCCACTTATAGCGCTGCCTTTCTCTTGCATGTTTGCCTTCAAATCTGCGTTCTATTATTATCCTCAGGAAGGTGTTATGTCTTTTATATGGTCAAAATATTTTCGCTGTCTAATTTTGATCTTCTTCGTTAATTCTCTTTTCATTTCTAGCTTTTCTAGGACCTCTTTTTATTTAACTTCTTCTCTTTCAATGAGACGTGCCCTGTTCTTTTATGTATCCACATATCGAAAGCCTCAATTCTTTCTTTTAATAGATTGTTCATTGTCCATGTTTCTACACCATACAGTAATGACGAATATAAATAACACTTGGTGTGTCTCAGTTTTAAATTGTGAGTTAATTGTTTAGATGTCAGTATTTGTCTTATGTTGCTACATGTAGCTTGTCTTATGTTGCTACATGTAGCTTGTCTTATGTTGCTACATGTAGCTTGTCTTATGTTGCTACATGTAGCTTGTCTTATGTTGCTACATGTAGCTTGTCTTCTGTTGCTACATGTAGCTTGTCTTCTGTTGCTACATGTAGCTTTGGTCATTCCTGTTCCTACTGATTTAAATCAAAATGTAAGTAAGTAATTAAAATTTCTTGCACATACTTCAAGGATTTTTTTGTTTAAATTTAGGTGTGCGCTACTTTTCTTTGCAGCACGAACCTTTCAACCATCTACCATTCACATGGAGCTGTTGGTTATACTAGGATGTGTTTCATTTATTGTAATATTTTCTTGTTTGTACTTATTTTATGCTCTGTGCTGTATTATTCCTCTTGTAGGTGATTTTACAATTTAGTTATAGTTCATATTGTTGTATTGTTCATAATAGTGGCAGTGTCTATACTGGTATGTATTTAATATTGATTGGAGGTTTATTTATAGTTAATCTGCATTTATCTGGAGAAGCCTACCACATTAAATTACTGGCTAGCATCCTTTTTATGTTTTTTCCCAAATGTTAGCTTTTGTTTCTGTAGTATTGTTTTTTTTTATTAACTTTTGTATTTCTGGTGCTATACGATTTTCTACACTCATTTCTACCTTGTGATTATTGCAGAATGGTTTAATGTCTTAATCCTTCAAGGGTCTGGATAAGCTTTCTATTTATAAGTCAGTTGGATACGAACCATCATAATCATCATCATAATGATCATCATCATCATCAGCACCGTCATCATCACCACCATAAATACCTTTCGACTTATTGTGGTGCACATGTCTTCAAGAAAAATATGCTAAGCCTTCCTGTCCTGATCTAATAGTTCAAAGTTTGGTTAAAACGTGGGCCGTGTGTTCGATCTTCTTCTTGATGGACCACGCCATGTGGCGTAGGAGATCATGTCACTCCACAACTTCCTGTCTTGACCTATCAGTTCAAAGTTTGGTTGAAACGTGGGCCGTGTGTTCGATCTTCTTCTTGATGGACCACGCCATGTGGCGTAGGAGATCATGTCACTCCACAACTTCCTGTCTTGACCTATCAGTTCAAAGTTTGGTTGAAACGTGGGCCGTGTGTTCGATCTTCTTCTTGATGGACCACGCCATGTGGCGTAGGAGATCATGTCACTCCACAACTTCCTGTCCTGATCTATCAGTTCAAAATTTGGTTGAAACGTGGGCCGTGTGTTCGATCTTCTTCTTGATGGACCACGCCATGTGGCGTAGGAGATCATGTCACTCCACAACTTCCTGTCTTGACCTATCAGTTCAAAGTTTGGTTGAAACGTGGGCCGTGTGTTCGATCTTCTTCTTGATGGACCACGCCATGTGGCGTAGGAGATCATGTCACTCCACAACTTCCTGTCTTGACCTATCAGTTCAAAGTTTGGTTGAAACGTGGGCCGTGTGTTCGATCTTCTTCTTGATGGACCACGCCATGTGGCGTAGGAGATCATGTCACTCCACAACTTCCTGTCTCGACCTATCAGTTCAAAGCTTGGTTGAAATATGGGCTGTGTGTTCGATCTTCTTCTTCAAGGACTATGTATGTAGGCGTAGACGATTATGTCTCTCCACAACTTCCTGTCTACAGTGCTATTTATCAATTATGTCGTTGACTTCATTCCATGACCTGATGTCAAACTGTCCAGTATTTGCTCTCTTTGTCTTTTTCTTCCATTCTTTCCTATTGTTACGATGTAATGTAGCTTTTATTCTTCTCATAACATGTGTGTTCGATACGACCTTTAAAAATAATTCAGAGACGCAGTAATTAATAAAGGGCAAAGATTAGGATTAGGTTTTTTGAGCTCCGGAGACGTGATAATGGCGTTTTTGTGTGTGTGTTTTTAAGTGGCCTGGTTCTGTTTCCGTTATAATACTATACTTACTGAGACACATATAGAATTGGATGAGTCTACCAATTTTATATCATAATTTCATGCTTTAATATGTTATATTTGCTCAATGCTTTAATGTAAATAAATTCAACTTGTGGTCCTGCGTACCTGGCAAAATGAAAAAAAAAAAACGTTTAGTGCGACCTCGCTAAAGAGCACTCCTGGTTATCAAAATGATAGATAACAGGAATGAAAATAAAGGTAATTAAATTAAGTCAATAACACTTGAGGTATACACACTGACGCGTTTATTACAATCAATTCACAGTCAAATGTCAATTACAAATGTTGCATTTCACAAGTAGTTTACGGTTAGAAAAAAAATATCACATGAAGAGGGAACATTTTTCTTCTTAGTTTACATATATACAAAATTGTACATATTGTTCATACATTTACAGGGTGCAAGACGTCGTTTGTATATATATATATATACACACACACACATATACATACAAAATGGTCAGGTCAGCCGTCACTTCTGCATTGAAAGTCGACTGCAGTGGATGTCAAAATGTTTCTGTCTCGTGCCTTAAATATACTCTGAAAGGTTATTTCGTACCCATCTTTTTGATCGACTTTCTTATTTGTTATGCTATTACTTAATCCGTTTGCTTTTAACTTGTCATCATATTTTGGTTTTAAACAAGTGTTATATCTCTTTGTCCGTCCAGACTATTTTCATTGTCAAATTGTAATATCTTTAATTAATTCTCCTTTCATTTCTAGTTTTTAAAGAGTTTCATCATTTTCTTCTGCCCCTGCTAGGTGCGGACCATTTTTAATTACGTTTCAAATGCATTAATTATTTCTTCTAACTGTTTTTTCATTGCCCATGTTTTTGCTTCATACAATAAAGAAGATTGCATAACACTTAATCTTTCGTTTTTTAATTTGTTAATTGCTTAGATGTATTTTTTCCACGTTGTCGAATTTGCTTTGGCTAATGCAACTTTCTTCTTGAATTTTATTTCACGTCAGCCAATATATATTATAGCATGCGTAAGATATGATAAACTCTTGTTTGTTTAATTGTTCTTCCTCCTAGTGTCTTCCTAAATACGAGTATTGCTAATCTTGGCTTCTCATCTTCTATGCTAATTATCATTTTGTTCCCGCTCATTAATGCTCATTTCACATTTATAACTCGGGCCGTTTACGTGCTTGACTAGTTCTGGCACTTCTGTAAAGAAGAGAAAGTAACCCGCCACAACAGGATGGGGACATAGTTATGTAGCGCTCTTTCTCCTACGTGCCCAGATGACGGCACTTATTTTACTGTGGTCATTTCATTCCTGACCATTCTATTTCAACATCATTAGATCTTTGCAGACAAACGTATCATAAACTATAGTCAATGGTCAATGTGCCACGAAATAATCCTGCGTGCTTATTAATTGGTGTTTAATTTAGCTTCCAGGATGCAGTGCGCGCCTTTCTTTATTTTCCTGAAAATGCACCACGAACGGATTGCCAGGCAAGCGCGATCTTTTAATGGAAGCTAAATTTAACTTTCAAGTGCAGTGCGCGTCCTTTCCGTATTTTCTCGAAAAGCTGGAAGGATTGTATTTTTCTCTGTTCGTTACAAAACGTTTCACTTAGACAGTTAGTAATATGGTGATTATGTGCATAGGATATGATAAACTTTTGACTTGCTCTATTATATTCTCATTGGTTCTTGCTTTTACAGATTTATTCTTATATTCTAAGTTAATTATTAAATTCTATTTTCTCATTGCTAATGTCCACTCCGTATTCATGATTTACGTCGTTTACCTGCTTCACTAGTTCTTGCGATTCTTTACAAAATATATGTTTACGCCTCATCCTTGATATTTCATGGCAGGACAAAGTGACAATTTTTTAATGTAGAGGTGCTGTCACGCGCTGGCCTTCACAGCATGTATTCACTGCTTATACAGTGCAGACTAAACTGACTTGGCCATGTCGGCCGCAATGAAAATGGTCGGATCCCTAAAGAAATTATCTAGGAGGCAACTGGTAGATGGCAAAAGAACAGTTGGGAGACCGTAGCTGAGGTTCAAAGATGTAAGCATGAGAGACATGAAGGCTCTGGACATGTATCCAGCAAGATGGGAAGATGAAGCTGCCGATCACCCCCAGCTGGTGATGTTCACTGCAGCGCCACCTCAAATTGCAAGCAGAGGAGAAAAGAACACGCCCGAAGGGAACATCTGGCCAAAAAAAAACAGCTGAAGGCAATCACTTCAGGGGCGCATTCCCAAAGTCAGGTATGTCTGAAAAGGCTACTGTTCTACGGTGCATTAGTATGTCTTGACACAATTTCTACTCAAACAGGTACCACCTGTAAATGAGGTCTCCGTCATCTTAATCTATATGTCAACATGAAGTCAATACTGTCTATATGTCAACATGAAGTCAATACTGTCTATATGTCAACATGAAGTCAATACTGTCTATATGTCAACATGAAGTAAATACTGTCCATATGTATGTGGCAAATGACATTAATATTGGAAATTATGAAACTCTCTATTCGTGTTTACGTGATGTCATAATTTTTGTACTTTCAGTTACGTCTTTATATGTTTTGTCCTTACATGTCTTGCCATTGGTGGACCTTAAATATCATTGTGCACCAATGTTCCCTTTTATCTGTGCGTGTCTGATTTATGTGGTTCATAATTAGTTTCCGGGAGATCTCTGAACAAACAAAGACAGCACCCTCTGGCATGTCGTAAAAGGCTAATAATGTAAGTTTGTGCAAGGGGTTGGCAACCTCATTATGTCAAATAAGTTGCCACAAGAACCAATGCTGCAGGAGAATACAAATGCTTAGCACAGGGATTAGCTGCAATGGTGGCTCCGTTCTCCGTAGGGACGCAAAGGAAAATGTAGATTATTATTTTAAGCATATGTGCCAATATGCAGAAGATCCTGTTTACATGTTTATATTTATAAAGTATGGTACGTATGAATAACCTTTAGCATATGAATATGTACATGCATCAATGTAAACACTTACTGAAAAAAAAAACCATTTAGAAAAAAATGTATATAAGAAACTGTCAATTTTAAGTATAATCTCTCACTTTGCTTCTATACAATTTTTCAGACATCTATGTCCAGTCATACGTGTATTGTGTATATATTCACGTGTTTTACATGTAGAATGTAGTCACAGCCGGCCTTAGGGCAAGGCGGCCCTGGCGACCGCCCTGGGAGGTAGGTGGGCATGGGAGCACCGGAGCGGGCGAGGAATAATTTTTTTTTTTTTTAAACCAGAATCTTAATTTTTCTTCAGGTGTGACACAATTCGTGTAGGTCAAAGCACGTAATTTAAATCAGTTTAAATGATGCGCACTACCAGCTAATCAGAAGAGAACGAGTGGTAATCTTCAGACTCCGCACTGGCCACAAGAGATTGAGATTCCATCCATTCAACAAACTAAAGATAGGAACTACCAATCCGTGTAACTGTGGCACTGATAAAATGACTGCTGAATATCTGCTTCAAAGTTGCCAAACATATGCGGAACAGAGAAAGCGCATATAGCCGACACCAGTACCATTCGTGGAAATGCTTTACGGAGATTCAAATAGTCTCAAACTGACTACTGCTTTCTTTGAAAACATTCAAGCAGACGTCTGAGAGTGTACGAAGAAGAAGAAGAAGAAATCTTTTATAAGAAAATACTAAAAGCAAAGTGTCTTCTTCTTCTTTCTAATAGGCACTTTAAAAAGGAGCATTGAACCAGCACTGTCGTTGTTCTTAGAGAGTCTACACTGTCGTTGTTCTTAGAGAGTCTACACTGTCGTTGTTCTTAGAGAGACTACACTGTCGTTGTTCTTAGAGAGTCTACACTGTCGTTGTTCTTAGAGAGTCTACACTGTCGTTGTTCTTAGAGAGTCTACACTGTCGTTGTTCTTAGAGAGACTACACTGTCGTTGTTCTTAGAGAGTCTACACTGTCGTTGTTCTTAGAGAGTCTACACTGTCGTTGTTCTTAGAGAGTCTACACTGTCGTTGTTCTTAGAGAGACTACACTGTCGTTGTTCCTAGAGAGACTACACTGTCGTTGTTCTTAGAGAGTCTACACTGTCGTTGTTCTTAGAGAGACTACACTGTCGTTGTTCTTAGAGAGTCTACACTGTCGTTGTTCTTAGAGAGTCTACACTGTCGTTGTTCTTAGAGAGTCAACACTGTCGTTGTTCTTAGAGAGTCTACACTGTCGTTGTTCTTAGAGAGACTACACTGTCGTTGTTCTTAGAGAGTCTACACTATCGTTGTTCTTAGAGAGTCTACACTTTCTTTGTTCTTAGAGAGTCTACACTGTCGTTGTTCTTAGAGAGACTACACTGTCGTTGTTCTTAGAGAGTCTACACTATCGTTGTTCTTAGAGAGTCTACACTGTCGTTGTTCTTAGAGAGTCTACACTGTCGTTGTTCTTAGAGAGACTACACTGTCGTTGTTCTTAGAGAGTCTACACTATCGTTGTTCTTAGAGAACCTGCACTGTCAATGTTTTTAGAGAGTCTACACTGTCGTTGTTCTTAGAGAGTCTACACTGTCGTTGTTCTTAGAGAGACTACACTGTCGTTGTTCTTAGAGAGTCTACACTATCGTTGTTCTTAGAGAACCTGCACTGTCAATGTTTTTAGAGAGTCTACACTGTCGTTGTTCTTAGAGAGTCTACACTGTCGTTGTTCTTATTAAAGAGTCTACAATGTCGTTGTTCTTAGATAGTCTACACTGACGTTGTTCTTAGTCTACACTGTCGTTGTTCTTATTAGAGAGTCTACACTGTCGTTGTTCTTATTAGAGAGTCTACACTGTCGTTGTTCTTAGAGAGTCTACACTGACGTTGTTCTTAGAGAGTCTACACTGTCGTTGTTCTTAGAGAGTCTGCACAGACGTTGTTCTTAGAGAGTCTACATTGTCGTTGTTCTTAGAGAGTCTACACTGTCGTTGTTCTTATTAAAGAGTCTACAATGTCGTTGTTCTTAGATAGTCTACACTGACGTTGTTCTTAGTCTACACTGTCGATGTTCTTATTAGAGAATCTACACTGTCGTTGTTCTTAGAGAATCTACACTGACGTTGTTCTTAGAGAGTCTAAACTGTCGTTGTTCTTAGAGAGTCTACACTGTCGTTGTTCTTATTAGAGAGTCTACACTGTCGTTGTTCTTAGAGAGTCTACACTGACGTTGTTCTTAGAGAGTCTACACTGTCGTTGTTCTTAGAGAGTCTGCACAGACGTTGTTCTTAGAGAGTCTACATTGTCGTTGTTCTTAGAGAGTCTACACTGACGTTGTTCTTAGAGAGTCTACACTGTCGTTGTTCTTAGAGAGTCTACACAGACGTTGTTCTTAGAGAGTCTACATTGTCGTTGTTCTTAGAGAGTCTACACTGTCGTTGTTCTTAGAGAGTCTACACTGTCGTTGTTCTTAGAGAACCTGCACTGTCGTTGTTCTTACGGAGTCTACACTGTCGTTGTTCTTAGAGAACCTGCACTGTCGTTGTTCTTAGAGAACCTGCACTGTCGTGGTTCTTAGAGAACATGCACTGTCGTTGTTCTTAGAGAACCTGCACTGTCGTTGTTGTTAGAGAGTCTACACTGTCTTTGTTCTTAGAGAGTCTACACTGTCGTTTTTCTTACAAAGTCTACACTGTCGATGTTCTAACAGTGTCTACACTGTCGTTATTCTTACAGAGTCTACACTATAGCTGTTCTTAGAGAACCTGCACTGGCGTGGTTCTTAGAGAGTCTACACTGTCGTTGTTCTTAGAGAGTCTACTTTGTCGTTGTTCTTACAGTGTCTACACTGTCGTTGTTCTTACAGAGTCTACACTATCGTTGTTCTTAGAGAACCTGCACTGTCAATGTTTTTAGAGAGTCTAAACTGTCGTTGTTCTTAGAGAGTCTACACTGTCGTTGTTCTTAGAGAACCTGCACTGTCGTTGTTTTTAGAGAGTCTACACTGTCGTTGTTCTTAGAGAACCTGCACTGTCGTTGTTCTTAGAGAGTCTACACTGTCGTTGTTCTTAGAGAGTCTACACTGTCGTTGTTCTTAGAGAACCTGCACTGTCGTTGTTCTTAGAGAGTCTACACTGTCGTTGTTTTTAGAGAACCTGCACTGTCATTGTTCTTAGAGAACCTGCACTCTCGTTGTTCTTAGAGAGTCTACACTGTTGATGTTCTTAGAGAGTCTACACTGTCGTTGTTCTTAGAGAACCTGCACTGTCGTTGTTCTTAGAGAAACTGCACCGTCGTGGTTCTTAGAGAGTCTACACTGTCGTTGTTCTTAGAGAACCTGCACTGTCGTTGTTCTTAGAGAACCTGCACTGTCGTGGTTCTTAGAGAACCTGCACTGTAGTTGTTTTTAGAGAGTCTACACTGTCGTTGTTCTTAGAGAGTCTACACTGTCGTTTTTCTTACAGAGTCTACACTGTCGTTGTTCTTAGAGTGTCTACACTGTCGTTGTTCTTACAGTGTCTACACTGTCGTTGTTCTTAGAGAGTCTACACTATCGTTGTTCTTAGAGAGTCTACACTGTCGTAGTTCTTAGAGAGTCTACACTGTCGTTGTTCTTATAGAGTCTACACTGTCGTTGTTCTTAGAGAGTCTACACTGTCGTAGTTCTTACAGTGTCTACACTGTCATTGTTCTTAGAGAGTCGACACAGTCGTTGTTCTTAGAGAGTCTACAATGTCGTTGTTCTTAGAGAGTCTACACTGTCGTTGTTCTTAGAGAGTCTACACTGTCGTTGTTCTTAGAGAGTCTACACTGTTGTTGTTCTTAGAGAGTCTACACTTTTGTTGTACTTAGAGAGTCTACATTGTCGTTGTTCTTAGAGAGTCTATGTTGTCGTTGTTCTTAGAGAGTCTACATTTTCGTTGTTCTTACACTGTCTACACTGTCGTAGTTCTTAAAGTGTCTACACTGTCATTGTTCTTAGAGAGTCGACACAGTCGTTGTTATTAGAGAGTCTACACTGTCATTGTTTTTAGAGAACCTATACTGTCGTTGTTCTTAGAGAACCTACACTGTCGTTGTTCTTAGAGAACCTGCACTGTCGTTGTTCTTAGAGAGTCTACATTGTCGTTGTTCTTACAGAGTCTACACTATCGTTGTACTTAGAGAGTCTACATTGTCGTTGTTCTTAGAGAGTCTACACTATCGTTGTTCTTAGAGAGTCTACACTGTCGTTGTTCTTAGAGAGTCTACATTGTCCTTGTTCTTAGAGAGTCTACACTGTCGTTGTTTTTAGAGAATCTACATTGTCGTTGTTCTTAGAGAGTCTACACTGTCGTTGTTCTTAGATAGTCTACATTGTTGTTGTTCTTAGAGAGTCTACACTGTCGTTGTTCTTAGAGAGTCTACACTGTAGTTGTTCTTAGAGAGTCTACACTGTCGTTGTTCTTAGAGAGTCTACACTGTCGTTGTTCTTAGAGAGTCTACACTGTCGTTGTTCTTAGAGAACCTACACTGTCGTTGTTCTTAGAGAACCTGCACTGTCGTTGTTCTTAGAGAGTCTACACTGTCGTTGTACTTAGGGAGTTTACACTGTCGTTGCTCTTAGAGAACCTGCACTGCCGTTGTTCTTAGAGAGTCTACACTGTCGTTGTACTTAGAGAATTTACACTGAGTTTGTTCTTAGAGAACCTGTACTGTCGTTGTTCTTAGAGAACCTGCACTGTCGTTGTTCTTAGAGAGTCTACACAGTCGTTGTTCTTAGAGAGCCTACACAGTCGTTGTTCTTAGAGAGTCTACACTGTTGTTGTTCTTAGAGGGTCTACACTGTTGTTGTTCTTTGAGAGTCTACATTGTTGTTGTTCTTAGAGAGTCTATGTTTTCGTTGTTCTTAGAGAGTCTACATTTTTGTTGTTCTTACAGTGCCTACACTGTCGTTGTTCTTACAGTGTCTACACTGGCGTTGTTCTTAGAGAGTCTACACTGTCGTAGTTATTACAGAGTCTACACAGTTGTTGTTCTTAGAGAATCTGCACTGTTGTTGTTCTTAGAGAGTCTACACTGTCGTTGTTCTTAGAGAACTTGCACTGTCGTTGTTCTTAGAGAACCTACACTGTCGTTGTTTTTAGAGAACCTGCACTGTCGTTGTTCATAGAGAGTCTACATTGTCCTTGTTCTTAGAGAGTCTACACTGATGTTATTCTTAGAGAGTCTACATTGTCGTTGTTCTTAGAGAGTCTACACTGTCGATGTTCTTAGATAGTCTACATTGTCGTTGTTCTTAGAGAGTCTACACTGTCGTTGTTCTTAGAGATTCTACACTGTCGTTGTTCTTAGAGAGTCTACACTGTTGTTGTTCTTAGAGAGTCTACACTGTCGTTTTTCTTAGAGAGTCTACACTGTCGTTGTTCTTAGAGAGTCTACACTGTCGTTGTTCTTAGAGAACCTGCACTGTCGTTGTTCTTAGAGAGTCTACACTGTCGATGTACTTAGAGATTTTACACTGTCGTTGTTCTTTGAGAACCTGCACTGTCGTTGTTCTTAGAGAACCTGCACCGTCGTTGTTCTTAGAGAGTCTACACTGTCGTTGTTTTTAGAGAGTCTACACTGTCGTTGTTCTTTGAGAGTCTACACTGTCGTTTTTCTTACAGAGTCTACACTGTCGTTGTTCTTACAGTGTCTACACTGTCGTTGTTCTTAGAGAGTCTACACTATCGTTGTTCTTAGACAGTCTACACTGTCGTAGTTCTTAGAGAGTCTACACTGTCGTTGTTCTTATAGAGTCTACACTGTCGTTGTTCTTAGAGAGTCTACACTGTCGTAGTTCTTACAGTGTCTACACTGTCATTGTTCTTAGAGAGTCTACACAGTCGTTGTTCTTAGAGAGTCTACAATGTCGTTGTTCTTAGAGAGTCTACACTGTCTTTGTTCTTAGAGAGTCTACACTGTCGTTGTTCTTTCAGTGTCTACACTGTCGTTGTTCTTACAGTGTCTACACAGTCATTGTTCTTAGAGAGTCTACACTGTCGTTGTTCTTAGAGAGTCTACACTGTTGTTGTTCTTAGAGAGTCTACACTTTTGTTGTATTTAGAGAGTCTACATTCTCGTTGTTCTTAGAGAGTCTATGTTGTCGTTGTTCTTAGAGAGTCTACATTTTCGTTGTTCTTACACTGTCTACACTGTCGTTGTTCTTACAGTGTCTACACTGTCGTTGTTCTTAGAGAGTCTACACTGTCGTTGTTATTACAGAGTCTACACTGTTGTTGTTCTTAGAGAGTCTACACTGTTGTTGTTCTTAGAGAGTCTAGTCTGTCGTTGTTCTTACAGAACCTGCACTGTCGTTGTTCTTAGAGGACCTACACTGTCGCTGTTCTTAGAGAACCTGCACTGTCGTATTTCTTAGAGAGTCTACATTGTCGTTGTTCTTACAGAGTCTACACTATCGTTGTTCTTAGAGAGTCTACATCGTCGTTGTTCTTAGAGAGTCTACACTATCGTTGTTCTTAGAGAGTCTACACTGTCGTTGTTCTTAGAGATTCTACAATGTCCTTGTTCTTAGAGAGTCTACACTGTCGTTGTTTTTAGAGAATCTACATTGTCGTTCTTCTTAGAGAGTCTACACTGTCGTTGTTATTAGATAGTCTACATTGTCGTTGTTCTTAGAGAGTCTACACTGTCGTTGTTCTTAGAGAGTCTACATTGTAGTTGTTCTTAGAGAGTCTACACTGTCGTTGTTCTTAGAGAGTCTACACTGTCGTTGTTCTTAGAGAGTCTACACTGTCGTTGTTTTTAGAGAACCTACACTGTCGTTGTTCTTAGAGAACATGCACTGTCGTTGTTCTTAGAGAGTCTACACTGTCGTTGTACTTAGAGAGTTTACACTGTCGTTGTTCTTAGAGAACCTGCACTGTCGTTGTTCTTAGAGAGTCTACACAGTCGTTGTTCTTAGAGAGTCTACACAGTCGTTGTTCTTAGAGAGTCTACACTGTTGTTGTTCTTAGAGAGTCTACACTGTTGTTGTTCTTAGAGAGTCTACATTGTCGTTGTTCTTAGAGAGTCTATGTTGTCGTTGTTCTTAGAGAGTCTACATTTTCGTTGTTCTTACAGTGTCTACACTGTCGTTGTTCTTACAGTGTCTACACTGTCGTTGTTTTTAGAGAGTCTACACTGTCGTAGTTATTACAGAGTCTACACTGTTGTTGTTCTTAGAGAGTCTACACTGTCGTTGTTCTTAGAGAGTCTACACTGTCGTTGTTATTAGAGAGTCTACATTGTCCTTGTTCTTAGAGAGTCTAGTCTGTCGTTTTTCTTACAGAACCTGCACTGTCGTTGTTCTTAGAGGACCTACACTGTCGTTGTTCTTAGAGAAACTGCACTGTCGTATTTCTTAGAGAGTCTACATTGTCGTTGTTCTTACAGAGTCTACACTATCGTTGTTCTTAGAGAGTCTACATCGTCGTTGTTATTAGATAGTCTACATTGTCGTTGTTCTTAGAGAGTCTACACTGTCGTTGTTCTTAGAGAGTCTACATTGTAGTTGTTCTTAGAGAGTCGACACTGTCGTTGTTCTTAGAGAGTCTACACTGTCGTTGTTCTTAGAGAGTCTACACTGTCGTTGTTCTTAGAGAACCTACACTGTCGTTGTTCTTAGAGAACATGCACTGTCGTTGTTCTTAGAGAGTCTACACTGTCGTTGTTCTTAGAGAACATGCACTGTCGTAGTTCTTACAGTGTCTACACTGTCATTGTTCTTAGAGAGTCTACACAGTCGTTGTTCTTAGAGAGTCTACAATGTCGTTGTTCTTAGAGAGTCTACACTGTCATTGTTCTTAGAGAGTCTACACTGTCGTTGTTCTTACAGTGTCTACACAGTCGTTGTTCTTAGAGAGTCTACACTGTCGTTGTTCTTAGAGAGTCTACACTGTTGTTGTTCTTAGAGAGTCTACACTTTTGTTGTACTTAGAGAGTCTACATTGTCGTTGTTCTTAGAGAGTCTATGTTGTCGTTGTTCTTAGAGAGTCTACATTTTCGTTGTTCTTACACTGTCTACACTGTCGTTGTTCTTACAGTGTCTACACTGTCGCTGTTCTTAGAGAATCTACACTGCCGTTGTTATTACAGAGTCTACACTGTTGTTGTTCTTAGAGAGTCTACACTGTTGTTGTTCTTAGAGAGTCTAGTCTGTCGTTGTTCCTACAGAACCTGCACTGTCGTTGTTCTTAGAGGACCTACACTGTCGTTGTTCTTAGAGAACCTGCACTGTCGTATTTCTTAGAGAGTCTACATTGTCGTTGTTCTTACAGAGACTACACTATCGTTGTTCTTAGAGAGTCTACATCGTCGTTGTTCTTAGAGAGTCTACACTATCGTTGTTCTTAGAGAGTCTATACAGTCGTTGTTCTTAGAGATTCTACATTGTCCTTGTTCTTAGAGATAATACACTGTCGTTGTTTTTAGAGAATCTACATTGTCGTTCTTCTTAGAGAGTCTACACTGTCGTTGTTATTAGATAGTCTACATTGTCGTTGTTCTTAGAGAGTCTACACTGTCGTTGTTCTTAGAGAGTCTACATTGTAGTTGTTCTTAGAGAGTCTACACTGTCGTTGTTCTTAGAGATTCTACACTGTCGTTGTTCTTAGAGAGTCTACACTGTCGTTGTTCTTAGAGAGTCTACACTGTCGTTGTTCTTAGAGAGTCTACACTGTCGTTGTTCTTAGAGAGTCTACACTGTCGTTGTTCTTAGAGAACCTGCACCGTCGTTGTTCTTAGAGAGTCTACACTGTCGTTGTTTTTTAGAGAGTCTACACTGTCGCTGTTCTTTGAGAGTCTACACTGTCGTTTTTCTTACAGAGTCTACACTGTCGTTGTTCTTACAGTGTCTACACTGTCGTTGTTCTTAGAGAGTCTACACTATCGTTGTTCTTAGAGTAACTACACTGTCGTAGTTCTTAGAGAGTCTACACTGTCGTTGTTCTTATAGAGTCTACACTGTCGTTGTTCTTAGAGAGTCTACACTGTCGTAGTTCTTACAGTGTCTACACTGTCATTGTTCTTAGAGAGTCTACACAGTCGTTGTGCTTAGAGAGTCTACAATGTCGTTGTTCTTAGAGAGTCTACACTGTCATTGTTCTTAGAGAGTCTACACTGTCGTTGTTCTTACAGTGTCTACACAGTCGTTGTTCTTAGAGATTCTACACTGTCGTTGTTCTTAGAGAGTCTACACTATTGTTGTTCTTAGAGAGTCTACACTTTTGTTGTACTTAGAGAGTATACATTGTCGTTGTTCTTAGAGAGTCTATGTTGTCGTTGTTCTTAGAGAGTCTACATTTTCGTTGTTCTTACACTGTCTACACTGTCGTTGTTCTTACAGTGTCTACACTGTCGTTGTTCTTAGAGAGTCTACACTGCCGTTGTTATTACAGAGTCTACACTGTTGTTGTTCTTAGAGAGTCTACACTGTTGTTGTTCTTAGAGGACCTACACTGTCGTTGTTCTTAGAGAACCTGCACTGTCGTATTTCTTAGAGAGTCTACATTGTCGTTGTTCTTACAGAGTCTACACTATCGTTGTTCTTAGAGAGTCTACATCGTCGTTGTTCTTAGAGAGTCTACACTATCGTTGTTCTTAGAGAGTCTACACTGTCGTTGTTTATAGAGATTCTACATTGTGCTTGTTCTTAGAGAGTCTACACTGTCGTTGTTTTTAGAGAATCTACATTGTCGTTCTTCTTAGAGAGTCTACACTGTCGTTGTTATTAGATAGTCTACATTGTCGTTGTTCTTAGAGAGTCTACACTGTCGTTGTTCTTAGAGAGTCTACATTGTAGTTGTTCTTAGAGAGTCTACACTGTCGTTGTTCTTAGAGAGTCTAAACTGTCGTTGTTCTTAGAGAGTCTACACTGTCGTTGTTCTTAGAGAACCTACACTGTCGTTGTTCTTAGAGAGTCTACACTGTCGTTGTACTTAGAGAGTTTACACTGTCGTTGTTCTTAGAGAACCTGCACTGTCGTTGTTCTTAGAGAGTCTACACAGTCGTTGTTCTTAGAGAGTCTACACAGTCGTTGTTCTTAGAGAGTCTACACTGTTGTTGTTCTTAGAGAGTCTACACTGTTGTTGTTCTTAGAGAGTCTACATTGTCGTTGTTCTTAGAGAGTCTATGTTGTCGTTGTTCTTAGAGAGTCTACATTTTCGTTGTTCTTTCATTGTCTACACTGTCGTTGTTCTTACAGTGTCTACACTGTCGTTGTTTTTAGAGAGTCTACACTGTCGTAGTTATTACAGAGTCTACACTGTTGTTGTTCTTAGAGAGTCTACACTGTCGTTGTTCTTAGAGAGTCTACACTGTCGTTGTTATTAGAGAGTCTACATTGTCCTTGTTCTTAGAGAGTCTAGTCTGTCGTTTTTCTTACAGAACCTGCACTGTCGTTGTTCTTAGAGGACCTACACTGTCGTTGTTCTTAGAGAAACTGCACTGTCGTATTTCTTAGAGAGTCTACATTGTCGTTGTTCTTACAGAGTCTACACTATCGTTGTTCTTAGAGAGTCTACATCGTCGTTGTTATTAGATAGTCTACATTGTCGTTGTTCTTAGAGAGTCTACACTGTCGTTGTTCTTAGAGAGTCTACATTGTAGTTGTTCTTAGAGAGTCGACACTGTCGTTGTTCTTAGAGAGTCTACACTGTCGTTGTTCTTAGAGAGTCTACACTGTCGTTGTTCTTAGAGAACCTACACTGTCGTTGTTCTTAGAGAACATGCACTATCGTTGTTCTTAGAGAGTCTACACTGTCGTTGTTCTTAGAGAACATGCACTGTCGTAGTTCTTACAGTGTCTACACTGTCATTGTTCTTAGAGAGTCTACACAGTCGTTGTTCTTAGAGAGTCTACAATGTCGTTGTTCTTAGAGAGTCTACACTGTCATTGTTCTTAGAGAGTCTACACTGTCGTTGTTCTTAGAGAGTCTACATTGTAGTTGTTCTTAGAGAGTCGACACTGTCGTTGTTCTTAGAGAGTCTACACTGTCGTTGTTCTTAGAGAGTCTACACTGTCGTTGTTCTTAGAGAACCTACACTGTCGTTGTTCTTAGAGAACATGCACTGTCGTTGTTCTTAGAGAGTCTACACTGTCGTTGTTCTTAGAGAACATGCACTGTCGTAGTTCTTACAGTGTCTACACTGTCATTGTTCTTAGAGAGTCTACACAGTCGTTGTTCTTAGAGAGTCTACAATGTCGTTGTTCTTAGAGAGTCTACACTGTCATTGTTCTTAGAGAGTCTACACTGTCGTTGTTCTTACAGTGTCTACACAGTCGTTGTTCTTAGAGAGTCTACACTGTCGTTGTTCTTAGAGAGTCTACACTGTTGTTGTTCTTAGAGAGTCTACACTTTTGTTGTACTTAGAGAGTCTACATTGTCGTTGTTCTTAGAGAGTCTATGTTGTCGTTGTTCTTAGAGAGTCTACATTTTCGTTGTTCTTACACTGTCTACACTGTCGTTGTTCTTACAGTGTCTACACTGTCGCTGTTCTTAGAGAATCTACACTGCCGTTGTTATTACAGAGTCTACACTGTTGTTGTTTTTAGAGAGTCTACACTGTTGTTGTTCTTAGAGAGTCTAGTCTGTCGTTGTTCCTACAGAACCTGCACTGTCGTTGTTCTTAGAGGACCTACACTGTCGTTGTTCTTAGAGAACCTGCACTGTCGTATTTCTTAGAGAGTCTACATTGTCGTTGTTCTTACAGAGACTACACTATCGTTGTTCTTAGAGAGTCTACATCGTCGTTGTTCTTAGAGAGTCTACACTATCGTTGTTCTTAGAGAGTCTATACAGTCGTTGTTCTTAGAGATTCTACATTGTCCTTGTTCTTAGAGATAATACACTGTCGTTGTTTTTAGAGAATCTACATTGTCGTTCTTCTTAGAGAGTCTACACTGTCGTTGTTATTAGATAGTCTACATTGTCGTTGTTCTTAGAGAGTCTACACTGTCGTTGTTCTTAGAGAGTCTACATTGTAGTTGTTCTTAGAGAGTCTACACTGTCGTTGTTCTTAGAGATTCTACACTGTCGTTGTTCTTAGAGAGTCTACACTGTCGTTGTTCTTAGAGAGTCTACACTGTCGTTGTTCTTAGAGAGTCTACACTGTCGTTGTTCTTAGAGAGTCTACACTGTCGTTGTTCTTAGAGAACCTGCACCGTCGTTGTTCTTAGAGAGTCTACACTGTCGTTGTTTTTAGAGAGTCTACACTGTCGCTGTTCTTTGAGAGTCTACACTGTCGTTTTTCTTACAGAGTCTACACTGTCGTTGTTCTTACAGTGTCTACACTGTCGTTGTTCTTAGAGAGTCTACACTATCGTTGTTCTTAGAGTAACTACACTGTCGTAGTTCTTAGAGAGTCTACACTGTCGTTGTTCTTATAGAGTCTACACTGTCGTTGTTCTTAGAGAGTCTACACTGTCGTAGTTCTTACAGTGTCTACACTGTCATTGTTCTTAGAGAGTCTACACAGTCGTTGTGCTTAGAGAGTCTACAATGTCGTTGTTCTTAGAGAGTCTACACTGTCATTGTTCTTAGAGAGTCTACACTGTCGTTGTTCTTACAGTGTCTACACAGTCGTTGTTCTTAGAGATTCTACACTGTCGTTGTTCTTAGAGAGTCTACACTATTGTTGTTCTTAGAGAGTCTACACTTTTGTTGTACTTAGAGAGTATACATTGTCGTTGTTCTTAGAGAGTCTATGTTGTCGTTGTTCTTAGAGAGTCTACATTTTCGTTGTTCTTACACTGTCTACACTGTCGTTGTTCTTACAGTGTCTACACTGTCGTTGTTCTTAGAGAGTCTACACTGCCGTTGTTATTACAGAGTCTACACTGTTGTTGTTCTTAGAGAGTCTACACTGTTGTTGTTCTTAGAGGACCTACACTGTCGTTGTTCTTAGAGAACCTGCACTGTCGTATTTCTTAGAGAGTCTACATTGTCGTTGTTCTTACAGAGTCTACACTATCGTTGTTCTTAGAGAGTCTACATCGTCGTTGTTCTTAGAGAGTCTACACTATCGTTGTTCTTAGAGAGTCTACACTGTCGTTGTTTATAGAGATTCTACATTGTGCTTGTTCTTAGAGAGTCTACACTGTCGTTGTTTTTAGAGAATCTACATTGTCGTTCTTCTTAGAGAGTCTACACTGTCGTTGTTATTAGATAGTCTACATTGTCGTTGTTCTTAGAGAGTCTACACTGTCGTTGTTCTTAGAGAGTCTACATTGTAGTTGTTCTTAGAGAGTCTACACTGTCGTTGTTCTTAGAGAGTCTAAACTGTCGTTGTTCTTAGAGAGTCTACACTGTCGTTGTTCTTAGAGAACCTACACTGTCGTTGTTCTTAGAGAGTCTACACTGTCGTTGTACTTAGAGAGTTTACACTGTCGTTGTTCTTAGAGAACCTGCACTGTCGTTGTTCTTAGAGAGTCTACACAGTCGTTGTTCTTAGAGAGTCTACACTGTCGTTGTTATTAGATAGTCTACATTGTCGTTGTTCTTAGAGAGTCTACACTGTCGTTGTTCTTAGAGAGTCTACATTGTAGTTGTTCTTAGAGAGTCTACACTGTCGTTGTTCTTAGAGAGTCTAAACTGTCGTTGTTCTTAGAGAGTCTACACTGTCGTTGTTCTTAGAGAACCTACACTGTCGTTGTTCTTAGAGAGTCTACACTGTCGTTGTACTTAGAGAGTTTACACTGTCGTTGTTCTTAGAGAACCTGCACTGTCGTTGTTCTTAGAGAGTCTACACAGTCGTTGTTCTTAGAGAGTCTACACAGTCGTTGTTCTTAGAGAGTCTACACTGTTGTTGTTCTTAGAGAGTCTACACTGTTGTTGTTCTTAGAGAGTCTACATTGTCGTTGTTCTTAGAGAGTCTATGTTGTCGTTGTTCTTAGAGAGTCTACATTTTCGTTGTTCTTTCATTGTCTACACTGTCGTTGTTCTTACAGTGTCTACACTGTCGTTGTTTTTAGAGAGTCTACACTGTCGTAGTTATTACAGAGTCTACACTGTTGTTGTTCTTAGAGAGTCTACACTGTCGTTGTTCTTAGAGAGTCTACACTGTCGTTGTTATTAGAGAGTCTACATTGTCCTTGTTCTTAGAGAGTCTAGTCTGTCGTTTTTCTTACAGAACCTGCACTGTCGTTGTTCTTAGAGGACCTACACTGTCGTTGTTCTTAGAGAAACTGCACTGTCGTATTTCTTAGAGAGTCTACATTGTCGTTGTTCTTACAGAGTCTACACTATCGTTGTTCTTAGAGAGTCTACATCGTCGTTGTTATTAGATAGTCTACATTGTCGTTGTTCTTAGAGAGTCTACACTGTCGTTGTTCTTAGAGAGTCTACATTGTAGTTGTTCTTAGAGAGTCGACACTGTCGTTGTTCTTAGAGAGTCTACACTGTCGTTGTTCTTAGAGAGTCTACACTGTCGTTGTTCTTAGAGAACCTACACTGTCGTTGTTCTTAGAGAACATGCACTATCGTTGTTCTTAGAGAGTCTACACTGTCGTTGTTCTTAGAGAACATGCACTGTCGTAGTTCTTACAGTGTCTACACTGTCATTGTTCTTAGAGAGTCTACACAGTCGTTGTTCTTAGAGAGTCTACAATGTCGTTGTTCTTAGAGAGTCTACACTGTCATTGTTCTTAGAGAGTCTACACTGTCGTTGTTCTTGCAGTGTCTACACAGTCGTTGTTCTTAGAGAGTCTACACTGTCGTTGTTCTTAGAGAGTCTACACTGTTGTTGTTCTTAGAGAGTCTACACTTTTGTTGTACTTAGAGAGTCTACATTGTCGTTGTTCTTAGAGAGTCTATGTTGTCGTTGTTCTTAGAGAGTCTACATTTTCGTTGTTCTTACACTGTCTACACTGTCGTTGTTCTTACAGTGTCTACACTGTCGCTGTTCTTAGAGAATCTACACTGCCGTTGTTATTACAGAGTCTACACTGTTGTTGTTCTTAGAGAGTCTACACTGTTGTTGTTCTTAGAGAGTCTAGTCTGTCGTTGTTCCTACAGAACCTGCACTGTCGTTGTTCTTAGAGGACCTACACTGTCGTTGTTCTTAGAGAACCTGCACTGTCGTATTTCTTAGAGAGTCTACGTTGTCGTTGTTCTTACAGAGACTACACTATCGTTGTTCTTAGAGAGTCTACATCGTCGTTGTTCTTAGAGAGTCTACACTATCGTTGTTCTTAGAGAGTCTATACAGTCGTTGTTCTTAGAGATTCTACATTGTCCTTGTTCTTAGAGATAATACACTGTCGTTGTTTTTAGAGAATCTACATTGTCGTTCTTCTTAGAGAGTCTACACTGTCGTTGTTATTAGATAGTCTACATTGTCGTTGTTCTTAGAGAGTCTACACTGTCGTTGTTCTTAGAGAGTCTACATTGTAGTTGTTCTTAGAGAGTCTACACTGTCGTTGTTCTTAGAGATTCTACACTGTCGTTGTTCTTAGAGAGTCTACACTGTCGTTGTTCTTAGAGAGTCTACACTGTCGTTGTTCTTAGAGAGTCTACACTGTCGTTGTTCTTAGAGAGTCTACACTGTCGTTGTTCTTAGAGAACCTGCACCGTCGTTGTTCTTAGAGAGTCTACACTGTCGTTGTTTTTAGAGAGTCTACACTGTCGCTGTTCTTTGAGAGTCTACACTGTCGTTTTTCTTACAGAGTCTACACTGTCGTTGTTCTTACAGTGTCTACACTGTCGTTGTTCTTAGAGAGTCTACACTATCGTTGTTCTTAGAGTAACTACACTGTCGTAGTTCTTAGAGAATCTACACTGTCGTTGTTCTTATAGAGTCTACACTGTCGTTGTTCTTAGAGAGTCTACACTGTCGTAGTTCTTACAGTGTCTACACTGTCATTGTTCTTAGAGAGTCTACACAGTCGTTGTGCTTAGAGAGTCTACAATGTCGTTGTTCTTAGAGAGTCTACACTGTCATTGTTCTTAGAGAGTCTACACTGTCGTTGTTCTTACAGTGTCTACACAGTCGTTGTTCTTAGAGAGTCTACACTGTCGTTGTTCTTAGAGAGTCTACACTGTTGTTGTTCTTAGAGAGTCTACACTTTTGTTGTACTTAGAGAGTATACATTGTCGTTGTTCTTAGAGAGTCTATGTTGTCGTTGTTCTTAGAGAGTCTACATTTTCGTTGTTCTTACACTGTCTACACTGTCGTTGTTCTTACAGTGTCTACACTGTCGTTGTTCTTAGAGAGTCTACACTGCCGTTGTTATTACAGAGTCTACACTGTTGTTGTTCTTAGAGAGTCTACACTGTTGTTGTTCTTAGAGGACCTACACTGTCGTTGTTCTTAGAGAACCTGCACTGTCGTATTTCTTAGAGAGTCTACATTGTCGTTGTTCTTACAGAGTCTACACTATCGTTGTTCTTAGAGAGTCTACATCGTCGTTGTTCTTAGAGAGTCTACACTATCGTTGTTCTTAGAGAGTCTACACTGTCGTTGTTTATAGAGATTCTACATTGTGCTTGTTCTTAGAGAGTCTACACTGTCGTTGTTTTTAGAGAATCTACATTGTCGTTCTTCTTAGAGAGTCTACACTGTCGTTGTTATTAGATAGTCTACATTGTCGTTGTTCTTAGAGAGTCTACACTGTCGTTGTTCTTAGAGAGTCTACATTGTAGTTGTTCTTAGAGAGTCTACACTGTCGTTGTTCTTAGAGAGTCTAAACTGTCGTTGTTCTTAGAGAGTCTACACTGTCGTTGTTCTTAGAGAACCTACACTGTCGTTGTTCTTAGAGAACATGCACTGTCGTAGTTCTTACAGTGTCTACACTGTCATTGTTCTTAGAGAGTCTACACAGTCGTTGTTCTTAGAGAGTCTACAATGTCGTTGTTCTTAGAGAGTCTACACTGTCATTGTTCTTAGAGAGTCTACACTGTCGTTGTTCTTGCAGTGTCTACACAGTCGTTGTTCTTAGAGAGTCTACACTGTCGTTGTTCTTAGAGAGTCTACACTGTTGTTGTTCTTAGAGAGTCTACACTTTTGTTGTACTTAGAGAGTCTACATTGTCGTTGTTCTTAGAGAGTCTATGTTGTCGTTGTTCTTAGAGAGTCTACATTTTCGTTGTTCTTACACTGTCTACACTGTCGTTGTTCTTACAGTGTCTACACTGTCGCTGTTCTTAGAGAATCTACACTGCCGTTGTTATTACAGAGTCTACACTGTTGTTGTTCTTAGAGAGTCTACACTGTTGTTGTTCTTAGAGAGTCTAGTCTGTCGTTGTTCCTACAGAACCTGCACTGTCGTTGTTCTTAGAGGACCTACACTGTCGTTGTTCTTAGAGAACCTGCTCTGTCGTATTTCTTAGAGAGTCTACGTTGTCGTTGTTCTTACAGAGACTACACTATCGTTGTTCTTAGAGAGTCTACATCGTCGTTGTTCTTAGAGAGTCTACACTATCGTTGTTCTTAGAGAGTCTATACAGTCGTTGTTCTTAGAGATTCTACATTGTCCTTGTTCTTAGAGATAATACACTGTCGTTGTTTTTAGAGAATCTACATTGTCGTTCTTCTTAGAGAGTCTACACTGTCGTTGTTATTAGATAGTCTACATTGTCGTTGTTCTTAGAGAGTCTACACTGTCGTTGTTCTTAGAGAGTCTACATTGTAGTTGTTCTTAGAGAGTCTACACTGTCGTTGTTCTTAGAGATTCTACACTGTCGTTGTTCTTAGAGAGTCTACACTGTCGTTGTTCTTAGAGAGTCTACACTGTCGTTGTTCTTAGAGAGTCTACACTGTCGTTGTTCTTAGAGAGTCTACACTGTCGTTGTTCTTAGAGAACCTGCACCGTCGTTGTTCTTAGAGAGTCTACACTGTCGTTGTTTTTAGAGAGTCTACACTGTCGCTGTTCTTTGAGAGTCTACACTGTCGTTTTTCTTACAGAGTCTACACTGTCGTTGTTCTTACAGTGTCTACACTGTCGTTGTTCTTAGAGAGTCTACACTATCGTTGTTCTTAGAGTAACTACACTGTCGTAGTTCTTAGAGAATCTACACTGTCGTTGTTCTTATAGAGTCTACACTGTCGTTGTTCTTAGAGAGTCTACACTGTCGTAGTTCTTACAGTGTCTACACTGTCATTGTTCTTAGAGAGTCTACACAGTCGTTGTGCTTAGAGAGTCTACAATGTCGTTGTTCTTAGAGAGTCTACACTGTCATTGTTCTTAGAGAGTCTACACTGTCGTTGTTCTTACAGTGTCTACACAGTCGTTGTTCTTAGAGAGTCTACACTGTCGTTGTTCTTAGAGAGTCTACACTGTTGTTGTTCTTAGAGAGTCTACACTTTTGTTGTACTTAGAGAGTATACATTGTCGTTGTTCTTAGAGAGTCTATGTTGTCGTTGTTCTTAGAGAGTCTACATTTTCGTTGTTCTTACACTGTCTACACTGTCGTTGTTCTTACAGTGTCTACACTGTCGTTGTTCTTAGAGAGTCTACACTGCCGTTGTTATTACAGAGTCTACACTGTTGTTGTTCTTAGAGAGTCTACACTGTTGTTGTTCTTAGAGGACCTACACTGTCGTTGTTCTTAGAGAACCTGCACTGTCGTATTTCTTAGAGAGTCTACATTGTCGTTGTTCTTACAGAGTCTACACTATCGTTGTTCTTAGAGAGTCTACATCGTCGTTGTTCTTAGAGAGTCTACACTATCGTTGTTCTTAGAGAGTCTACACTGTCGTTGTTTATAGAGATTCTACATTGTGCTTGTTCTTAGAGAGTCTACACTGTCGTTGTTTTTAGAGAATCTACATTGTCGTTCTTCTTAGAGAGTCTACACTGTCGTTGTTATTAGATAGTCTACATTGTCGTTGTTCTTAGAGAGTCTACACTGTCGTTGTTCTTAGAGAGTCTACATTGTAGTTGTTCTTAGAGAGTCTACACTGTCGTTGTTCTTAGAGAGTCTAAACTGTCGTTGTTCTTAGAGAGTCTACACTGTCGTTGTTCTTAGAGAACCTACACTGTCGTTGTTCTTAGAGAACATGCACTGTCGTTGTTCTTAGAGAGTCTACACTGTCGTTGTACTTAGAGAGTTTACACTGTCGTTGTTCTTAGAGAACCTGCACTGTCGTTGTTCTTAGAGAGTCTACACAGTCGTTGTTCTTAGAGAGTCTACACAGTCGTTGTTCTTAGAGAGTCTACACTGTTGTTGTTCTTAGAGAGTCTACACTGTTGTTGTTCTTAGAGAGTCTACATTGTCGTTGTTCTTAGAGAGTCTATGTTGTCGTTGTTCTTAGAGAGTCTACATTTTCGTTGTTCTTTCATTGTCTACACTGTCGTTGTTCTTACAGTGTCTACACTGTCGTTGTTTTTAGAGAGTCTACACTGTCGTAGTTATTACAGAGTCTACACTGTCGTTGTTCTTAGATAGTCTACATTGTCGTTGTTCTTAGAAAGTCTACACTGTCGTTGTTCTTAGAGATTCTACACTGTCGTTGTTCTTAGAGAGTCTACACTGTCGTTGTTCTTAGAGAGTCTACACTGTCGTTGTTCTTAGAGATTCTACACTGTCGTTGTTCTTAGAGAGTCTACACTGTCGTTGTTCTTAGAGAACCTGCATTATCGTTGTTCTTAGAGAGTCTACACTGTCGTTGTACTTAGAGATTTTACACTGTCGTTGTTCTTAGAGAACCTGCACTGTCGTTGTTCTTAGAGAACCTGCACCGTCGGTGTTCTTAGAGAGTCTACACTGTCGTTGTTTTTAGAGAGTCTACACAGTTGTTGTTCTTAGAGAGTCTACACAGTCGTTGTTCTTAGAGAACCTGCACTGTCGTTGTTCTTAGAGAGTCTACACTGTCGTTGTTCTTAGAGAGTCTACACTGTCGTTATTCTTAGAGAGTCTACACTGTCGTTGTTCTTAGAGAGTCTACATTGTCGTTGTACTTAGGGAGTTTACACTGTCGTTGTTCTTAGAGAACCTGCACTGTCATTGTTCTTAGAGAGTCTACACTGTCGTTGTACTTAGAGAGTTTACACTGTGTTTGTTCTTAGAGAACCTGTACTGTCGTTGTTCTTAGAGAACCTGCACTGTCGTTGTTCTTAGAGAGTCTACACAGTCGTTGTTCTTAGAGAGTCTACACTGTCGTTGTTCTTAGAGAGTCTACACTGTTGTTGTTCTTAGAGAGTCTACACTGATGTTTTTCTTAGAGAGTCTACATTGTCGTTGTTCTTAGAGAGTCTACACTGTCGTTGTTCTTAGATAGTCTACATTGTCGTTGTTCTTAGAGAGTCTACACTGTCGTTGTTCTTAGAGATTCTACACTGTCGTTGTTCTTAGAGATTCTACACTGTCGTTGTTCTTAGAGAGTCTACACTGTCGTTGTTCTTAGAGAGTCTACACTGTCGTTGTTCTTAGAGAGTCTACACTGTCGTTCTTCTTAGAGAACCTGCACCGTCGTTGTTCTTAGAGAGTCTACACTGTCGTTGTTTTTAGAGTCTACACTGTCGTTGTTCTTCGAGAGTCTACACTGTCGTTTTTCTTACAGAGTCTACACTGTCGTTGTTCTTACAGTGTCTACACTGTCGTTGTTCTTAGAGAGTCTACACTATCGTTGTTCTTAGAGTGTCTACACTGTCGTAGTTCTTAGAGAGTCTACACTGTCGTTGTTCTTATAGAGTCTACACTGTCGTTGTTCTTAGAGAGTCTACACTGTCGTAGTTCTTACAGTGTCTACACTGTCATTGTTCTTAGAGAGTCTACATAGTCGTTGTTCTTAGAGAGTCTACAATGTCGTTGTTCTTAGAGAGTCTACACTGTCATTGTTCTTAGAGAGTCTACACTGTCGTTGTTCTTACAGTGTCTACACAGTCGTTGTTCTTAGAGAGTCTACACTGTCGTTGTTCTTAGAGAGTCTACACTGTTGTTGCTCTTAGAGAGTCTACACTTTTGTTGTACTTAGAGAGTCTACATTGTCGTTGTTCTTAGAGAGTCTATGTTGTCGTTGTTCTTAGAGAGTCTACATTTTCGTTGTTCTTACACTGTCTACACTGTGGTTGTTCTTACAGTGTCTACACTGTCGTTGTTCTTAGAGAGTCTACACTGCCGTTGTTATTACAGAGTCTACACTGTTGTTGTTCTTAGAGAGTCTACACTGTTGTGGTTCTTAGAGAGTCTAGTCTGTCGTTGTTCTTACAGAACCTGCACTGTCGTTGTTCTTAGAGGACCTACACTGTCGTTGTTCTTAGAGAACCTGCACTGTCGTATTTCTTAGAGAGTCTACATTGTCGTTGTTCTTACAGAGTCTACACTATCGTTGTTCTTAGAGAGTCTACATCGTCGTTGTTCTTAGAGAGTCTACACTATCGTTGTTCTTAGAGAGTCTACACTGTCGTTGTTCTTAGAGATTCTACATTGTCCTTGTTCTTAGAGAGTCTACACTGTCGTTGTTTTTAGAGAATCTACATTGTCGTTCTTCTTAGAGAGTCTACACTGTCGTTGTTATTAGATAGTCTACATTGTCGTTGTTCTTAGAGAGTCTACACTGTCGTTGTTCTTAGAGAGTCTACATTGTAGTTGTTCTTAGAGAGTCTACACTGTCGTTGTTCTTAGAGATTCTACACTGTCGTTGTTCTTAGAGAGTCTACACTGTCGTTGTTCTTAGAGAGTCTACACTGTCGTTGTTCTTAGAGAGTCTACACTGTCGTTGTTCTTAGAGAGTCTACACTGTCGTTGTTCTTAGAGAACCTGCACCGTCGTTGTTCTTAGAGAGTCTACACTGTCGTTGTTTTTAGAGAGTCTACACTGTCGTTGTTCTTTGAGAGTCTACACTGTCGTTTTTCTTACAGAGTCTACACTGTCGTTGTTCTTACTGTGTCTACACTGTCGTTGTTCTTAGAGAGTCTACACTATCGTTGTTCTTAGAGTGTCTACACTGTCGTAGTTCTTAGAGAGTCTACACTGTCATTGTTCTTAGAGAGTCTACACTGTCGTTGTTCTTAGAAAGTCTACACTGTTGTTGTTCTTAGAGAGTCTACACTTTTGTTGTACTTAGAGAGTCTACATTGTCGTTGTTCTTAGAGAGTCTATGTTGTCGTTGTTCTTGAAGAGTCTACATTTTCGTTGTTCTTACACTGTCTACACTGTCGTTGTTCTTACAGTGTCTACAATGTCGTTGTTCTTAGAGAGTCTACACTGCCGTTGTTATTACAGGGTCTACACTGTTGTTGTTCTTAGAGAGTCTACACTGTTGTTGTTCTTAGAGAGTCTAGTCTGTCATTGTTCTTACAGAACCTGCACTGTCGTTGTTCTTAGAGGACCTTCACTGTCGTTGTTCTTAGAGAACCTGCACTGTCGTATTTCTTAGAGAGTCTACATTGTCGTTGTTCTTACAGAGTCTACACTATCGTTGTTCTTAGAGAGTCTACATCGTCGTTGTTCTTAGAGAGTCTACACTATCGTTGTTCTTAGAGAGTCTACACTGTCGTTGTTCTTAGAGATTCTACATTGTCCTTGTTCTTAGAGAGTCTACACTGTCGTTGTTTTTAGAGAATCTACATTGTCGTTCTTCTTAGAGAGTCTACACTGTCGTTGTTCATAGATAGTCTACATTGTCGTAGTTCTTAGAGAGTCTACACTGTCGTTGTTCTTAGAGAGTCTACATTGTAGTTGTTCTTAAAGAGTCTACACTGTCGTTGTTCTTAGAGAGTCTACACTGTTGTTGTTCATAGAGAGTCTACACTGTCGTTGTTCTTAGAGAACCTACACTGTCGTTGTTCTTAGAGAACATGCACTGTCGTTGTTCTTAGAGAGTCTACACTGTCGTTGTACTTAGAGAGTTTACACTGTCGTTGTTCTAGGAGAACCTGCACTGTCGTTGTTCTTAGAGAGTCTACACAGTCGTTGTTCTTAGAGAGTCTACACAGTCGTTGTTCTTAGAGAGTCTACACTGTTGTTGTTCTTAGAGAGTCTACAATGTTGTTGTTCTTAGAGAGTCTACATTGTCGTTGTTCTTAGAGAGTCTATGTTGTCGTTGTTCTTAGAGAGTCTACATTTTCGTTGTTCTTACAGTGTCTACACTGTCGTTGTTCTTACAGTGTCTACACTGTCGTTGTTTTTAGAGAGTCTACACTGTCGTAGTTATTACAGAGTCTTCACTGTTGTTGTTCTTAGAGAGTCTGCACTGTTGTTGTTCTTAGAGAGTCTACACTGTCGTTGTTTTTAAGAACCTGCACTGTCGTTGTTCTTAGAGAACCTACACTGTCGTTGTTCTTAGAGAGTCTACATTGTCGTTGTTCTTAGAGAGTCTACACTGTCGTTGTTCTTAGAGAGTCTACACTGTACTAGTTCTTAGAGAGTCTACATTGTCCGTGTTCTTAGAGAGTCTACACCGATGTTGTTCTTAGAGAGTCTACATTGTCGTTGTTCTTAGAGAGTCTACACTGTCGTTGTTCTTAGATAGTCTACATTGTCGTTGTTCTTAGAGAGTCTACACTGTCGTTGTTCTTAGAGATTCTAGACTGTCGTTGTTCTTAGAGAGTCTACACTGTCGTTGTTCTTAGAGAGTCTACACTGTCGTTGTTCTTAGAGATTCTACACTGTCGTTGTTCTTAGAGAGTCTACACTGTCGTTGTTCTTAGAGAACCTGCACTATCGTTGTTCTTAGAGAGTCTACACTGTCGTTGTACTTAGAGATTTTACACTGTCGTTGTTCTTAGAGAACCTGCACTGTCGTTGTTCTTAGAGAACCTGCACCGTCGTTGTTCTTAGAGAGTCTACACTGTCGTTGTTTTTAGAGAGTCTACACAGTTGATGTTCTTAGAGAGTCTACACAGTCGTTGTTCTTAGAGAACCTGCACTGTCGTTGTTCTTAGAGAGTCTACACTGTCGTTGTTCTTAGAGAGTCTACACTGTCGTTATTCTTAGAGAGTCTACACTGTCGTTGTTCTTAGAGAGTCTACATTGTCGTTGTACTTAGGGAGTTTACACTGTCGTTGTTCTTAGAGAACCTGCACTGTCGTTGTTCTTAGAGAGTCTACACTGTCGTTGTACTTAGAGAGTTTACACTGTGTTTGTTCTTAGAGAACCTGTACTGTCGTTGTTCTTAGAGAACCTGCACTGTCGTTGTTCTTAGAGTGTCTACACAGTCGTTGTTCTTAGAGAGTCTACACTGTCGTTGTTCTTAGAGAGTCTACACTGTCGTTGTTCTTAGAGAGTCTACACTGTTGTTGTTCTTAGAGAGTCTACACTGATGTTATTCTTAGAGAGTCTACATTGTCGTTGTTCTTAGAGAGTCTACACTGTCGTTGTTCTTAGATAGTCTACATTGTCGTTGTTCTTAGAGAGTCTACACTGTCGTTGTTCTTAGAGAGTCTACACTGTCGTTGTTCTTAGAGAGTCTACACTGTCGTTGTTCTTAGAGAGTCTACACTGTCGTTGTTCTTAGAGAACCTGCACCGTCGTTGTTCTTAGAGAGTCTACACTGTCGTTGGTTTTAGAGAGTCTACACTGTCGTTGTTCTTTGAGAGTCTACACTGTCGTTGTTCTTAGAGAGTCTACACTGTTGTTGTTCTTAGAGAGTCTACACTTTTGTTGTGCTTAGAGAGTCTACATTGTCGTTTTTCTTCGAGAGTCTATGTTGTCGTTGTTCTTAGAGAGTCTACATTTTCGTTGTTCTTACACTGTCTACACTGTCGTTGTTCTTAGAGAGTCTACACTATCGTTGTTCTTAGAGTGTCTACACTGTCGTAGTTCTTAGAGAGTCTACACTGTCGTTGTTCTTAGAGAGTCTACACTGTCGTTGTTCTTAGAGAACCTGCACTATCGTTGTTCTTAGAGAGTCTACACTGTCGTTGTACTTAGAGATTTTACACTGTCGTTGTTCTTAGAGAACCTGCACTGTCGTTGTTCTTAGAGAACCTGCACCGTCGTTGTTCTTAGAGAGTCTACACTGTCGTTGTTTTTAGAGAGTCTACACAGTTGATGTTCTTAGAGAGTCTACACAGTCGTTGTTCTTAGAGAACCTGCACTGTCGTTGTTCTTAGAGAGTCTACACTGTCGTTGTTCTTAGAGAGTCTACACTGTCGTTATTCTTAGAGAGTCTACACTGTCGTTGTTCTTAGAGAGTCTACATTGTCGTTGTACTTAGGGAGTTTACACTGTCGTTGTTCTTAGAGAACCTGCACTGTCGTTGTTCTTAGAGAGTCTACACTGTCGTTGTACTTAGAGAGTTTACACTGTGTTTGTTCTTAGAGAACCTGTACTGTCGTTGTTCTCAGAGAACCTGCACTGTCGTTGTTCTTAGAGAGTCTACACAGTCGTTGTTCTTAGAGAGTCTACACTGTCGTTGTTCTTAGAGAGTCTACACTGTCGTTGTTCTTAGAGAGTCTACACTGTTGTTGTTCTTAGAGAGTCTACACTGATGTTATTCTTAGAGAGTCTACATTGTCGTTGTTCTTAGAGAGTCTACACTGTCGTTGTTCTTAGATAGTCTACATTGTCGTTGTTCTTAGAGAGTCTACACTGTCGTTGTTCTTAGAGAGTCTACACTGTCGTTGTTCTTAGAGAGTCTACACTGTCGTTGTTCTTAGAGAGTCTACACTGTCGTTGTTCTTAGAGAACCTGCACCGTCGTTGTTCTTAGAGAGTCTACACTGTCGTTGTTTTTAGAGAGTCTACACTGTCGTTGTTCTTTGAGAGTCTACACTGTCGTTGTTCTTAGAGAGTCTACACTGTTGTTGTTCTTAGAGAGTCTACACTTTTGTTGTACTTAGAGAGTCTACATTGTCGTTGTTCTTAGAGAGTCTATGTTGTCGTTGTTCTTAGAGAGTCTACATTTTCGTTGTTCTTACACTGTCTACACTGTCGTTGTTCTTAGAGAGTCTACACTATCGTTGTTCTTAGAGTGTCTACACTGTCGTAGTTCTTAGAGAGTCTACACTGTCGTTGTTCTTATAGAGTCTGCACTGTCGTTGTTCTTAGAGAGTCTACACTGTCGTAGTTCTTACAGTGTCTACACTGTCATTGTTCTTAGAGAGTCTACACAGTCGTTGTTCTTAGAGAGTCTACAATGTCGTTGTTCTTAGAGAGTCTACACTGTCATTGTTTTTAGAGAGTCTACACTGTCGTTGTTCTTACAGTGTCTACACAGTCGTTGTTCTTAGAGAGTCTACACTGTCGTTGTTCTTAGAGAGTCTACACTGTTGTTGTTCTTAGAGGGTCTACACTTTTGTTGTACTTAGAGAGTCTACATTGTCGTTGTTCTTAGAGAGTCTATGTTGTCGTTGTTCTTAGAGAGTCTACATTTTCGTTGTTCTTACACTGAATACACTGTCGTTGTTCTTACAGTGTCTACACTGTCGTTGTTCTTAGAGAGTCTACACTGCCGTTGTTATTACAGAGTCTACACTGTTGTTGTTCTTAGAGAGTCTACACTGTTGTTGTTCTTAGAGAGTCTAGTCTGTCGTTGTTCTTACAGAACCTGCACTGTCGTTGTTCTTAGAGAACCTACACTGTCGTTGTTCTTAGAGAACCTGCACTGTCGTATTTCTTAGAGAGTCTACATTGTCGTTGTTCTTACAGAGTCTACACTATCATTGTTCTTAGAGAGTCTACATTGTCGTTGTTCTTAGAGAGTCTACACTATCGTTGTTCTTAGAGAGTCTACACTGTCGTTGTTCTTAGAGATTCTACATTGTCCTTGTTCTTAGAGAGTCTACACTGTCGTTGTTTTTAGAGAATCTACATTGTCGTTCTTCTTAGAGAGTCTACACTGTCGTTGTTATTAGATAGTCTTAGAGAGTCTACACTGTCGTTGTTCTTAGAGAGTCTACACTGTCGTTGTTCTTAGAGAGCCTACACTGTCGTTGTTCTTAGAGAGTCTACACAGTCGTTGTTCTTAGAGAGTCTACACAGTCGTTGTTCTTAGAGAGTCTATGTTGTCGTTGTTCTTAGAGAGTCTACATTTTCGTTGTTCTTACAGTGTCTACACTGTCGTTGTTCTTACAGTGTCTACACTGTCGTTGTTTTTAGAGAGTCTACACTGTCGTAGTTATTACAGAGTCTACACTGTTGTTGTTCTTAGAGAGTCTGCACTGTTGTTGTTCTTAGAGAGTCTACACTGTCGTTGTTTTTAAAGAACCTGCACTGTCGTTGTTCTTAGAGAACCTACACTGTCGTTGTTCTTAGAGAACCTGCATTGTCGTTGTTCTTAGAGAGTCTACATTGTCGTTGTTCTTAGAGAGTCTACACTGTCGTTGTTCTTAGAGAGTCTACATTGTCGTTGTTCTTAGAGAGTCTACACTGTCGTTGTTCTTAGAGAGTCTACATTGTCGTTGTTCTTAGAGAGTCTACACTGTCGTTGTTCTTAGAGAGTCTACACTGTCGTTGTTCCTAGAGAGTCTACATTGTCCTTGTTCTTAGAGAGTCTACACTGATGTTGTTCTTAGAGAGTCTACATTGTCGTTGTTCTTAGTGAGTCTACACTGTCGTTGTTCTTAGATAGTCTACATTGTCGTTGTTCTTAGAGAGTCTACACTGTCGTTGTTCTTAGAGATTCTACACTGTCGTTGTTCTTAGAGAGTCTACACTGTCGTTGTTCTTAGAGAGTCTACACTGTCGTTGTTCTTAGAGAGTCTACACTGTCGTTGTTCTTAGAGAGTCTACACTGTCGTTGTTCTTAGAGAACCTGCACTATCGTTGTTCTTAGAGAGTCTACACTGTCGTTGTACTTAGAGAGTTTACACTGTCGTTGTTCTTAGAGAACCTGCACTGTCGTTGTTCTTAGAGAACCTGCACCGTCGTTGTTCTTAGAGAGTCTACACTGTCGTTGTTTTTAGAGAGTCTACACAGTTGTTGTTCTTAGAGAGTCTACACAGTCGTTGTTCTTAGAGAACCTGCACTATCGTTGTTCTTAGAGAGTCTACACTGTCGTTGTTCTTAGAGAGTCTACACTGTCGTTATTCTTAGAGAACCTGCACTGTCGTTGTTCTTAGAGAGTCTACACTGTCGTTGTTTTTAGAGAGTCTACACAGTCGTTGTTCTTAGAGAGTCTACACAGTCGTTGTTCTTAGAGAACCTACACTATCGTTGTTCTTAGAGAGTCTACACTGTCGTTGTACTTAGAGAGTTTACACTGTCGTTGTTCTTAGAGAACCTGCACTGTCGTTGTTCTTAGAGAACCTGCACCGTCGTTGTTCTTAGAGAGTCTACACTGTCGTTGTTTTTAGAGAGTCTACACAGTTGTTGTTCTTAGAGAGTCTACACAGTCGTTGTTCTTAGAGAACCTGCACTATCGTTGTTCTTAGAGAGTCTACACTGTCGTTGTTCTTAGAGAGTCTACACTGTCGTTATTCTTAGAGAACCTGCACTGTCGTTGTTCTTAGAGAGTCTACACTGTCGTTGTTTTTAGAGAGTCTACACAGTCGTTGTTCTTAGAGAGTCTACACTGTCATTGTTATTAGAGAGTCTACACAGTCGTTGTTCTTAGAGAGTCTACACTGTCGTTGTTCTTAGAGAGTCTACACTGTCGTTGTTCTTAGAGAGTCTACACGTCTTAAAATCCCACTAAGTCGTTATCTTTATGGGTCTACCTTTCTTTTAGGCAGCTTTAATATACGTTATAGGAGATCAAAAATACTGCTACAATTTCAACAACTTTAAGATGCAACAGCTTTAATATACGTTATTGGAGATCAAAAATACTGCTAAAATTTCAACAACTTTAACATGCAACAACTTTAATATAACTTATTGGAGCTGGGGTAAGCGCGGCTGCTATTGCTCAATCAAGTGTGGTTAAACGTTACTCGTCTCTCCAAGAAGTTACGCCGGCGCATCGAGAAGCCGGCGAACTATTTAATAGGTTAGAGTAGAATGAAGTTGTCATGAAAGAGGCCAATGCGCAAAGGAAACTTACTTCACAAGTTAGAAAGGAGGAATCCACTTTTTTGGCATGTTATGAGAAGAGGAAAGTTGGAATATATCGTAGCAGCAGGTACGAGTGAAGGAAAAAGAGATAGAGGAAGACAAAGAGAGCAAATACTAGACAGTTTGACATCGTGGCATGGAAAGAAGTCAACAACAGAATTGAAAAATTGTACTAGAGACAGGAAGTTGTGGAGAAACATGATCTCCTACGCTACTATGAATGGTACTTGAAAAAGAAGAAGAAGAAGAAGAAGAAGACGAAAAGGAGTAAAATCAAAAGTATAACATAACTTTAACATTCTGTTTGTACTTGTTATCGTGTTGTTTGTTTTGTAATTCATAACTATTTAAAACTAATCGACCATTTTATTCACGAATCTCACGTCATTCTATAGCAGTGTTTAATTAACTTTCGCGGCTAGAAATCAAACCACTCGCTCTGGGGGCCGAATGCTCTAAGACCTGCCATTAAAGTATGTATCACTCTCATTCCAGTATCTCTTACTGTTGCCAATATAACAAGCAATAAACATAGCTACTTGCCATTTTTTATTTTTCGTTCCTTAGTTGGGAAGGCTAATCACAGACAATTGTGAATGTGACAGGCTCAGAATCTGTCGGTATCTGAACCATTTTAACAAATGGGAAAGCCAAAGAACATTGTTTAAAAATTCTGACGGATATAAGAGTTGCAACATAATGTTTAGTTTAATTTTAAAATACCGTTCGTGTTTTCTGCTGTTTATATGCCACACACAAAATGTAGAGTTCAAATCAGTAGTAAATATTTTTTTTTTGTTAAATAGTCTTGGAAGAAAATAAAATATGCAACAGACCTACATTCAGTGGCATGGCTCTTAACTCTTTAAGTCCCAATCGACTTTATAAAGGCTCAGGGGTTAGACGCGCTTGGCCCAATCGACTTTAAAAAGCCTTTAGTATATGTGCCTCTGTTTGAGACTGTTTCTAATTATAACTACCCACAAACCACCCAAAACGTCATTTCCTACTGCAAGTACATTCTTTTAAATACCGCACGTGTTTAAGAGTGAACGTGTTTCTGTTATTTTAGATTTTTAAAGCGATTTTTTAAAGCGCATATCCTCCATTTTACCTTGAATATCTAATCATTTTTCAATGAAAGCTTTTATACTTGTAGCACAAGAGTAAAGTATATCCAATTACCTTCAGTTTCATATACAACAACAAAGTTATTTATGCATATGAACATTTAAAAAAATTATTTCCAAACAACAACAATAAAAACGCACTGGGGTGGCCATTTTTGCTTGGGCCAAACCCACTTTTTTGCTTGGGACTGAAAGAGTTAATTACACTGACTAACAAAAAAAATTTTTTTTTTTCTTTCTCTAACATTTCTATGTTTTTCTGGTCAATTTTAATGCGCTGTTTTTAAATCTGCAAACCGTTTTTCTCTATCAGGTCGGGATCTCTAGAAATACGCAACTGAAGTTTTTTAACAACGCATACAGTATTACAACATCATTTGTACAAGAAGTATAACAGTTATGTAGGCTTGAATTTCTTTGCAGTCGACTTTCGTCGGTGAATGGCATGTGGTACATCGCGATGAAGCATCCAACAATAATCGGCAAGCATGGTCACACTCCACCGTCCTTGATAACGTGACTCCATTACGGCGATATCTTGATGGAATCGTTCTCCATGTTCATCGCTGACTTCGCCAAGGTTTTCAGGGAAAAAGTCAAGATGCAAATCGAGCAAATGGATTTTGAGGGACATGTTACAGCCCATAATTCTGTATGCATCTATGCACTGCTTAACAATATGCACATAGTCGACAGATTTGTGATTTCCCAGAAAGTTATCGACGATCGATTTGTATGCCATCCATGCGCGAAGTTCACTACCATGTAACAAGTTCTCGAATTGTTTGTCTGCAATAACTTTCCTAATCTGAGGTCCTACAAAGATACCTTCCTTTATCTTTGGATCGCTAATCTTTGCATCGCTAATTTGCGGAAACTTTTCTCGAAGATAAGCGAAAGCTTTGCTCGTTTTATCTAACGCTTTTACGAAATTCTTCATGAGCCCCAACTTTATATGTAGCGGTGGTAAAATGATGCTGTCTTTGTTAACTAATGGCTCGTGTATTACATTTTTATGCCCGAGCTGCATACGATCCCTGATAGGCCACACCTTTCTTGCATAATGTTCCTGTCTGTTGCGGCTGTCCCATTCACATAGGAAGCAACAAAATTTAGTATACCCAGTCTGCATTCCCGTGAGAATTGCAATGACCTTTAGGTCACCACAAATCCGCCATTGGTAGTCATTGTACTTTATTTTTGCCAAATGTATAGCCATATTGTCATAAGTTTCTTTCATATGAACAGATTAGGTGAATGGAATTGATGAAAATAAATTTCCATTATGCAATAACACGGCTTTTAGACTAGTCTTGGAAGAGTCGATGAAAAGTCGCCATTCGTTGACTATGTGCTCATGACCGAGGTGCACCATTAGACCTTTTACATCTTTGCAATAGCAAATGTCATCATCCATCTCAAAGTATTGAACAAGTTCTCTGTGTCTATGATGAAATTTAGATATCGGAGTATTGGGCGCTAAAAGATTCCATTCTTTGAGTCGCGAACCGAGTAATTCCGCTTGTTCTTTGGTGAGAGCGAGATCACGTATTAGATCTGAAAGTTCTGAATAGTTAATTAAGTGAACCCCATCATTCACTGGTACATAATCCGAGTCAGAATTAGTTTCTAAAGCAGGTAAACTATCACTTTCTGATGGTTCATTCACGTCCAACGGATATTGTTCTGGTGGAACTGGGATCGGACACGTGATTGGATCATGAGGCACTGGTTTCGAAACCGATTCAATATTTGGATAAACCACAGACTTTCTAGTTTTAAAAGTGAAACCATAGATATTTGTCAAGCAGAAGTAACAATCAGTAGCGTGATTTGTCGGTTCACGCCATATTACTGGCACTCCAAAAGGCATCGACTTATGCTTCGGCGATTTTCGTAACCAACCTGCCAATGTATTTGCACAAGTCGAACAAACTGCATTTGGCTTCCAAGATTTATTTGCATCATCAACTTTCGAATCGAAATAAAGTTCATATGCTTTCTTTAGCAATGGTTGAAAGTTTTTTTGGTGAACACGATCGGTAAAATATCCGCACACGTAACAGAACAGATCAGCCGAATTTCTACAATTTCTAGAAGCCATATTTCACTCAGAATTATTTCAAAATACAGTAACTATTTGAAATATAACGTAACATATGTCATGCATCTTTTAGCAGTATAAAAAGTAGAATTATTTTGCATTTTATAAATTTTTAAAAAGTTATATAGTAAAAATGAAACGGGGCAAATAACGGTTTCCCAAAAATATATTTATTCACAAATATCTTAAGAACCCGACGTGATAGAGATAAACGGATTTCAAATTTGAAATCAGCGCAAGAAACTGACCTAAGAACACTTATTCTTATATAAGAAAGAAAAATGTTGTTTGTCAGTGTTATCTTAAAACCACTCTGAATTCTTATCATTCCATATTTCCGTGTAGCTCCATAGCTGATACTGCTGTAGAGAAGTAAAGTGTTAGATACCTCACTATATTATGACTCATTAATTTTAAGGTGGTATGACCGGTTGCCTTCCTCACTGTCTTTGTCTTCGCTAACTCAGGAGCAGAACAGGTACCCATTTACGTTTGGGTAGAATGGAAATTGACGCTACTAGGTATCGAAACCTGTAAGTTAGCCTCTACCCATCCTGGCACACAACGCTGTTTTTGTGAAAGAAAATTTGCAGGAAGAATAAGTTAAATCAGTGCTTCTAAACGTGGGTCATGTGATATTTATTTATAGAGGGCTATAGTAAGTGCCATATTTCTAGTAAAGTACCTTTTCTCCAGCTAAAAGAGACTTTGAGGGGGACCACAGAGATAAATAAGGCTCAGACGGGGGAACATGAGCAAAATAGGTTGAGAACCCATGAGTTAAATGACGTAGTTTTAAGTGGAAAATGCCTGGGTTTAGTGCGGAAAACAATTTGACGTGGGGGGAGGGGGGGTTATACCTGTATTAGTCAACAACTGGATGATTCTCTACATGGATGCATCCATCCCAGGAACAACCTCCCCCCACCCCCACCCTCCTACCAATGGCCGTAATCCTGTTTTATCTTTATTCAAACTGGCAAGCATGAAATAAGCATGGTCGTGTTCGTTCTAAATTTAGTATATAATTTTTGTTTATTGGTGAATTTCTTCGTTTTGTGTGCGCGGACAAAAATGTAACCAGTAGAATATATAATCTTGTAGAGGTCAAAATGATATATTTCATCCACCTTTATATACAATGAAAGTTATGCATTTTTTAAATTTAGTTTACTTATGTTCATAAAGCTATCACTGAACTAGCAGCCGTCAGTGATACATTTTTCTCTGGAATATCACTTTCGGACACACTTAATCTTGGACTTTGATGCATGGGATTTAAGTAAGCGCGTACACTCAAAGACGGTTTCTCGAGGGACCCGAAGTTGTAAGCGTTCATAAAGGGTTTGTTCTTCAGATGGTCTTGGCTGATTCCTGGAAAAAGTCCGGAGAATGGGTTTCCCCAGTTTGGACTTGGGAAATTCAGAGGAAGGGCCAGCGCCTTCGTCGATGTATTGGCGCAGCTACTGCTTGTATTGGCAGGGCTCATATCGAACTGTCCGTTGAGATAACTAAAAGGCGGGGATAGTAGGCCGCTGTTTAGAAGATTATGTCTGGAAGAATTGGAAGTGATCTCAGGGCTCGTCCCAGATGTGGGAAAATTATAACCACCTTCAAAGGGAACCAACATAGATTTGGGTCCATGAACATTCATACTGGCAATTAATTTCTGGTCTTGTTGAAGAATGCTGGGAAAACTACCTTTCCCTCCTCCGCTAGCAGAGGATCTAAAGTTCAGAAGGACTTGTCCATTGGAACCTGATTCATAGCTTGTGGATGTTGAATACACCAAAGACATTGAGTCTTTCGTATCTCGCTCACGGTCTTTTGATGTTTTCCCACTTTGTGGTTTTGCATTATTTTCAGTATTAGTTTGATTGTTCTCTTTGCTTAGTCTTTTTTTTCGTGAGTCATAATCTTTATATAGTGGCGTGTCGTTGGTACCGTGATCTCTTAGATTGACTGGCATATTCTTCATTGATGAAAATCTATCATCCATTCTGTTATCATCATCTATGTCACAGTGGTGTTGCGATGTGGACTCACAGCTGTTATCACCGTCAGAATCTAATACATCGCTGTCAATGGTTTCATCGCCAGTATCTGAAGATCTAGGAAAGTTTTTAGCGGTGTATTCTTGTGCGCGTGCTCGCAAAGCAGCAATGCTCTCAGACCTCAGATCTTCAGCATTTTTATTAGTCTGATCAAGTCCTTGTTCTTCTCCTGAGGCACACCCTGATTCCGAGGATTGGCTGCTTCTACCTGCCGGTTTTTGGGAACTGCCTTCGATAGACTTACGGTACATGCCTGCAAAAACCGAAAGTATCATATGTAAACAAGAGTGTTCAGGTGAATAAATTACTGGAGATGGTGAATTCAGATAATTTCAATGTATGAATTCACGAGTGCTAAATATACTACTCGTCAAAAGTCAAGGGCCACCCTATTATTTTCAAGACACTTCTATATAAGCGCATAGAATGATTAAATGAAGGAAGTTTTTAGTAAAAATGGGTGCAATATCTTCCGCTGACAGTCCTCTATGCACGTTAAGCATAAAAACAACTCACCGACAACCATGGTGATCACATGCAATTTGGTTTGCTGACCATAAATTCACATTTTTAATCTGTTTTTTTCAAACTTCTGTAGAACCAAACAGGTGAAGTAATCGTGCTGATTGACATTCCACGTGCAATGGCGACTTTTCGTGAACAAAGTTCACTCTTAATGTGTTTTACAATCAGCAGACTTAGGGTAGATTCATCACTTGCAAAAACCATGCCACCGAGAAGAAGTCTTGACACCTTACAAAGAATGAGGGCTATAGCGTGGGTTGAAAGTGGTTTATCTGTCCGTGAGGTTGCTAGACGGCTTGCAGTGTCACACTCTACTATCCAAAGAATTTTGGAGAGATTTTAGGCCACAGGAAGTGTGGAGGATCGCCACCGGCCAGGTCGCCCTAGATGCACCAATAGACATGATGACCGGTACCTCTTGCTGTCAGCACTGCGACATCGAACAGTGACTTGTTCCACTCTAAGATGTCAGCTGAGACAAACTGTAAACGTTAATGTCAGTCAAAGCACCGTTCGCAGACGTTTACATGAATTTGGACTGGCTGCTCGACGTCCTGCAGTCAGAATCCCTCTTACTCCTGCTCATCGCAGAGCCCGTGTTGCTTGGTGTCGCGAGCACATCCGATGGACAAGGCAACAATGGAGTCAAGTTCTCTTCACTGATGAATCTCGCTTCACTGTGTCATTCAATGATGGCAGGATTCGAGTTTGGAGACGACCAGGAGAGCGATTTACTGATGACACAATTCGAGAGGTAGATCGTTATGGTAGGGGTTCTGTCATAGTCTGGGGAGGCTTCTACAGACACGGCAGGACCCCACTCTACATCATCCAAGGCAATTTGACCGGCCCAAGATACCAGAACGAAATCTTGAGACCAATTGTTCAGCCTGCTCTGGAGGCCATAGGTGGTAATGCCATCCTCCAAGATGATAACGCTCGACCCCATCGAGCTCGTGTGGTGGATGAGTTTATTCATCAACATGGGATCATCAGGATGGCGTGGCCAGCTCATTCACCTGACCTTTCTCCGATTAAGCACGTCTGGGATGTCCTTGGTCGAAGATTGTCAACAAATCACCCTCTGCCAATGGATGTTGCACAGCTGACTGCATTTCTGCTTCAGGAATGGCAAGCTGTTCCTCAGGATACTCTTCGGACCCTTATGGACTCGATGCGTCTACGCTGTCTTGAATGCCTTGCTGCAAAGTGGTCATACCCGATTTTGAAATGTCTAGTTGTCCAATATCTATTGTGAGACTTTTGATAAGGTGGGTGACACACTTCACAGCTTCATTGCGTTTGAATGTGTGTTTCCATTTCTTTACGTGACATGTCAGTTTAGGTATTCAATAAACGCCGTTTTGACTGATACCAATTACGTTTATATCAGATTTGTTTTATGGTTTCAACCAAGGTTTTTCTAAGTGGCCCTTGACTTTTGACGAGTAGTATATTTACGATCTTTGTGTAGTTCCAGTTGTCTCTTGATGGGACAAAGAAAATATAGGCCCACTGTTACCCCAGGCATGTCGTGAAACCAGACTCTTGTGCGGTTAATGATTTGATGCTGGTAACATCATCATGAAACATTGCTACATAAACCACTAGTACAAGAGCACATAGCTGCTTGGTGCAGGCTCAAGGCAAGGTGACTCGCTGAACTGATGGTTGCCATGCTTTACAAGAAGCGAGAAGGGGAGTGAATTAATGAAATATTTAAGTATTATGTCATTTCTCTTTTCTATATTGTTTACCCAAACGTTTTTTTTAATCTCCCCTGCTCTTTCTAAATTTTAGCCTTTCTTCCTTCCTTTCGTTGCCTTTCTCAATCCGTTCTTCTTCTTCTGCTACTCACAGTCTTAAATGTTGATGAAGGTAAATACCTTCTGAGATTTTTCTCTCTCTCTCTCTCTCTCTCTCTCTCTCTCTCTCTCTCTCTCTCTCTCTCTCTCTCTCTCTCTCTCTCTCTCTCTCTCTCTCTCTCTCTCTCTAGTGTGCTCTATTACCAAAACTCATGCACAAACACATGCACAAACACAAACGAATACTCACTCACGAACTGTGTACTTAGTGCGGAAACTACCAAATTGGAATTTACTTAGTGTAGAAAGTACCTAATGGGAATACACAGAGTGTGGAAATTATTAAAAGGGAACATACATAATGTGTTAAGTGCCTAATGGGAATATACATAGCGTGTTAAATAACTAATAAGAATACGTATAGTGTGGAAACTGCCGAATGGGAATATACATAAATTGTATATATATATATGTGTGTGTGTGTGTGAGTGTGTATGTGTGTGAGTGAAAACTGCAAATAGGAGTATACATAGTGTTAAAAACAGCTAATTCAGAGTCCGAAAAGTAAAGAATAGGATCTTGTTACACGCCCATTGAGGCATATTGGGAATATGGTGTTAGGCCCATATTTTCTTGACCATCGGCACACTAGGGGTGATGTGGTCAGCATGACGCCGGCCGCCTTAACCTTCAGAGACTTACTCTGGTACCCAATTCATGAGGCTGGGTCGACCCCAGAGCCGTTTGCGGTCTAAAATATCCCACCTCAACTGGGGATTGAACCATGGACCACCGAGCTAGGTAGCCAGTGCACTAACCACTGTGCTACCGCGGCTCCAGTAAGGAAAGTACTAATGGAAATTTATCTTACCAAATCCATATCTGTCTCATTCCTTTTAACATATAAAACCTGACCCTGAATTAAAACATTACGAGCATATTGAGAATATTACTATTTGTAAATGCTCTAGTAGCTTTTTAACTTTACATTACTATTATTCCACTGTTGTAGTAATCCATCGTGGGAAGTTGTATATCCTTTTTGTATGGCGTTTCTGTTAAAAGGTGTATCCCTACCCTTGACGTTTCAGCAAACCATCGATTCATCTTTGGTGTATTCTCTCTGTACCATACTTTCCGATGATCAAGTGTACAGAGCGCGAGAAATACTGGGATCAGTTTTAACTTTGACAAAAATTTCTTACCATTTCTTTTGTAATTATGTTCCCCGCTTGTTATTGTAACGTTCTAATACCATACCTAAATCTAGGTTTTAAAAATAAAAGTCTTTTCTTTTAGTGAATACTTTCTTAAGAATAATGACATTTACTTTAAGTTTTGTTTATCTTTATTGTTGAGTTCTGAGCACATTTTCACTTTGAACATTGATTAAAACTTACTGAGAAGCCAAGGTGCAGACGATTCCAGGACTCCTTCTTTGGCGCTTTTAACGATTGTATCAGGAAGAGGCAAAGAATGTCTGACCATTGCCCCATACAGTCCGTATTCAGCCATGATGGAGCTTCGACCCCATGTCTTCTCTGTCTTCCTCCATTTGGCTCTCCGATTCTGGAACCACACCTATAATGAAAATACACAGTTATTTTATGTTCCGGTTGTGCAATAGTTATTGTTAAATGCAGCGGCAGTGTTGAAACTATGCCGTATGTAGAATGTAGAACAGGAACGGCTGAACTGGTATTTATGCCTGTAAACGTCAACAAATAAATATTCTTTGCGTTATATGATGGACAGAACATCAGCGTGTGAAGGCGAACACAAATAAATGCAAGGGTTAGTCCAAACATTGACGATGGCACACTGCCGTAACACATGCCATCAGACAAACTAATTAACAATTCTAGTGTATTGTCTTCTGAGGATTATCGATGGATTCTGTGAGAGGCAGTTGAACAGCGTAAACAATATATGAAAACATTTATTCTATATCATTGTTTATGCATGGAGGCATATCTGGAGTCATCCTTATATGACCACCAGCTATTCACGATGCTACAGTATATGTACGTCGAAGTGAACCTATGTCTGTGATGCTAATTACATCCTCATTGACTCTTGAAATCATCCACACACTTCCAGGGATTCACCCTGTGGTGAAACTTGTTGAGAACCCAGCAATGCACAATAAGCTTGGAGAAGTCACTTGAGCCACGGCATAATTCTTTGGCTTTGACTTGGTTCAGAAGGATTTCACTATGGACCCAGTGATATGCAGGGGAAGCTGAGAAGTGCCTCTGTGCAGGACGTGACAATTCCTTGGGAGAGCCCAGAACCAGAGTACAGTATATTTGCTCTGCATAGTTGGAGAGCTCCCTTGGATGCGGGGAATGCACAGTATGCCACATACTTCTTACTGCTAGCTTGGGATCAGATGTGACGATATTTTAAAGGCAAGCCAAGCTAGAGAAACTGGAGCTTATTACTTCAGCTCAACACGCTTCGGAATGGCAGAAAAGCCACAGGAAAAGCCTAGATCTACAGTGTAGATAATATCAAGGAGTCTTCAACTTGGTATTGGCTGCTAAAGAGCGAGAAGCTCGGCAGCCCTAGTTAAACAACAGCAACAACAACATCAATGTTTTCGTTAACCCCTTCAGTCCCAAGACCATTTATTTTGGACTAAAAAATTGTATACTTTGTTCATGGTTTAAATGCTGAGTTTGGAACGTGACTTCTTTTATAAACCTGAACTGCACTCACTTATTTATGAAAAGACGCACATGACACGATGAACATTAACTCATGTTATATTACACATTTTAATACACAGTTATTCATAATGATTCATAAAATTTACACAGGACCTTGTTATTTATAATCATAGTTGAAACAGCTAACGGACATTTGGGAGCTTCAGAGAATATTGAAGCATCTATGTTTACCCTTCCGTAGTGAACAATAATGTCTGTGGAAACAGTAGAAGAATAGACATTGTCTAATTGCGTTCAGAAGTTAGTGCATGAGCAGGCAATCACATATGTATACATATAATGATTGACATAGGAGCGTCAGAACTGCTAAAGAATTGATTGCTGCTTGGAGGGCTGCTGAATAAAACAAACCTGCATTACCGCAACAACACAAGCAGAACTAGTAAAAAGAATGTGAAGCGGGGGTGGGGGGGGGGGGGGTGGGGGGATGGGGGGGGGGAGGAAGGAACGCTTCAAATCACGTATTGCCTAATTAAACATTCAACAGAGATCCAACAAACAACACAACTTGTGCATAATTTCTCATTGAGAGCTTCAACTGCATTAAACCGGATGATTAATTGTAAACATTAAACGCAGAAATTACGAACTAACCCTAACTACAAAACTAATCTAGTTAATTGAAACGTAACTTTTTCTTTTCCCCCGTGGGAGATGCCGCGCGGGCGTGTCGAAGGTGAGATACGGTATTTTCGACTGCTTGTTAAATAATAGTGATGTTTTAGCTGATGAGGACACGAGGAGAATGGTTCTCAAACGAAACTAATGGAGAGAAACCGTACTTGTATTTGTTAGCAAAAAGCAGGTGGTCGGTAAAATAGTGAATTACAAAATGAAGAGAACAATACTTATGAGAAACTACCCTACACAATAAATAAATAATAAAAAGAATAAATGGGTATGTTGTAAGCACTAAGAAAGAAAGAAAGAAGTAGAAGTGGTGCCTAGTTGTCAGGGTGATTAGTCATGATTCACTCCAATAATAAGGCGTTGGTGCCGTTCGGGTAGTCCGGGGTTCGATTCCGCGATAATCCTGTCACTTCTGTTGTTTGTCTTTTGTCAGGTTTTCTTCTACTTTATGTTATACAAATGCCTGCAGCTTACCCCCTTTATGTATTATTATTTATTAGGTTTTCACAGCCCTCGGGTTTCCCTTGTTATTTACAATACTATGTGACGAAATGCTCCTCTTTTAACAAAAGTGAGGGGGAAATAGCCGTTAGCAAATCGAACATAAAAACAAGAAAAGGAACACATAGGAATGAAGGTACAGAAAGAGAACAGTAATACAAATAGATAAAACTAACAGTAATACAAATAGATAAAACTAACAGTAATACAAATAGATAAAACTAACAGTAATACAAATAGATAAAACTAACAGTAATACAAATAGATAAAACTAACAGTAATACAAATAGATAAAACTAACAGTAATACAAATAGATAAAACTATTTTTCAGCCGCTGAACCAAAATTAAAAGAAGAGATAATGAGAGAATTATTTATGTGGATTGTTGAGAGTACGTAGCTAGATTTGCGTTTGCTAAATATAGATTTAATTATTAATGACACGTTGTTTGCAATGTTCATATGATAATGAAGTGCACTTGTGAAAACCGTTTATGGTTGACTACAGACAAAGTGAAAAAAAAAAAAACGTTAGTGACAATTTCGCAATATGTTTCAGTGAAAATGTACAGCGCGGACACACACATACATACACACTCACACCCAAAGTTTGATGTAGCGTCACTGAATAACTAGCGATAAAAGCTCTAACTTCTATCAATGTTGGTACTTTGTTAAACCTTTTTTATTTTTACGATTAAGTTCAATTATTATTTAAACTGTTGTGGTATGCTTACAAGTGATATACGCAGTTACAATATCAATTCAGGTGTTTAGTTCAGCAAGATTTTAGAATAGTCATGCACTGTGTGAATAGCGAGACCGAAAAAAATAACCTACACCCAACGTGAGTCCGCCTCTGCTGTTCCGCACGGTAAATTAGATTTTTATTTTTATTTTTTAAATTTAAAACTTTAGCAGTTAAGTGCAGGAAAAAAATAATGTCAGGTTTATTTAACAATTTTTACGGTTTTTTTTTTTTTTGGTTAAGTCAATGTCTCTCTGAACGGGAGCTACTGTGGCGGCGTGTGTGCTTAGTTAATTGCTGGAATCCGTTATTTCCCTCTGGGATTCCACCAAATTAGAACGGGGTGTATCTTGATTAGCAAGTGGTTAAACGGTGCTAAGCGTTGTTATGTCAATTCAACGCTGGATTGGTATACGTTGAGTCTATCGAGCTAGCCGTGGATACAGCACTTTAACAAATGGTGTCGCGCCCATTTGCCGAAACAATTCAGATTCGTTTGAGCCAATTCTAGTTAGTGACATAATTATAGGCTTGTAATTAATATAAATTAAATTGGAATCATCAACTTAAATGTCATGTCAGTTCTCTTTTATGGCTCTGATACCTGGTGAAGAATAAAAACAACAACCACGAAGGGATATATTTCAATGAATGGGTGTTTTTGTAGACCAGAAGGATTAAAATTGTGCGACAAGATCATAAAGGTGAAATTGATAACAAGAACTAGACACGTCCCAGTGGGACAAGAAACTTGAAGACCACGCTATAATTTGATAGGACATACATTAAGGAACAGTTTTAATTGCATTACAAGGCATAACAATTTTGTTCTGGAATCTCTTGGGTAAGAGGGGCAGATGTAGACAACAACAACAACAAACAAAAACACGTGGAGAAGAGAGCTGGAGATAGGAGTAAAAACAATAAAGAAAATATGAAAAGAACTCAAGCTGATGGCAAGTGACAGGAAGATTTTGCATGTTTTTGTTGAAGGCATATGCTCTTAGGGGAGCTAAAGGGTATTGATTGATCGAATTAGATACAGCGAGCATACAAAAACAAACAAACAAACAAACGAAAAAAAATTAAAGACAAACAGGAACTCGGGCAGATCCAAATTAGTGTTACGGTATGTCCCTCTCCTATGGCATTTTCATGGAACTGATACTGTCATTCTAGCCAAAAAAAATTCAATGAAACCAAGGTTAGTAATGCTAAACTTTCGTCAAGGAACATGATGTTAAAAAAAAAGAAAAAGAAAGAAAACAACAGCTATAAACCGCTAACAAATCAGACAGAATACAAAGAAATAAATTTACCGAACGTTTTTCCACTAAGTCTAGAGTATTGGTCGGCAACAGGTCGATCTTAATCTTCCGGTCGATTCCAGCGGATCATTTGGGAGATCTCTAGATGGTGGAGAAGGACAAATAATGTTTCACCTGTGTAAATAATGGACTAGCCCTGTCCTTGTGGCAGTTCAAAGTACGGTGTCGCCATGTTTTCAGGTACTTTCACGACATTCCCGTTGAAAACCCGCAAGATATCGTACTAAAATCACTCTATTCGTGAGCTGCATAAAATATGAAGCCATCTTTTGTTTGAAGTACAGTTAACATTCTGTAAAATATAATTTTGTTTGAATTTTACACCGCTCTGTTGGTGGAATTACAGGAAGCAGGTCGTGCGGCAAAGATAAAAGTTACAATAAGGTTGCACTTTTTTCCATTTTCTAAATACTCTGAAACTTGAAAACAGACATTATTTTATGAAGGTATATCTTTGGTATATCTTTAGAGAGCTCAGTGGTTCTAAAGCAGATACTTACAGCTACTGGGTTGCTGACCGCTGGTATAGAGCAGTGGTTCTCAACGTGGGTCATGCCATATTTCTAAGGGGCCACAGTAAGATGGTAAAGTTCATTTTTGTCCAGCTAACAGCAGCTAGAGAGGGGGGCCACAGAGGTAAATGAGGCTCAGAAGGGGAGGGGCATGAGCAAAAAAAATGTTGAGAACCCCTAGTCTTATAGCAAGATAAAGTGCGACACTTTTTTTTGAAGAAACATTTTAATTATTGTACACCATTATTGTACACCATTACTGTACACCATTATTGTACACCATTACTGTACACCATTATTGTACACAATTACTAGTCGGCGTCTGTGGCCTAATGGATATGAACGCAGTTTCATAATCCAGATATACCAGGTTCGAAATCTGCTGCAGGCGGTTTGGTAGCAGATCGCTTTGTGTGGATTTTTAACAATGGTATAAGCGCCATACCGTTCAGAAAGCAATGGCAAACTACTGAATGAAAAAATTGCCTAGCAAAATCACAAACAGCCAATAAAAGCTGGGGTTGATTGCCACGTCCTCTAAAGGATAAGCAACTAACTTTTTAACACCATTACTGTATAGCCCGCGTAGTTCCTGTGGTCTCTAATAAGATGGATAAAGAATAGAACAATTGTTCCCTCAGTTAAGTCGTACATGACATCTGATGTGATGTCATCCGTGGTTACTGTAAACAACATTGTTTACATGATGACGTTGCCAGCCGCGTGCCAAAACCTCATATTGGTAGTCCTGTTATTTCTTTGTCTCATCACACCCCCCCCCCCCCCCCCCCTCCCCGGGAACTACACGATGCATTTCCTGATCCATGTTTTGATGAAAATGAACTTCATCTGACGCAGCAGATACAATACACATGAGAAGACCGAAAGTAATGGAGATACATGATCGCTAACTCCACTGGGTATTTCTATAATATCTATGTTTTGTTTTTAAATATGGGTTTTGCCTCGTTTTCGCCCTATTCATCCTAGACACAATGCCTGTCAGTTACGAGTATCTATCTATCTATCTATCTATCTATCTATCTATCTATCTATCTATCTATCTATCTATCTATCTATCTATCTATCTATCTATCTATCTATCTATCTATCTATCTATCTATCTATCTATCTATCTATCTATCTATATATCCATCTATCCATATATATATATATATATATACATATATATACATATATATATATATATATCTTCTTTGATCCACTGTCACTGAGCGTCAGCTCTTGGTGACCATATGTATATATATATATATATGTTTGCTACTATTATTAGTATATTTATCATATACATGGAACTATTGGTTATATCAGGACACGTTCCATTTTGTGTGATTTGTTTTAAATTGTGTGTATTATATGCTGTGTTTAGTATTATTCGTCTCGATAATGTTTTTACCTTTCAGTTATAATTCGGACTGTTGTGTTGTTCAGAAGCTTGGCTGAGTCTGTTATATTAGGACGCATGTCCAAACATAAAAGATCTAGTTGTCTGGTATTTTTCATAGATTTATTCTCGTTTTTTCTAGGAAAACTCATTACCTATTTTCGTTGACCAGGCCGTTGTCCAAGAAGAAGATGGAGTGACAGCATAGATGTGTAGTTGGAAAAGAAAACGGTTGTAAACCGAAAAGATACCACTGAGGATGATAAGTAAAAGAGAATAAAAACAAACTTTATGGAATCACTTGTATTATTGTTATCAAATGCACTAAAACAGGAAATACATGTTCCATACATTTGTCACCGGACTGTCACGGCATCAGTAAATCTCTTATGTAGCCGTGTCCTTCTTATATTTTATCTCAATCCCAAGTTAGCTCTTGTACTGGCTTGAAGACCGCCAGAGATAGAATTGGTGTATTATAAGGTATAGGTTCGTTCCATTTCTCTTCTGTTGTTATTATTTGGAGAGAATAGTGGTGTACTATACTATGAAACATATACTCTCGTTGATTTTGAAAAGGCTTTTGACAGCATACATAGGGACAGTTTATGGAAAATACTGAGGGCTTATGGCATTCCAAGCTGCATAGTGTCAATCATAAAAAGCCTCTATGCCAACTTTACATGTAGCATTGGGCAGAGCAACCTAACTGTAAAGTATCAGTCTGTCTGCTCTGTAAAGTTGCTTTCACACACACACTGGATGCTCTGTAAGGAAGAGTGGTGTGTTGTTGAGATCAGGCATGCTCCAGTCTACCCAGCTGTAAATGAGTAACTCACCCTAGTCCTGAGTTAGGGAAGGCAAAGGCTCCAGGGGAAGCAGGCCCTAAACTTGGTCACTTCAACCGACGCAGGATGGTGTATGTATGAAGTAGAAATGTAGAGTGTGATTGACGCGAATGGTGTACTGTTCGTGTGCTGACCAATATAACCACTCATACACTTGTGGCTACAAGGCACCAATGCAGACTGCTGGAATCTTAGTTTACTCAATTTATTCAGACGTACACACTGGGACATACGAGTACATCATGGTATGTTGACATATCAATTTGTAGGTATACATAGCAGATCTGAAGTCATGACACATTCAGAAATAATGGGCAGTACATCAAAAGTTCAATGTCATGATACATTATGGCCACATCCCCCTATCTGACTAAACGCGTCAGTGAAGGGCGGATCGATAAATAACCAAAGTTACTTGACGTCCATAGTTTGTAGTATATATTATGAAACCACGAAGGGGGTTTCTAGCAAGATTGAGATCTCCCTGTCACTGTCCGATAATAGGATAAATAATCTGTTCTCTTGGCAGTGATCAAAACATATGCTGACCGAAATCCAACATGGCTGCCTCCCTGAGTTGTCGTTCACTCATTCATAGGAAGGAGAATATAAGCCAGAGTTAATTTATAATGGGTATATAAAGGATTTCATAAATGTTTCCATACAGCTCTACGGTGATCAAGTTAATTCACGTAGCCATAACCGCTGCAGGAAAATCTGTCATCTTCGTCGATACAAAACACGACACTAGCATAGCGAAGCACAAAAAGTCAAGCTAGGCCTAACCGACGAGAGATCATCAAAATAGGAGCTGGGTTTACCTGGAGTCCGAATCATCTATATACTGACATGAGGAGAGTCTCTAACACAAACTATCGTAGAGACACCATCTCCTTCAGAAGAAACCACTTCGTAAGACATTTTTTTCTGACGAAAGGACCAGCTCTAGAAAAACGTACCCCGCCATTTGTAAGCAGTACATCGGAACTCATCACGACTTGTCAAGACAACTCATACTTCCGCTAGACCGGAATACAAGAATCTAGTCCCTCCTACCAATCCAAAATATACAATATAGGACTGATTCTACTTGTACTAATAATATGTAATACATATGAATTCAGGCCATAAACACAATAAGCAAATTAATATATTTTCTGGCCCTAAAAAATAAGTACAAACGCAAGCGCAATATCCTTGCGCTGGATCAATATCCAGAACGATTACTCCTATAATCAAAAGTGTGAATCAAACATGGATTATCTCGCTTTTACCATAAACAGCATTTTCATACACAAATAAATGAATGTCTATATTTTTCCCATATTAAATAGCCATATCGATTTTTGTAAAATGTGCGTCAAAATATGCACGCAACAGATTACCACAACCCTCGGGAAAAAAAAAATGGTACTTTTTTTTTTCTGAAATACATCTAGGAGCAACATACAATAGGCTCACAACGCACCAATAACAATGCGCAGATGATAAGCATAAGTTTTATGACCTTAGAGAAAGTACTTCTCTAAGTATAAATATTTCCAGAGAGGTGTCACCAACGCATACTACAATATTAGCAATGACACAATTTCCACATTAGTTTATACATAAATTCCATCTAAGATATCTTAACATCATGATCATCAAAGACGAAAAACATTGAAAGATCAGCGGTGAATACATATCAATGAACCGCTAAGTAGTGTTACAATCAATATATGATATATTACATATGTGTACACATTTCAACATAGAAACAACTGTATCAAAGTTGTATAACAGTTATGAATCATGTGGGCATCTAGACAAAATATCTGCCATCACATTTTCTGACCCACGGATAGCTCGCACCGAAAAATGAAATGGCTGTAGAGCAATCGCGTATCGCGTTGATCTCGCGCTCTTCAGATTTTTACTCTGAATAGCCGTAAGAGCTTTCTGGTCAGTTTCCACAATGAAATGCGCGCCCAGAAGAAATCTTTGCAGTTTAAGGATTGACCAAACCATAGCCAATAATTCACGGTCTAGGACCGAGTAATTCTTCTCTGCGGCATTTAATTTCCGAGAAATATACATCACAGGATGCAGAGTTCCAGAGTACTCTTGCATTAGTGCAGCTCCAATCCCGGTGGATGAAGCGTCACTACGAAGAATAAATGTCTTATCCTTAGAAGGTAATACTAGGATAGGTGAAGTAGAAAACATAGTTTTAACCTTATCCAAAGAGGATTGACATTCTTGAGTCCAATGGACTACATTAGGAGACCCTTTCTTTAGCAAGGAAGAAAGAGGTGACATAATGGAGGACAGATTCGGGATGAATCGTCCATAAAATTGTATTAGACCTAAGAGACTTCGTACTTGCTTTTTAGTCTTAGGAATAGAAATGTTAAGTATCTTACTTGTATTATGGTCTTCTGTTTTTAGGAACCCATGACCAACACGGTGTCCTAAAAAAGATATTTCGCTAAAACCAATACATGCTTTCGATGGTTTCGCTGTCAGGTTATGCTCGCGTAAGATAGACAATAGTTCATTTATACCATTATAGTGATCGTTCCAAGTATCACTGAAAAGACAGATGTCATCAAGATACGCAATGACATCTGAGCGATGAGATAGGATTCGACGCATCATGCGTACAAATGTAGCAGGGGCGTTCATAAGACCGAAAGGCATGAAATTCCATTGGAATAGACCCCTAGGCGTCGAAAAAGCAGTAAACGGTTTGGCGTGTTCGGATAGTGGAACTTGCCAATATCCCTTAGACAAATCGAGTTTAGAAAAGAAGTGAGAATTCGATAGTCTCGTAAGTAGCTCTTCTAGTAAAGGCATAGGTTCAGCATCGAATTTAGTCACTTGATTCAATTTGCGATAATCCACGCAAAGACGTATGTTATTGTCTTTTTTCCGTACTATAACCATCGGCGAAGAATATGCTGATGTGGATGGTTCAATAATTTTTAACTCTATCATCTCATCTAACTCTTTCTCTACCTGTGCTTGAAAATGTATCGGGATAGGATACGGTCTGACTCTTATAGGACTATGGTCAGTAAGAATAATGTCATGTTGAATGACATCCGTTTGACCAGGAATGTCAGTAAGGACATCCTGAAATTGTTCTAACATAGTAGAAACTTGTTTCTGCTCTCCTGGAGATAATTCTGGAGAAATTGCAACATCTTTCCATGATTCATTAGAGTGAAGAGGAATCAGTGGAAAAGGTAAATTTACATCCGAGAAACTCGTTTCCTCATCCTGTATTACTGACAGAGATGAGTACTGTCCATGTTGGACTGGAAAATCGTCCGTTGCCTGGAAAACAGGTTGTAAATAATCAGGACGTTCATGGAATTCCGTGAGCATGTTGATGTGGAAGGTTTTACGCTTCCCGTCAATATCGACGATATAGTCAACATCGGAAACTTTTGATATTATATCGTACGGACCTTTCCAAGAAATGAGAAGTCTATTTTCCCTACAAGGTAGCAAGACAAATGCTTTGTCACCTGGACAAAGTTGTCGCAAACATCTCTTTTTATTGGCAAATTCCCTTGCCTTCTGTTTCGCAAATTCAGATGAAGCAGTTGCCAATTTGCATGCTTCAATAATCTTGTGTCTAAGTGCGATGACATATTCATAAGAGGATTTTGTGTCATCGACAATATTATCAGCAGTTATAAGATCATGAAGTAAGGACATAGGACCTCGCGGTTTCGCGCCAAAGACAAGTTCAAAGGGAGAAAATCCTGTATGTTCGTTGGCGACCTCTCTATATGCAAAGAGAGCCGCGGGTAAAACCCTATCCCAATCCTGAGGATGATCTTCTGTTATCTTACCTAGTAGGTTTTTCAGAGTTCTATTCAAACGTTCCACCATCCCATTGGACATAGGATGATAAATACTACTCAGCGATCTCTCTATCTTCAGAGTCGACATTACTTGAGACATGGTATCCGATATGAGTTGGGTACCATGGTCGGATAATATTTCTGCTGGAAATCCCAGACGAGAAAATATTAACCAAAGAGCATCTGCGACATCAGCAGTAGTTATGCTCTTTAGAGGAACAGCCTCCGGCCAACGTGTGCACATATCAACACACGTCAGAATAAATTGGTGTCCTCTAGCAGACTTTATCTTAAATGGACCAATGATGTCTATCGCCATTTTTTGAAATGGCCGAATGGGAATGTCTGCAGCCTGAATAGGTGCATCATGGCGTGGACCTCTGGATTTAATCTCTTGACATACTTTACAAGATCGACAATAGATTCGTATGTCCTTATTCACAGCAGGCCAAAAGAAAGATTGAAGAACTCTAGCTTTAGTACGGGAAAAACCCATATGTCCAGCACACTGCGAATCATGAGCGTGCTGTAAGATTTTAACTCTCATATTTTTAGGCACAAGGATTTGAGAATGAATGGACTTAGCGGAGTCTTGTACCATACGTACAAGTACGCCATTCTTCATCGTAATCCAAGATTTACGATTTGTATCCTTATTCGGATCACCTTTTGTTGCCAGAGTAAAGAATTTCTTTAGAGTAGGATCATCTTCCTGCTGTTTGATAAAGGAATCGTGGGAAATCTCCAAGGGATCATCTTGGATCTGCGCATCATTATCTTCAGAATGTGAAGATTGTGGCATATTAAGAGCTTGAGCCCTAGTGATTACTGCATTAGCAGATTGCATATTAACATTTTCCCAATTAGAAATTTGCTGTGGAGTGCATTCTTTCACTCCATGAATGCGACCGATGATAAGATCAGCGATCGGATTCGGCAAGAGACATGCTTGCACCTCTCCTGTAAAGAAAGGCGTAGCAATATTGATAATGGCAGTGGAGTACTTCTCCAATGTGCCACCAAATGTTACACATTTGACTATATTGCCTGTAGCTCGAGAAGGATTTACGAGTGATTGCCTCACTCCAATGGTAGTGCACCCCGAGTCGAAAAGAATTGATACCGGAGTACCATCTATTAGGCCCCTATTAAAGACAAGAGCACCCCTTCCATTATGCGCAATTGACGCATGAAGAGCGGGAAGTGGGTGACCGCAGCTTAAAGTAGACACTGTGGTTGGATCGAATAATGTTTTGCATTGCGAACACTCAGATGCTCTAGCAAAATCGAAAGCGGAATTTGCTACACTATTGGAGTCTTTTTTATCATTATTCTGATTATCGGTGTCGTGAAACTCCTGTTGTGCAGAGTTAGCCTGGTAATAAGATTTACCATGTCTTTTGTGTTGTGATCTACCTCGGTTATAATTGTCTCTATAATTATTATTGCCTCTGTTATAACCCCTATTTGGGTTTGAATCATAATATTCATGATCATAATCATCATGCTCATTATATTGAGTATCCCTGTAATATTGTTTCTTTTGTCTCCATGAAGCACTTGGGTAGTTCCTATAGCTACTCCCTTTCCGAGAATTTCTAACATTATGGGAACCCCTCGCGTGTCGAGGACTATCAGACCGATTCCAGTTCTTCGAAGAAGAACTCTGATTTGAGCGGTTATCTTGGTTTTGATACTTATCCCAATTAACCTTTTTATCAAATTTATTTTTAGCTCCTTGGAATTTGTGTGAGTAATTCTGATTATATTCTGTTGCCGAAGCAACTGGCATACTCTCTTTAATGTTAGAGTTACCAAGAATCATGTCAGGGTGTGCCGTGGCATACTGGTCACAATATTCTTCCATTTGCTTTATTGTACCAGGTTTACGCTCATGTAAGAACTCTAGGAATGATTTATTTACAGAAGACATGACCTTGTCTCTTAGCAATAAATCCGTAAGACCATCAAATGTTTTCTCTGTTTTGGATAATTCAATCCATCGTGAAAGTGTAATTCGTGCTTTTGAGATGAAATCTGAGAATTCTACACCTACCTCAGGTCTCATTGTTTTAAACAAAAGACGGTAACCTTCCTCAGACAGCTGATATCTCTTTATCAAAGCTGCCCTAACAGCATCATAATTATCTTTGTCGGCCTCTTCAACAAAATATAACTTACTCAGAGACTCCCCTTTTAGATTTTCAGACAACTGATTCACATACTGTGATTTGTCAACATTATGAGATCGACAAGCCCGTTCAAATCTAGAAAGCCAAAATGTTATGTCATCACTGGTAGGGTTAAACGCTGGTACCTTGACCTTGTATACAAAGGGTTTACCATTACCACCAGATGCCTGATTAACATTACTCATACATGTCAATTTTAATTTCTCTAATTCAAACTCATGTTCTCTTATTGCTTTTCTCTCTTCAGCTTCTCTATCTAATTTTTTTTGTTCTGCAGCAGCAGCAGCTTCTAATTTTTTCTGTTCTGCAGCAGCAGCAACTTCTAATTTTTTCTGTTCTGCAGCAGCAGCAACTTCTAGTTTTTTCTGTTCTGCAGCAGCTTCTAATTTCTTCTGTTCTGCAGCAACTTCTAATTTTTTCTGCTCTGCATCAGCTTCTAATTTCTTCTGTTCTGCCTCAAATCTCCTTTCCTCCACTTGCATCTGCAATTTCTTAAGTTCAGCAGCAGTATCAGCTTCTTTTTCTAATCTTTTTTCTTCAGCTAAGGCTTTCCTTTCTTCTGCAGCAGCTTTTTTTTCTTCTATTTGAAGTTTTCTCTCCTCAGCCGCAGCTTTTTTTTCCTCAGCAGCAGCTTTTTTTTCTTCTACAGCTAATGCTTTGTCATATTGAGCAACAGCCCATTGTTCTAAGTCTTTTCCAGTCTTATCAAGAGATTTTCCTTGTGTAATGAAATAATCTAATGTAGACATATTGTCTTCTTAAATCAGAAACCTGAAAAAGTAAATAAATTACCCTCTTTCAAGTTAATGGGAGACAAGTCTATACCATAGACTTAGTCTTAGTCCAAACTTGTATGGTTTATAATAACCAATGATAACTTGAGTACCTGTGGACAACAATAACTGTATCTCAAATACTGTGGGGGACAAGCCTTACAAAGGTCTTGTATACTTCAATGTAATCAAAGATCACTTGAGTACCTGTGGAAAAAATATTTCCCTATACCAATCACTTTGGGAGACAAGCCTTACAAAGGTCTTGTATACCTCAGTGTAATCAAAGATCACTTGAGTACCTGTGGAAAAAATATTTCCCTTTACCAATCACTTTGGGAGACAAGCCTTACAAAGGTCTTGTACATTTTGTTTTATAACAATAACAATCATAAAGTACTGATCTGTACTATACTATCAGTATATACCACTATACGTCATATGTCAACTAAAGACATTACAAAGGACAAACAAGAAAAGACAATATGAACACATTTGCAGAGATCAAATTAAATTAACTAGGAGAAATGAAAAAAATGATCACAGAAACCGTGATGATAACTGCCATAAGATAACAAGACAAATAACGCCACAGTGTATAAACATAAGGGTGTAAAAAACTGAAATGAAAGGAAAGATGAGACCTACAATTATACAAACAAATCAAACAAAACTAAGGAACACAAAATTATTAACAAAAACAACGAAGAAAAGAACACCTCATCACAACTAACAGAAATAGCAGCAAATTGTTGCTAACAAATTTCCAATTAAGAAAATGTGTACCTATCGAATACTAGTACCAGACCAATGTAACTCGGCATACCTTGTATTAGTCACACAGAACATAAATTAATTTAATACATAACAAATAACATGTAAGCATAAATAGCATATAGCATACAATATAATTTATGTCATGAATGGAATGTGTTGCAGGTATGGTGTTGTAAAGCAGGCACAGTTTATTTTAATTCTAATAACTTGCCACTTTATTGAGTAATAGATTTAATTCTAAACTATTACACTGTCAATTTTTTCTCTTTTGAGCATATGAAGATCCAACGATGAACTATGCACTTTATTTTCAACAACACTGTGATTCTTCTGTACGTTGAGAAATGTCAACAATACTGCTCCAGATATTTTCTACACTTGATACCACTGTCCTGTGTAATACTGTCTGTACAGCGAAAAACTGTCAACAAGTGCTGACCTAGATACAGCATCCTATCGGTAATACAGGTCAAGCTGACATCGACTGTATAGCTGTCCTACTGGTGTTGATGTGTTCAAACAAATGTTCTTTCAGCAGTAAACTGTGATTCTCAACACAAAACTGCGTAAGCTGGACCCAGGAATCTGGCTCGCCACTGTAAAGTATCAGTCTGTCTGCTCTGTAAAGTTGCTTTCACACACACACTGGATGCTCTGTAAGGAAGAGTGGTGTGTTGTTGAGATCAGGCATGCTCCAGTCTACCCAGCTGTAAATGGGTAACTCACCCTAGTCCTGAGTTAGGGAAGGCAAAGGCTCCAGGGGAAGCAGGCCCTAAACTTGGTCACTTCAACCGACGCAGGATGGTGTATGTATGAAGTAGAAATGTAGAGTGTGATTGACGCGAATGGTGTACTGTTCGTGTGCTGACCAATATAACCACTCATACACTTGTGTCTACAAGGCACCAATGCAGACTGCTGGAATCTTAGTTTACTCAATTTATTCAGACGTACACACTGGGACGTACGAGTACATCATGGTATGTTGACATATCAATTTGTAGGTATACATAGCAGATCTGAAGTCATGACACATTCAGAAATAATGGGCAGTACATCAAAAGTTCAATGTCATGATACATTATGGCCACATCCCCCCTATCTGACTAAACGCGTCAGTGAAGGGCGGATCGATAAATAACCAAAGTTACTTGACGTCCATAGTTTGTAGTATATATTATGAAACCACGAAGGGGGTTTCTAGCAAGATTGAGATCTCCCTGTCACTGTCCGATAATAGGATAAATAATCTGTTCTCTTGGCAGTGATCAAAACATATGCTGACCGAAATCCAACATGGCTGCCTCCCTGAGTTGTCGTTCACTCATTCATAGGAAGGAGAATATAAGCCAGAGTTAATTTATAATGGGTATATAAAGGATTTCATAAATGTTTCCATACAGCTCTACGGTGATCAAGTTAATTCACGTAGCCATAACCGCTGCAGGAAAATCTGTCATCTTCGTCGATACAAAACACGACACTAGCATAGCGAAGCACAAAAGTCAAGCTAGGCCTAACCGACGAGAGATCATCAAAATAGGAGCTGGGTTTACCTGGAGTCCGAATCATCTATATACTGACATGAGGAGAGTCTCTAACACAAACTATCGTAGAGACACCATCTCCTTCAGAAGAAACCACTTCGTAAGACATTTTTCTGACGAAAGGACCAGCTCTAGAAAAACGTACCCCGCCATTTGTAAGCAGTACATCGGAACTCATCACGACTTGTCAAGACAACTCATACTTCCGCTAGACCGGAATACAAGAATCTAGTCCCTCCTACCAATCCAAAATATACAATATAGGACTGATTCTACTTGTACTAATAATATGTAATACATATGAATTCAGGCCATAAACACAATAAGCAAATTAATATATTTTCTGGCCCTAAAAAATAAGTACAAACGCAAGCGCAATATCCTTGCGCTGGCTCAATATCCAGAACGATTACTCCTATAATCAAAAGTGTGAATCAAACATGGATTATCTCGCTTTTACCATAAACAGCATTTTCATACACAAATAAATGAATGTCTATATTTTTCCCATATTAAATAGCCATATCGATTTTTGTAAAATGTGCGTCAAAATATGCACGCAACACTAACCTTTGAGGTGAAGACAGGAGTACGACAGGGATGCCCCTTATCAACAACTCTATTTTTAACAGTCATAGACTGGGTGATGCGCCAGACAACAGAGGGCAATCCAAGAGGAATAAGATGGACTACATTTTCTACATTGGAAGATCTGGAATATGCAGATGACATTGCACTACTGGCACATTCACATCAACACATCCAGGAAAAAACGGATAGGCTTAATACGTATAACCAGCAGGTGGGCTTGAACATCAATTTAAAGAAGTCAGAAGTCATGACGCTCAATGTGAGCAACCCTGAGCCAATATCAGTAAGGAATCAGCAACTGGTACAGACAGACACCTTCACATACCTAGGATGCATTGTAACACCAGACGGCGGAAAAGGCAAATACATCAACATCAGAATTAATAAAGCAAGAACAGCCTTTTTTAGCCTAAACCACATGTGGAAATCCTCTAATACAGGACAAGCACAAAATTAAAATTATATCAGAGCTGTGTGCTCTCTGTGCTTCTCTATGGTGCGGAATGCTGGAGAGTTACAGAGAAGGAAATGTCGAAATTGTCCTCTTTTCACACAACATGCCTAAAAAAAATTCACCGCATCTTTTGGCCGAATACCATCACCAACCAAGATCTGCTTATTCGGAGCAAGCAGGAGGACATGCACACCATCATAGCTGGCAGTCGCTGGAGCTGGGTTCGCCATGTCCTCAGAAGAGACCCCAATGCCATCAGAAGAAAAGCTATGCTTTGGACCCCTGAAGGAAAACGAAAGAGAGGCCGACCAAAAACAACCTGGCGGAGGACTGTGGAGGCTGAGATGCAAAGAATGAACCAGAGTTGAGGCACTGTACGAAAGATGGCCATCGATCGTGTAAAGTGCAGTCCTGGGTTTCGTTCATTATAATCCTTCAATTCTTTGTTATTTGCGTCATGGCGACCTTTCATAAAAATATTAGACGAGCTAGGCTGAAATCGAATATATCGAGACAAAATCTGTAACCACTTACATGAAGAAATACCAAGCCGACAATGGCTTGAACAGATGTTCATATATATTGAATTTTGTCTTCTCCTGCATCTGCAGGTATTATTTGAAGACATATCGAATCCTCACTAAATGCGTCTGCATACTGGTCTTTACTTTTCCCAACTGCTGCTCGAATATTACCCGGCAGCTGACCTCGCAGTGCGGGTTTAGCTGGTTGCTTTCTATTGGTTAAGACTTTCTTCTATATCCTTTTTATTGGTCAATCTATCATTTTACCCCACAGGTAGCAAGGCTGTCCCTGTGTACGTCACTGAAATCACAATGGTAACTCCCGCCAATTTGTGGCGTGGGATATGTCAAAGTTTAACTAGTTACCACTTCTCTTCTCTTCACCCTGCCCTCAGTTGTGACGTGTATTTTTCTTTTCTTTCTTTTTTTATTAATTTGTAGACAAAAATCTTACTTGTTTATTTATCATAATAGCCAATGATGGTTTTATTACTAAATACTAGCACGTATAAATGCTATGGTGGTCGGTCATACGGCCACACATTCAGCAGCATACAATAAAAGGTGAGACGTTCAGTTATCATTATTCTGTAATGCGTCATATCTCTCATACAAATTATACATTTGTAAACTATATTGTGAACTAATTAATTATACCACTTTTGTGCTATGCAAGTATAGAATATTTATTTTACCATTTTTTTAGTGCATTTTTTAACAATAATCAGAGTGGATTCCTTGACCGTGACGGTCCCCTAGGTTACGAGTTTTCACTCATTAACCTGTCGTGTGACGGTCCCCTAGGTTACGAGTTCTCACTCATTAACCTGTCGCGTGACGGTCACTTAGGTTACGAGTTTTCACTCATTAACCTGTCGTGTGACGGTCACCTAGGTTACGAGTTTTCACTCATTAACCTGTCGAGTGACGGTCCCCTAGGTTACGAGTTTTCACTCATTAACCTGTCGTGCCAGCTAATGAAAGTCGCGCATCTTTTTAAGTTGCATTGTGGTTCCATACAGGTTGTTGGTGAGGGAGGGGGTTAGAGGGAGTAAATGCTTCCGCAGATCTGCTAATGCCGAGTATTTCATGAGTGGATCCCTTTAACCTTTTTTTAAAATTTAGTAAAATTTATGCTGGAATAAATTATATTTTGACAAGTTTGAACACATAAGGTAAAGCTCACAAGAATTTTGGTTATTACTAGTGCTATCTTTAAGACCTTAAACTTGGCGGCTTAGTTCTTTCACAAAACGCACTTATTTTACCAACAACTTCACTGTTTACCCTCTAACGCCTGCTTCGTGAAATACAAAACACAATCTATATTCTCAGTAGTTATTTCCCTTGCTTTTAAACTTTATTTAATATAATGATTTCCACTTATCTACTCTAACATAATTACCGATGTATGTTACGTCGGCCGGTCTCACTCAAAATAGTAACTCGCGCCAGAAAAAAAAGTGCGCAACGCACGGTGTGCAACTTGCGCGGTGTGGGTGTTATATAAAACAAATACTTTGGTTTTATTTATTTATTTTTTAAATTGAATCTACACTAACATAATTCTCGCCGTGTGTACGTTGGTCACAGCTGAGGAATGCAACCGTGCTGAAAAATTGTGTTGTTTCCATTATATATACTCTCCCGAAAATAGTTACAATCAACAAAGAAAAGAGTTCAAATGACGGTGTTCATGATTAGTTTGATTACACTGTATACTGGAAAGAAACCAAAAACACTCTAAGAATTTACTTCTATCTGCTCATCCGGGAACGGAAACAGCACACCATAATTAAAAACCCGTCAAGTTTGACGGGTTATTGCTAGTATTTCATACTTTTGGTTATTATATACAATCGGATTGATCAATACCAGACACAGCGTAAAATGATTCAAATGTACCAAGAAAGGGACCTGCATGCACATTTTCAGCTCTCTAAGATCAGTGGAACATACAGATTTTCAGCGTCAAAGATTTCAACTGAGACAAATATATAAAGCTCAGATGAAATTAAATCGAAAGAGTTAAATATGATAACAAAGGGACTGTATTTTGTTAAGTACCTTTAACTGCTCAGAAGACAAGAAAAGAAAACAAAGCAGTGAAATAAAAGAACCATTATATCCACTGCATTTTTTTTTTGTCATTCAAGGTCACTTAAATAAACAAACATTCCTGAATGTTGCAGATAAACTTGTTGTTTTGAGTAAAGTCTATTTTCATTCAGTACCAGGTGCAATTAAAAACATACACATAAAAAAGAACGGCAGCACTGTTGCGATACAACTTTTAATTCAACCAACGGTGGATCATGTGTTTGTTTAACAACCGTGTGATTTCGTACAAACACGCATTAAAAAGCCCGATCTATTACATGTGATCAATTTTCACACAAAAAGTCAGGTGAAAGGTTACCTGAAAATTTGTATCTGGTATACCATTAGGAGTAGCAGTAAAAAAGCAGTGCAGTAACTATGTGTTATGTCGAAAACAAAAGTTGTCACATTACTGCAAACACTTCTAATGAGCACACGTGAAAAGCCGTCAAAGTAAGGATGTTCAGCGTTGACGTGGAATAAAAGCTGATCATCTCTAAATATTGATGATGTGTCCGCGACTCAACAAACTACCTCGAAGACCAGATCTCCCATGGGACGCTCATCGCAGCATTGTTTCCTAATAAACTCTGTCAGGCGTATTAACTCGGTAATGTGTGCATTTATCCATGAACCCGGAGTTCAGTCTCTTGTTTCTTAATACAAAGCTTTGTCCCACGTAGCCTAATGTACTGCAAACTACTGTACCTACCTTTCCAACTACCCAACCTACATACTACCTGCTTATCTATCTACCAGCCTTTCTACTTGCCTACCTACCTACCTACTTGTCTGCCTGTCTATTTATCAGTTTTTCGTCAGTCCGTTCGTCTGTCTCTCTACTTATCTACCTACCAAAGTACCTGCCGTCCTGCCTACCCGTCTGTCTGTCTTTCCCTCCGTCCTTTCATCTGTCTGTCTACCTACCTACCTAACTGCATACCGTCCTATATATATACCCAGCTAACTACCCAAAAGCCTGTCTGTATCTGTCTGTCTGACAGCCCGTCTTTCTATCTGTCAGTCTTCTATCTCTTTGTTTGTCTAATCTACATACTGAATTTCATAACCACCTACCCATGTGTATGGTGACGACAAGCAGCAGCGAGGAGATGAACTGGTAAACCCACCTCATAAAGCTGGACCTAATATAGTGATGTCTCTAACACTTCACTCCGCTATGGCAGTATCTCCTGTGAGATACCTTTACCTTTTTTGACAAGCACTATATTTTGTGCTCGGGGCCCCTAAAAGCACGGGGGTCCTTGGCAAAAGCCAGATTGCTAATGCATACAACTGCCACCGCCCTCATTCATAGACACATCATTTATTAACAGACATACCAGCTTCACTGAAAAACACATCTTCCTTAGTCACAAAAACACCATCGCCACCCACAAACCTATACGCCTCTGCCACGAATTATATTTTCTCCACCATCAAACACTTCTTAAATTTCTATTAGCATTTACTGAAAGTAATGTAAATGAAAAATTGTTCAAATTTAATGCAACGCCCAACCCTTCCCCTTTAACGCCACACCACTCCGGCTTTCAGTTGATTCCTACTATCATTATCAGTCCACACTCCCCTGCCCCTCCATTAATTTGCTTCGGTTCGGTGCTAGCTTTGTCTTCGGTGTTCCAATCTAAATTAACAGTTAATTGTTTTCATTGAGTGCTAGAAGTCTGAGAGTTACCAAACAGAACTCTTTGAAAATCATCCTGGCGATTCCGAGCACTTAGTAGCAGGCAGCCGTTGAGATACATTTTAAAAATAAATTATGTACATAGTTTACTGTGTCATCAGTTTTGCTGTTTGAAACTTTAAATGTTTTCGACAATTAATTCGTGAAATGCACTTACTTAATTTTATTGTGTGTTTTTTACATGATTTTTAAACTGTCTAGAAAGTAAGGACATTTTAAAAAATAACAATCCAAAAAAAACTGTTACAATCAAGCGATTGTTTTTTATATTTTATTTTAATTAAATGGATGAAATTACTATTAACATACGTTTTAAAGAAGAGTTGGCTACCTGAAGAGCAACAACTGGGGGACTTTTTCAGACCCTAAGCCGAGGATTCCTCAAAAAAAGAGAAATTCACATGAAGACGATGATGGCTAATGGCGCTCCACTTATGTACCAGTCTTGACACATGGAAGCTAGTCATTAGCAATGACCACAACCCACAAAAGCCAGCTCCAAACCTCATAAATGAGGTATCTAAGGAAGGTGGTTGAAGTAACAAGAAGAGAAATGGTCCACAACCATTCGATACGTCATGGCCTCAAAACCCAGCCCCTGCAGACCTATGTGGAACAGTCCCAATTACAATGGTTTCGGCCATGTATGCGGAATTAAAAAAACAGATCGGCTACCATGACAAACATGGGAAACCAAGACCCAGGGGTCCAGACTTCTAGGTCGACCCAGAGTTCACTGGGAGGACAACATTAGACAATCTCTGAAGGACCGAGGACTAGATTAGAACCAGGTCAAGAGGAAGACAGCCAATAGGATAGTATGTCGTTCTCTCTGAAAACCTTTACATCCCACTGTAGAAGAGAAACGACTAAGTAAGTAAGTAATACATTTTAAGCTGCATGCCGTTGGTTGCGTTGTGTCCGTTTACAGCGAAGCTGCGATATTTTCGCCTTTCGGCCGACTCATCCGAATTCAGTACGGCATGTTTGGGACCTGGTTAGCCTTCCCTCTTCGATCTATTTCAAATTGCAAAGACTTTTTTATTGATTAAGCTATCAATACCAAATTTAAAGAGACAATTTATCATTATCCTTTAAAACTTTTGCCTGATTGGATTTCAGATAACTTAAGTAGATCCTGAGATATAGAACTTTACATTTTGTATCTAAAAAATGTAAACATTGTTTCAAAAGTGTACAACATTTTTTTACAATAAATCAAAATATTCAGAAGATATAAAAAATCGGATCTGATAAATGTTTTACTGTCATATAGAAAGTGTTTCTGCCAAATCTCATTTTGGTTGACTAACACATTTTCGAGTTATGAGAATATTAGTAACATAAAACAAGATAAAGGATCCCGTTACACGCCCATTGAGGCATACTGGGAATATGGTGTTAGGCGCATATTTTCTTGACCATCGGCACACTAGGGGTGACGTGGTCAGCATCACACCGTCTGCCTTAACCTTTCCAGAGTTTCTCTAGTATCCAATTCATGAGGCTGGGTTGACCCGGAGCCGTTTGCGGTCTAAAAAATCCCACCTTAACTGGGGATCGAACAATAGATCAAAGATAAAACAAAGTTCTGAGAAAATCTTGATTTTCTTCACAGGAAAAGCAGACATTCTGAAGAAAATTGTATTTACAAAATCAAAATATACAAACTTAGAACGTGTTCTGAAAAATGATTTTCATAGATTTAGATTCAGTAGAATATGAATTATCCGAATATAAAGAAATAACAATTTTCATTTTAATGCTGTTTTGACTTAAAATAGGCGGTAGCTCCGCCCCTTAAGCACGTTCCACGTGCTACTTTCACTAGATCATTGTATCTCTTTGCTAGGCCTTGTTCCAGGGGATATCTCTTGAGACCAAAAAACGGTTAGTACTACAGCTCCCTCAAGCATGTCGTAAAATACGACTGCAACGAAATGTTAAATGTGACCTCCTCATATAAAAGAAAAATTCTTCAGAAACCACATCTGCAAAAGCAAATGCTTCTAAATATAGGCTTCTAAAGGGAGGGGGAGCGATGGAGAGGGGGGTCATCTGCCGTTGTAGCTTTATGCTCCATATAGAGTGAAAAAAATGATGATAATCATCAACATCCCTAGTCAGCTCACCAAGGAGCATAGGCCTTCAACAATTTTATTGCCAAGGTTTCCTGTCCCGCACCATCAGCACCAGGTTTTTCTATGTCTTCTTCTTCATCCACTTTGAGAACCACGGTAGCGCAAGTGGTTAGTGCACTGGCTTCCTAGCTCGTTGGTCCATGGTTCGATCCCCAGCTAAGGTGGGATTTTTTGGACCGCAAACGGCTCCAGGGTCGACCCAGTCTCATGAATTAAGAACCAGAGCAACTCTGGGAAGGTTAAGGCCGCCTGCGTTATGCTGACCACATCATCCCTAGTGTGCCGATGGTTAAGAAAATATGGGCCTAACACTATATTCCCAATAGGCCTCAATGGGCGTGTAACGGGATCCCTTTCATCCACTTCATGTCTGCCTTCAATTCTCGTCTCCATGTGTTCTTCGGTCTCTACCTCTTTTATGAGAATTTTCAACCTGTATTTTAAAAATTTCGTTTTCCTGCTTGGAGCGTCGAGTGACAAAGTCGTTAGAGTGCATGCTTCTCGACGTAAAGCTTCTGGGTTCGAAAACGAAATCCAAACGATCCAGATTACCCGGCTGCAAATCAGCACCTGGCTCTGTTCTTGAGTTAGGAAAGGCTCAGGCAGCAAGAATGGAAATGGTTCCCCCCCCCCCCCCCCCACCCCCCACCCCCCTGCCCCCCCCCCCACCCCCCCCCCCCCCCCCCCTCCCCCCACGCATTACCTGAGACTTTTGAAGTCGCTAATATTCCACACCCGTACAACAGTAACAGCAGTAGTACAGGCTTTACCGTTACACACTTGGGATTCAAACTCACATGAATTTTACTCATTTTATGGGATGTCATGTTGGCCACAGCCACGATTTGTGTCGTTTGCCCTGAAGTTTCAATATTGCTTTTCCTATCAGAATGTCTCTTCATTCATTCATAACCCTCCACTCCCAATGGAGCATAGGCCTTCAACAAACACATGCCAAGTCCTCCTGTCACGTGCCATCATCTCACGTTCTTTCCACGTTTTCCTCATCATTTTCACCTCTGTTTCCAGCTCTCTTCTCCGTGTGCTTCTTGGTATACCTCTGCCTCTCTTGCCCAGGGGGTTCCAGAACAAGGACTGCCTTGTAATGCTATCAACCGGTTTCCTCAGTGTGTGTCTTATCCATCGCCATCGTCTTCTTCTCATCTCTTGTTCCACTGGCACTTGTCTAATTCTTATCCTCAGTTCCACGCTGGTAACCTTGTCATACCATTTTAATCCCTCTATTCTACGCAAGCACCCATTTATAAAAGTCTGTAGCTTTTTTGTTGTTGTCTTTGTTGTTCTCCATGTCTCAGAGCCACACAATAGGACTGACTTCACATTTGAGTTGAAAATTCTTATTTTCGTGTTGGATCCAATATCTCTTGATCTCCATATATTTCCCAATGCAATGAAAGCTCCTCTTGCCTTTTGTATTCTTATTTTGATATCACTGTCTGTCCCTGTAACTTTGTCTATATTACTGCCAAGATATGTGTACGATTCAACATCTTGTTTTGGTGTTTCTTCAAGTTCAACCCTGTTATCATTACCTGCATTTATTCTCATTATTTTTGTCTTTTCCCTATGTATTTTCAGACCATATCGCTGTGACCTCTCATCGAGTGTTTTCAATTTGTCATGCATCTTATTACGGTTATGGGACAGAAGAGCCAAGTCATCAGCAAAATCCAGATCATCCAACTGCTTATTCAGAGTCCACTGGATTCCATTTCTGTTATGTGTTGTCGATGATCTCATAACCCAGTCTATTGCCAGTAAGAAAAGAAATGGAGACAAGAGGCATCCCTGTCGCACTCCTGTTCTTATCCTAAACGGTTCTGTAAGCTGTCTTTCGTGAAGAACTCTGCATGTCATGTCTTCATATGTTTTCTTGATTAAATTAATGATCTTCAGGGGAACTCCATAATGCCTCATCAATTTCCAAAGTGATTCTCTGTCTACACTGTCAAATGCCTTTTTGTAGTCCACAAATCCGATGTACAGTGGTGAATTCCATTCCAGACTTTGTTCAACTATTATTCTCAAAGTGGCTATCTGGTCTGTACAGGATCTGTTTTGTCGAAAACCTGCTTGTTCATCTCTCAGTTTCTTGTCTATGGACTCTTTTAATCTCTCAAGGATAATCCTGTTTAATACTTTTCCTGGCACTGATAGTAACATTATTCCTCTATAATTTGTGCACTCTTGTAAATTTCTCTTCTTAGGCAACTTAACCAGATATCCTTCCTTCCATTCTGCTGGTATCTCTTCCTTTTCCCAGACTTTACGAAGTAATATTTATAACATCTCTGTAGCCGTGTCGATACCTGCTTTGATGGCCTCTGCTGGAATGCTATCAGGTTCAGACGCTTTTCCATCTCTTAGAAGCTTTATGGCTTTCTTTATTTCTTCCTTCGTTGGTCTTTCACCATTAATTTGTAACTTTTCTTCTGCTGGCTGAATGTCCGGGGGGTTTTGTGGAGCTGGTCTATTGAGAAGGTCCTCAAAATATTCTGTCCACCTCTTCATTTGCTCTTGTATATTGCTGAGCAGTTTTCCATTCTTGTCTTTTATGAGGCAACTTGTTTGCTTATATTTCCCTGTTAGCTTCTTTGTGCTGCTATACAGTTCTCTCATATTCCCTTTGGCTGCAGCATCTTCTGCCTCTCTTGTCAACTCCTCAATATACTTCCTCTTGTCTCTTTTGATACTTCTTTTTACTTCTTTGTTTGCTTCTGTGTACACTTCTTGAGCCTTGGCTTTGGAACTTCTGGTTTTGCTTGTGTTTAAATCTGCTTTCTTGTTTTTTTTTTCTGTCTTTTATCTTATTGATGGTTTCTGTTGTTATCCATGCCTTTTGATGTCGTTCCCTTTTCCCCAGTATTTCTTCACATGTCTCATTTCATACAGTTTTGACCTGCTGCCAATAGTCTTCTGTATTCTCTTCATCATCCAGCTGTTGGAGCACTTGGAACTTGTTGGATACTGTGACCGCAAATTTGTCTCTTGTTTCTTGATTTCGTAGATGTCCTACATTGAATTGTTGTCTATAATTTTGCATTGTTGCATATCTCTTGAGTTTCATTTTTACTTTGGCTATCAGAATCTGCTGCTCTATATACCTTTACATCCTGCAGTGATGATCTAAACTTCTTGTTTATGCATATATGATCAATCTGATTTTATGTTCTATGGTCTAGTGATATCCATGTTGCTTTGTGTATTCTCTTATGTGGAAACATGCTTCCTCCTATAGCCAGTTGATTTGAAGCACAGAAGTTTGAGAATAGTTCCCCATTTTCATTCATTATTCCTAGCCCATGTTTTCCCATCACTTCTTCAAAGCCAGTGTTGACTGTACCTATCTTTGCATTCATGTCACCCATCAAAATTGTGATGTCTCTTCTTTTTACTTTATCCATAATTTCCTGTAGTCTAGTATAAAATGTTTCTTTTACAGACTCTTCTTTGTCATTAGTTGGGGCATAACATTGGATGACATTTACATGTATTTTCTTTTTAGCTGTTTTAAAAGTAGCTGTTATTATTCTGGGTCCAACAGCTTCCCATTCAATGAGTGCTTTCTGTGCTTCTTTAGATAACATAAGAGCTACCCCTTCACTGTGGTGTGAACTTTCGTCTTCATGTCCTGAGGACAGCACCAATTCACCTGTGATGAGTTTCTTCCTGTCTACCCCCTTCCACTTTGTTTCACACATCCCCAGAACCTGGATTTTATATTCCCTCATTTCTTCTGCTACTCGTGCCACTTTCCCTTGTTCGTTTAGTGTCCGAACATTCCATGTGCCAAATGTGGAAGTTCTCCTAGAAGAAAGAAGGTTAGTCAGCAACACAGACTCCTTTCGGCTTTCTCTGTGTTGCATCATACGCTTTCCTGCAAGAGGACCTTCCCCAGTCTTGGATGGCTGTGTTTTATTTTCCTTAATTGACTTGTCCATATTTGTTGAAGTTTTTTGTGGGTTAAATTTTTTACAGGATGGGGTAACCAGCCCCATGCCCAACCCTCCTTAGTCGCTTTCTACGACATGCATGGATGGGAACAGTGTTACTATTCTTTGCTTCCCTTTTGGTCCCCGGTAACACACGGGTGAGAATGTCTCTTGATATTCGAATAATACCGTTATACGTAAATGAGCACTTACTGTCTGTATTCCCATTCACCACACTTGTCTGTTTGTCTCTAAATATATTTCTTTGTCCGTGTTTGCCTGTTTTTTTTTTAAATTTATTTAAAATTACCTTTTGTTTCCCTCACCCAAAGAGGTTAGCATTATTTGCCTCTTCAGCACATCCATTAGGCAGTTTGTTACTTATTTACTGTGTGATTTACAGATGTGGCTGAAAGTCTTCATTATTCTTCGATTGATTTAATGCTAATGCGACTTATTATTGTGGAAATTCCCCACTTTAATTAAATCAACTCATTAAATATCACGTGCCACTTCACTTATATAGAATGACGAATGTACTCAAATTACGTCAAGGAATTTACATATTGTTAGAAGCTGCAAATTGATTATGGGTAACGCTAATACAGCTTTTTGTTTCACATTCGACCATTGCTGTTGTTTTGTTATTATGAGAAAATAAAGGTACATAGTTGAAGCCCGAATTGTGAATCCAGTTCACTACTGCAAATAGAATGCAATAGGTTGTTTTTACGTAAAGTATTTTAAACCCAATTTCTATAGAAAACAGAATGTTCACGCAAGTTGTCCTTTTTTAGCTCATGCAGGGTTTCTGAACTTATTTTATGCCATGGACTCCTTTGATTGTCCGATGAAGGCTATCTTTATTTGACTTGTCCATATTTGTTAAATTTTTTTGTGGTAAAACGTTTTTTACGGGATAGGGTAACCAGCCCCATGCCCAACCCTCCTTAGTCGCTTTTTACGACATGCCTGGTAGGGTACAGTGTTACTATTCTTTGCTCGCCTTTTGGGCCCCAGTAACACACGGATTAATGAAGGCTATGGACCCCTTTAATTGTCCGATGAAGGCTATGGACCCTGTGTCTGATGAAGGCTATGGACCCTGTGTCTGATGAAGGCTATGGACCCTGTGTCTGATGAAGGCTATGGTCCCTGTGTCTGATGAAGGCTATGGACCCTGTGTCTGATGAAGGCTATGGACCTCTTTGAATGTCCGATGAAGGCTATGGACCCTGTGTCTGATGAAGTCTATGGACCCTGTGTCTGATGAAGGCTATAGACCCTGTGTCTGATGAAGGCTATGGACCCTGTGTCTGATGAAGGCTATGGACCCTGTGTCTGATGAAGGCTATGGTCCCCTTTAATTGTCCGATGAAGGCTATGGACCTCTTTAATTGTCCTATGAAGGCTATGGACCTCTTTGAATGTCCGATGAAGGCTATGGACCCTGTGTCTGATGAAGGCTATGGTCCCCTTTAATTGTCCGATGAAGGCTATGGACCTCTTTAATTGTCCAATGAAGGCTATGGACCTCTTTAATTGTCCAATGAAAGCTATGGACCTCTTTAATTGTCCAATGAAGACTATGGTCCCTTTTAATTGTCCGATGAAAACTATGGTCCCTATTAGTTGTCCGATGAAGACTATGGTCCCTTTTAATTGTCCAATGAAGACTATGGTCACTTTTAATTGTCCAATGAAGACTATGGTCCCTTTTAATTGTCCAATGAAGGCTATGGACCCCTTTGATTGTCCAATGAAGACTATGGACCTCTTTAATTGTCCAATGAAGGCTATGGACCTCTTTAATTGTCCAATGAAGACTATGGTCCCTTTTAATTGTCCAATGAAGACTATGGTCCCTTTTAATTGTCCAATGAAGACTATGGTCCCTTTTAATTGTCCGATGAAGACTATGGTCCCTATTAATTGTCCGATGAAGGCTATGGTCCCTTTTAATTGTCCAATGAAGGCTATGGATCACTTTGATTATCCAATGCAGGCTATGGACTCCTTAAATTGTCCGATGAAGGTGATTGACCCTTTTTATTTTCACATGAAGCCTGTGGACCCCTCGTCCCATTTGATTATCCGATGAATGATATAGACCCCTTTGATTTTCCGATGACGACTAAGAACCCTTTGGATTGTCTGATGAAGGCTATGGAATCCATTGATTGTACGATGCACATATGGACCTCTTCTTGTAAACAATGTACATGAAAGCATAATTTAAAATGCTATAGTTTAAAATTTAGGTTATGTACCAGGACACCTTAGAATCCATTCACTGGCCCCCAAAAGTTCCATGGGCCACAGGTTAAGAAACCCTGAGCTAGAGTGTTCTTTCTTTTTCCTAATATAATTTTTTTTTGCAGTCACATTATAAAAACAATTTGTAACAATGGTTGCTTCCAGCGGACTGGCACTATGCGTGTAAGAAACGGAAAGTTTATTGGTGTAGTAAATGATGAAAATTAACTTTCGGCTTTTGTTGACAATCAAACTTTAAGACTGGCATAGCGACATTGACAATCAAACGTTAAGACAGACATAACTACATTGACAATCAAATGTTAAGACAGACATAACTACACTGACAATCAAATGTTAAGACGGCCATAATTACATTGACAATAAAACGTTAAGACAGCGATAACTACATTCAGAATAAAACGTTAAAACAGGCATAACTACATTGACAATCAAACGTTAAGACAGACATAACTCCATTGATAATCAAACGTTGAGACATATATCACTCCATTGATAATCAAAACGTTAAGACAGACATAACTACATTTAGAATAAAACGTTAAGACAGACATAATTCCATTGATAATCAAACGTTGAGACAGACGTAACTCCATTGATATAATCAAACGTTAAGACAGACAATAACTCCATTGAGAATCAAACTTTAGGACAGACATAACTACATTGATAATCAAACGTTGAGACATACATAACTCTATTGATAATCAAACGTTAAGTCAGACATAACTCCAGCATTGATAACTAAACAATAAGACAGACATAACTCCATTGACAATCAAACGTTGAGACACATAACTACACTATCTGCATACGACTAATAGACAATAATAGTCCTGTAGCAGATACTGTCGTAGGAGAATGAAGTGTTAGAGACTTCACCAGACTAGGTCGAGAGGTGGGGTGGCCAGGTCCATTCCTCGCTGCCTGTTCCTTTCTTACAACAAAGAGCAGATCAGGTACCCATTTACAGTTGGGTAGGCTGGAGCCTGTCCGTACGTTGATTTGAACGCGGTACCTTTGCCACGAGAGACCAGTGTTCTAACCACTCTGTCAATCGGATGCCTATGTTATTATGACTCTCATGTTATTCGGACATGTTATTATGACTCTCATGTTATTCGGACATGTTATTATGACTCTCATGTTATTCGGACGTGTTATTATGTATGTTTAAAATTAGTCATAAATTGCACGTTCGGAAAGCGCACATCATCAAACAACAATGTGTTCTAACGCGTACGCTTTCCGCTTGACTGCTTACATAAGCACACGGCTGTGACCGATGCTTTTTGAGTGTTTCTTTGTACTTCTAATGAAAGATTAATACATGAGATTGTCCATACAGTCAATGGCTTAAAATTTAGTGCATTATTTTATTCTCTTGCTTCTTCCCGAAGTGACTTGTTTGCTGGCGTAGTCAATACTGTTTTTCCACAACTCCCTGTTCCCAATGTTGCACATCAGTCCGTTGTTAATTTTTTTTTTCATGATTAAGAAAACAAAACCATTTTGTGGTCCAATAAATCTGTTTCTATCAATCGTACATATCCGGGTCACGTGGAGAGATCGTGCTAATGACCTCTGTCCACGAAGCACTATTTTTGTGGTGCCTAGTTCGCAGAGAGGATAGTAACGATTTGCTCCCGTAGCTTGGTGGTGGTGTCGTTCGGAAGGACCTGGGTTCGATTCCCGGTAAGCCTATGACTTCTGATGTATTTTCTGTTGTCTAGTCTTCTACTTCTTTATTTCTCACGAGTGCTTGAAACATACCTTACTTACTTAGTCGTTCCCCTTCTACCGTGAGGTGTAGAGGTTTGGAAGAGAGAGCGCCAGACTATCCTATCGGCTGTCTTCCTCCTGGCTTGGTTCCATTCTAGTCCTCGGTCCTTCAAAGATTGTCTAATGTTGTCCTCCCAGCGGACTCTGGGTCGTCCTGGGGGTCTGGATCCCTGGCTCTTTGTTTCCCATGCTTTTCGTGGTAGCCGATCTTCTCCCATTCTGCAGACATGGCCAAACCATCTTATTTGGGACTGTTCTACTTGGGTCTGCAAGGGGTGGGATTTTAGGCCTTGACGTATCGTCTGGTTGCGGACCATGTCTCTTCTTTTGAAACATACCTTTGTGTATTAATTACTTATTTATTTCCATCAATTTTGCCTGAGTTTAATGTCCTAATGTATTCAAATTTTCTTCTGTGTATGATATGCCACAATAAAGTGGATTGTTTTCTTCTAGAGTGAGTAGTTAACTTCCTTTGTGCACTGGTCTCATTCAAGACATCCTCTTCACATTTGTCTGTTAAACCACATCTCTGTGGCCTCCAGGGAATGTTTTCCTTGTTTGTTGTTTGCTCATGACCCGATTCCACATGACAAAGTCGGCTATATATAACACTTGATAACTCTCTTTCATCCTTCCATTGACAAAGAGGTGCTATATAATACACTTCAGTATATGGAATGCTGCTTCAACCTAGGCTCATCATCATCATCAGTTGCCATCTCCACAACGAAGGTTGGCTGTAATGGATCTCCAACGTCTTCTGTCTCTTGTCTTGGTGGTGCACTCTGATAGACTCTCTCCTGTCCATCTCTTGATGTTATCTTCCCACTTATAGCGCTGTCTTCCCCTTGCACGTTTGCCTTCAACTCTCCCTTCTGTTATGGTCTTCTGCAAGGTGTTATGCCTTTTAATGTGGCCAAAGTATTTTAGCTGCCGAACTTTGATCTCCCTCATTAGTTCTCTTTTCATACCTAGATTTTCTAGGACCTCCTTATTTGTTTTCATCTCTTTCCATGAGATACTCCCCATTCTTCTATATATCCACATTTCAAGAGCCTCAATTCTTTCTTCCAAAATGCTTATTCATCGTCCATGTTTCCGCACCATACAGAAATGCAGAATATATATAACACTTTATGATTCTCAGTTTTAATTTGTGAGATAACTGTTTAGATGTCAGTATGTTTCATGTTGTTGAATGTAGCTTTGACCATTCCTATTCTCTTCTTGATTTCTGTTTCACATCTGCCATCTTCTGTTATTATATGACCAAGATATACGTAGCTCTTGACTTGTTCCAAGATTTTCCCATTTACGCTTATCTTTAATGTGGGTTTATCGTCTGTTTTGCTAATTATCATAGTTTTTGTTTTCTCAATATTAATGTCGAGTCCATATTCATGACTTATAATGTTTACTTGCTTCACTAGTTCTTGTAACTCCTGTTCGCTTTCAGCTAACAACACAGTATCATCTGCATATCTAAGGTTGTTTATTGACCTTCCACTGATGTTCAGTCCTGGTATTTCCTGTATCTGTTTGACAATTTTTTCGGTGTATAAATTAAATAGGCAGGGGGACAGCACACAACCTTGTCTGACACTTCTTTTTATGTCTATGTATGGTGAATAATTCCTTCCAGATCTTACTGTGACAGTTTGCTCCCAATAAAGGTTGAACCTTTATTGGGAGCAAACCTAGGCTATTCAGCTCTTTATCCTTGAGTTGTATCTTCAATTTTATGTTATTAATGTGGCAAGGAATGTTAGTCTATTGACTCGTTTCAAAACTGAAACCTTTGCTTTGATAGTTCATTTTTCAAGAGTAATTTCTTCAAAATAACAATTCAGTCTTCATCCTTTTTTAATGTAAGACCGTTATTTTTATTTTCTGTCACAAATGTAAGAGTAATTTCCAGTAACCAGTCTCATTTATGTTGCTATAACAACTGTTTCATCAGCAAATCTCATGTTGTTTACATTGTGTCCACCAGCTAATATCCCTGACGTGTCCTTTATTGATATCTTTATATTTTCACTACACAGACAGAGTAGATTAGGTAATAGCACACTATTTTATCTGCTGAAACCTTGTCCTATTTGGTTACCTATTTTTCCAGCCATTGTTCTTGTTATAACATTCATATATTGGATTTGCCTTTCTTCTCCGTTTGGAGTATGGAACTACTAGTGCAACTGGTCCTCTTGCAGGAAGAACTTCATCTAAATAAGCATGTGTTCTTGCAGAGGTTGCTTCTATAGCAATGTCTTCTACATGATGAGATACCAGCCAATTGAAAACATTATATTAGTGACTGAACGTCCAATTGACAGAGTGGTTAGAACGCTGCTCTCTCGCGGCAAAGATACCTGGTTCGAATCACGGTACCCACACGCTCCAGCCTGCCCAGCTGTAAATGGGTACCTGATCTGCTCTTTGTTGTAAGAAATGAACAGGCAGCGAGGAAGGGACCTGGTCAACCCCCCCCCCCCACCTCTCGATGCTGGACCTAGTCTGGTGAAGTCTCTAACACTTCACTCCCCTACGGCAGTATCTGATATGAGACGACCTTGACCTTTTTAATAACATGTTAAAAGCTGACATGCCCGAGAAGCAGGTGTCATAAATGATAACTGCAAAAATCACGACATGCTTCAACTGTTACGTAGCGGCTGTATATATCATCATCCCCCCCGGCTCATTTTGAAGCATTGAACCACCACTAGTGCAGCTGATTTCTGTGCAGGAAACCAGCACTACATCAGTCACGTGCTCTTCCAGCGGTGGCTTCTGTAGCAAGTTATCTTTATATGATTATGTTCCCAGACCCATGGACAACTCATATTAGTCGCCACTTACGACACGCTTAAAGGAGCAGCAGTCACATTCTTTCTCCCTCTCCTCAAAGACCCCCAGCAACTACAGGGGCTTCACGTGGAAATATGAAATCTGAAATATGAAATCTGAAATATGAAATCTGAAATACGAAATCTGAAATATGACATCTGAAAAATGACATCTGAAATATGAAATCTGAAACATGAAATCTGAAATATGAAATCTGAAATATGAAATCTGAAATATGAAATCTTAGCTTTACTACTTGTGTGCACGAGGCTACCTATTCTCATAAAATAAAACAAGTTGCTATAGAAACGACTGTTGAAAAAACACGAATTTTTTGGTGCAGACTTCCAGTCCGGGGACAGCTGCTGTGATGGTTCCATTCGTCATTAAAAGGTGAAAAGAAAATGATGATGATGATGATATGATGATGATGATGATGATGATTATCACGGATACACGTGTGGCTATGACTACCACACTCTGCTCGCTGTCTCTTTCTCTAGAGGTAACACATACAACTGCCAGCTTTCATGAAAGGCAACCAGGAAGACAGTCACCTCGAAAATTTGCAACGATTTAATATTATAATAACAATGAATGTTCAGCAATGAATGTTCCAGGTCAGGGCAATAATCATGGCATAACATGGCTCGGACCCCACAATCCAGGTCCATTTCTATGAACTGCTAGATATACACAGAGAACTGGTTTCTTCCATATAAGTTTCCTTCCTTTCTTGTCTGTCGCACCGCACGGTGCTCTACAGAGCTCAGTGACATCACAGGCGTACAAGTTGAGCAACATTTTCAAACACAACCACTAATATCATTACTATGCATATGCTAAAAATCGAGCTGTAATAAATAAATCAGTCCGTGCAGTCTTACTCATCCATCCATCCATCCATCCATCCATCTCCATCTGATCCAAACATCATAATAACAAAGCTCCATGTGGAGCACAAGTGTTATAAATGCATCAATAATCATCATCATCATGTGACGTATTCTCTCCAGAACGTTGTCTCCATTACAGCTGCTCTGAACGCATCACGATGTTGGACAGGTCGACTTGCATTATCCAAATACAAGTTCAGACTCTCTGTTATGTCCTGGATTCACCGTCGTCTAGGTCGTCCCCTTCCCCTTTTTCCAGGGACCATGCCTTCCATTACTAATTTTTCCAGACTATTATGTCTTTTTATATGACCGAAAAATTTCAGCTTCCTTATTGCGATGGTATTTAGGAGCCAATTTTCCTCTACACTTAGTGAGTGCAGTACTTCTCTGTTGGTCTTTTTTTCTGTCCAGGGTAGTCTCAACATCCTTCTGTAGCATTTAATTTCGAATGATGTAATCTTTTTTGCAACTGTTTTATTGAGTGTCCACGTCTCGCAGCCGTATGTTGCTACTGGGAATATACATGCTCTGATTAGTTGTAACTTTGCTTCTTTGCTTGTGCCTTGCCATAGGTTTTTCATCTGTATTAGTTGTGACATATTATGAAAATAGCTTTCATATATCTATCTCATTATCTACACTTTTCTTTTACCTAGCTTTCATCTACGCATGTTTTGTTAACACAAAACCCTCCTATACTCAGAGATCTGTCTTTTTTTTTAATTTAGCACGCATTTTATTGCTGTTCGTTATTTCCTTTGATGAAAGTTTACGAGCAGACCTATTAGAAAACGTTGAGCTGTAATTAAACGCCAGCGATTGAAAATCGGTGTAATAGATCAGACAGCGATCAGAGCAGATTATTTGGAAGCAAGGTGAGGCAAATTTCTATTACCTCCCTTGTAATCCGTTCGCTAGAAAGGCAATTAAACACGGCGAATCGCCAGATCAAAAGACATTGCTCACTAGAATGGGCCATACGAGCAGAGACGTGTAAAATTTGCACTGATTAGCAAATTACGTTACGCCGGATCTCAAGCGAGTCCGTACGCAACAGAGAGAGTCTGGGTTTTGGTTCTGGCGGGAAAAATAGGTTTGATTTCACGTATTCCCCAAAATCTGAACGTAGGTGCTAAATCTAGCAGAGAGTCTGGTTTCGGTGAATAGTGTAACATTCCCTTTGATAGATATATATATATATATATATATATATATATATATATATATATATATATATATATATATATATATATATATATATATATATATATATATATATATATATATATATATATATATATATATATATATATATATATATATATATATATATATATATATATATATATATATATATATATATATATATATATATATTATATATATATATATATATATATATATATATATATATATATTATCGATTGGAGGCCGACCTCTGTGTAATCTACGTTTTGCTGATGATATTGATCTGATAGCTGGAACAGAATCAGAACTTCAAGACCTTACCTCTAGACTGGAGAAAGTAACAAGAACATATGGGATGGAAATTAATATAGAAAAAAGCAAGATATTGGTGAATAGCCATAAGAAACATGTTCCGACCAACATTACGTTAAATGGGCAAACGTTAGAAGAAGTTAACACCTTTAAATATCTCGGGTCCACTATATGTAGTGATGGAAGATCAAATAAAGAAATCAAGACAAGACTTGAGATGGCCTCAGCTGCCATGACAAGGTTGAATGTGATCTGGAAAAGTAACATCAGTTTTCCTGTGAAGATCAAATTATACAAATCACTTGTATTATCTATTCTCTTGTATGGGTGTGAGGGCTGGACACTCACTGCAGATACGGAGCGAAGGATTCAGGCTTTCGAGCATAAATGTTATAGAAGAATTTTGCGCATTTGCTATAAAGAGCACAAAACAAATCTCTATGTTAGAGAGAAGATAAACACCTATGCAGGCCATCAAGAACCACTTTTGTCAATAGTGAAACGTCGAAAGCTTGCCTGGTTTGGGCATGTAACTCGTCATGACTCCCTTTCGAAAACGATCCTCCAGGGAACAGTCGAAGGTAAACGGAGAAGAGGAAGGCAAAGAAAATCCTGGGCTGATAACATCAAAGAATGGGCAGGACACGGTTTCTCCACACTTGTACGCATTGCTGAGAATAGAGAGCAGTGGAGGACCCTGTCTGCTGATGCTTCCACCATGGCACCCCTACGACCCATGACGGGTTATGGGTTGAGATGATGATGATATATATATATATATATATATATATATATATATATATATATATATATATATATATATATATATATATATATATATATATATATATATATATATATATATATATATATATATATATATATATATATATATATATATATATATATATATATATATATATATATATATATATATATATATATATATATATATATATATATATATATATATATATATATACTCCAGCATTCTAACTCAATTTATCCAGTACCGCCAGAATTTCACAGAACATCTAGCTTCGATTCTAAGATCTCTTATAATAGTAGAATTACTTAGTTTTTAGATTTGGAGATCGTTTATTTTCTGTGCTTGTGGTAAATACTATACTAGAAGTTTGAGTGATTTGCTAGTTTAGTCCATATTTTATCTATATAAGATTTTATGCAGAGTGATTTACTAGATAGGTCAGTCATTTATATTTCTCTAGGTTTTACTGCGTTACATAGGCTAGCAGAATAAATAATAATTTCTAGCTAAACTATGCTAGCTGTAAAATAAATTTAATTAATAGCTAGTAACCAGTCAGAGAATATTTTAACGAAAGAGTAAAGGCACTGTCCATCATGAGTATTGACGAAATATGTATTTATTTCTTATTCATGATGATTGATTTTTTTTTAATGACTAGAATTTATTTCACGGGAGTTTTTTTAAACGATAAGGCAAGCTCTAATCTTGTAGTTTCAATTTAAAGTTAAATAACCGAAGTGGATAAATATATTCTATTTTACGCGGGTTAAGAATAGGATTGAGAATACTATATTAGGGTTAAGTATTTGTATTTTTTCTCCTTTTACACAGTATTGGGTCAAATCCTAAACCTTACCAGCGGCTTCCATATGAATCTGAGAATAACGGACTTAAGTCCAACAGTACAAGAGAACATTCTGATATAAATATCGGGTTTTCAAGGTGACTTGTCTGGCCTCGTGTTTTACACCCAGAAAGAGACAGAGTACCAACCCAAAGAATATTAGGAATAAATTGATGCTGGACGTATAGATATCCAGATTTATTTTTCCAAATTTCGTATACATTCAGCCTGTGGTGGCGACAGAATCAAACATTTACATTACCTGAATAACAACCACTTGGTTGTGAAGAAGATTTATCCTGAACAGATTTATTTACCTGACACTCGATTTAAGGATCGAATATTCCAAGCTGCTGTACACTGTGAACATTAGATCTCTTAAATATTTTCCTACCTGGACAAAAATTGAAGTAACATAATCAGCATCCTACTAACAGTAACGAATCAAGCTTTTCCCAACATTTGGATTACTTAGTCTATTGGAAAAACTGGGACTTGTTTCGCCACAACCCAACCTTGGATTTGCTGTGTGTACCTTAACGATTGTTCCAGTTGTTGTGAAAGCACCTATTAGGTAAGAGTGACTGGATGTGATCACAGGTTTGCCAGAGCGAGAGAAAGTAGGGATGAATAATTCTTTTATTGTATAATCCATGTACTCACTTTGTATTTCTTATGCAAGTTTTGCTAATGCTGCCCTTTTTTCCCAGAATAGATTAACGTATAAACTCTGTTCTTTATTGTAGAGGGGAATCCTAGACCATAGCATACAAACCTTTGACTCTTTGGGGGTTAATAACTTTCTTCTAACGGAATCTTGTCTCAACAGAGGGAGGGAGGATTACACCTATGAGTCTAACTCTTTAATTAAATTCATTAACTTATGTTTTTTTATCTGTATTTGATTGATATTCAAAATTATTGCTGTTGTGAAGTTTTCTTATGATAAATAAAATTTACATAAATTTTATTTACGTGTGTTGGTCAGCTTGTCCCAACATATCCCTACATCCATTAAGATAGTTTTCACGTTTGTGCGTCTAATTGTCGTCACTTATATGTGTGTGTGTGGGTGTCGCATAGAGATATATGATCAATAACTTTTCTATATTCTTTCTTTTTCTACCCGTATCCTCTACCTTATTATCGCTCTCTTATCCTTTTCCTTGGTTTTTTTCGCATTCGTTCGTTTGCTACTGAATATATTTTCCCATTCTAACGTTTACCTGTTTCTTTTCTCATACTGAGAACGCATTTTATGACATAATGTGTCAGACACTGCACTAGACGAATAACTGTGAATAGACGCTCTGGTCAGACATAGGAACAGACATTTGTCTACATTTTCATCTGTCACGCGAGTTCCTTCGGCTAAAGTTCTAGGCGAGGTGTGGAAACGGCCATCTAATGAGACATATCGTCTACATTTTCACCTGACACCACGCTCCTTCGGCCAGTCGCTTGGCCTGAGGTGTGGAAAGCGCCAGACATGCATCGCTCAGAACGGCCACATGCCGTGTGAGGCGTTAAGACGCGTTTTGATTGAAGTAGTATTTCAACTAAATTATAAATACCCGATTCATCATTGAGTATTGACGAAATACGTATGTATTTCTAATTCATGATGATTGATTTTATGAATATAACTTATTTCACGGGAAATGTTAAACGATAAGTCAAGCTCTCCGCTTGCAGTTTATAATGTAAGTTATAACCGGACTACATAGTATGTATAGTATTTGATATGTTGTTTTTCTTTATACAGTGAAAACTTGGGGTGACCCAACTTTGCCAGCGTTTAGTACATCTGAAATATCTGTGAAGAACTAAAACATTTTCCTTAAAGACTTGGTGTTAGCCGTTACAAGAACTTCAAAAGAATACAGATTCACTGTAGAGAAGGGTCCTAGAGCTTGTGCCAGACGGCGAACAACAGCACGATTGTAGGTAAGAAAGTGAGACAGGGATCCCTGATGAATGAACAGAGAGAAAGCAGGACTGAGTGACTTTTTTTTCTTTTATGGTATACCAAATCTCACCCACTGTGTGTAATTTCTTTATGCAAGTTTTGTTGCTAACAAATATTTTTCCTCAGGATAGATCAGAGTATCAAAGTCTGTCCATATCTTAAAAGGGAAATCTTAGATCTAGTCTATGTATCCGTGACTCCTTGGGGCTATCACTTTTCTCTTAACAGGACTGTGGCCTATTCATCGGGGGAAACGATCATACCAATGGGTCTATCATTCTTGTAGAAATTCATTGATTTTTTGACTATTTGTATATGCTGGATGTAATTTTATGTGTTGTGATGGAATTTTAGTCTGATAATTAAAAATTCATTAAACTTAATCAGCGTGTTGGGTCAGCTCGTTCCAAAATATCTATATAATCATTGTTATAGTTTTCCCACGTGTGTGTGCGTCTACATGTCGTCAATTGTGTGTGTGCGCACGTGAGTGGTTATATATATATATATATATATATATATATATATATATATATATATATATATATATATATATATATATATATATATATATATATATTAATATATGTAGTCAATAGACTGTCTGACTCCTCTAGATCTGTTGTAGAAGATAGGCTTAAATAGAGAAAAGATTCTCGATTTCAGAGACAGCCTCTATTGATTTCTGCCATCTCACTCGTGGAAATCTATTTCTACTATCATCTCTCACTGTGGCTATCACTCATTCTAATCTATTCAGAAGGGACCAACCCAAGTCTTAATTCCCCTATCAAAAATCTACGACAGAATGGTTGCTCGTTTTCCGGGAATTGAACTATAGTCCTCAGTAAATACGTATATCAGCTCGTTTGCAGGATTAATTTTCTTTATTCTGATATAGAGTAAGAGTGTGATGTCTGTGATAAAGTACATTGATACAGCGATAAAATTATTAATTATAAGTATAAAAGTTAAAATAATATGAGTAGAAATAGAAATAGTAAAGTTGTAACGCGTCTTCTTTCCCAGCGCCAGTCATCGCATTGAGATAACAACGTAGTGTGAAACCTTGTTGCCGCACTAGTGGTATTATGTTTATAACTCCCCCGTCAAGGGTTAACGGTAAAAATTTTGAAAACGACAAGCTTAGTTGTTCCAAGAAAGATAGTAAGAATAAAACAGGGGAGGCATAAACGAACGCATAAAAGTGAGAGAGAGAGAGAGAGAGAGCAAACACATGCCACAAATTGTCAAGCGTTAGATTCTTGGACTAGCTACCCAAGACGACAGTTCGAGGCGATACAGTGGCAGGTGTTCGGTAACGTGTCGCAAGCTGTGTAGAATTTAAAAATACCCCGCAAAACCTAATACTTTTTCGGACTATAGGCACACTGAGAAAATATATAAACACACAGACAGCGCTTTCGCTGCAAAAGAGTCCATTTTATGACGTAACACACTAGTAGTTTCAGTTTTGGAAAACGCAAAAGCGGGAAAGAGATGGCGTGTTTATGTAATGTTAGAAATTAAATTGAAACTGATATGGAAATTATATGGAATTCGTTATTACTAGGAATATGAACACAAAACTAGTTAGTGTGATGGCTTATCTTCTCCTGATAAATAATAAGTTTAAAAATATAAAATCCCCCAGTAGATAAGAAAGTTATTGACAAAAGACTGTATTTGTTCGTGCAGACAAACGGACAGACTGGCGGTTTTGCATTTATTTTGCATTCATTAACGATTACAATTTTGAACGCGTTGTTGGAAATGAGATAAGCAAGCATGTATTCTGTTGGAGGAGGGATAGACAAGGGGAGAGAAATTATGGGATAGCTTAACACTAAATATATTTTAGCAGGGGAAATCTAAGAATGAGTGAGGAGAAAACTTGTTATGTCCAAAAATCAAGTCTGTTTTTGCTTTTATTTTCAAATTCAAAAGTAGTCGTTCGCTCATTGGCCAACGCCTTTTATAATATTGAAAAAATTCAAAGTCTCGACGCCATTTGTATAATACAGTCCCTCGAACAGGACGTTGGAAATTCTGGGAAGTGTGACTTGCCTTATTAAATTAAATATATAAAGTAAACCAAAAAGGCATCACAGTCCAGCCTGCATAACATCTGAAGTCTGCTAATCAACGTACCTGTGTTTATTCATTGAATTTATGGGTTTTATCTGGCACTAGCCCGGTGCCAGATGTCTGTGAAAAGCAGTTGAGAAGTCTTTTCATTTCCAGTAGTGACAGGGGTCTACAGAGTCCACCCTGTTTTTTTTGGGGCCAGTATCAAAGTGATCGTTTTACAGCAAGAATACGGACAGTTCAAGTTGTGCCAGATAAGTATAATATCTGGCACCCGACTTTTCATCAGCATCAAAGACTAGTGCACCCCTGTGTAACATAATAAAAATATTCCCCAAAGAATAAAACATTGACAGTTGTGTATTAAAGAACTGGGGATGATTAAAGAATCCCAAACAGCCATCCAGTGTTAGAAACCAGTAACATTGAAAATTTAGTAACACTAATAGTATATTTTAACAGTATATGTTTGGACAAACTGTCCCTGTGGGTTGAAAAGTTGCTTTTATGTATATACCTTGAGTTCTTTTAATTTGGAAAGTCCTGACCAGAAGAATACTAGGTTCAGGACCAATAAAATTGTATAGAAAATATTTACACATCAAAATTTAACCCAGGTGTTAGTTCACTTGATCATAGACTTTACTAGTTGTTTATATGTGTGTGTGTTAGTGTCAAATTACCATCACACCACACTTGCATAACCCTAGACATTAGACGTAGCTACCATACATACTAGTCAAGAATAGGTCTGATTGAGATCATAAGGTGGTAGCAGAAAGGTCTCCCGATAACTCAACCTATAAATTGTTATAATCAGGGACATTCACAGCTGACCTCATTCAGAACAATAGTGAAACATAACAACCACATTTCATAACATCAAAAACCACCACAATGTCTTGCGAGTTTTTATATCTTTAAAAATAATTTATCCCCTAGACAATCGATCTGTTTATGGGCGTGCTGACCACACAATTAATAATTGTTTTTCCACCGCATTTTGAGTAATATACATTTGAGTTACAGGTTGATTTTGTCGGAATATATGTTAGTTACTGATTTTGTAATACTAAACGCTGGTAAAGTTTGTGATTGTCTAACAGTCACAGGATTCTGAAGAAGTAGGTGTTTGAGCTAAGCTAAGGAGCGCGATCAGACTATACGTCCTAGAATTGCCTCCCTTAACCTAACTGTCTTCAGGGGTGAACCTGTAGTGGACTTAAAATTAAGGGAATTTTTTTTTCTCCTTAAAAATTTTTGTAATAAGTATTTTGTTTCCACTGCAGCAACTTATTTTTTTTAGTGAGTAATCTTAACTACCATTTATTTGGCGTAGTCGTCTGCATTAGGTGCTTTATTGCCGATTAATAGCAGCGATAGTTAGACACTATATCATAGGAGGAGGTATCCCAGGTTAAAGTATATCATCTTTTGTTTTGGTATTTTCTCGCAAGTGGTAGGAAACCAGTGTATCCTGTTTCTTCTTTTCTTCCTTGAGTAGTCTCAGTCACTGATTTATTATGGCCGAGAGGGTGAAACTGAGGCAGATGCTCAGACAGGAAGCAATGGAAGAGGGACTGAATGGCGACGAAGCGAAAGCTTTCGTCAGGGACGAACTTGAGAGATATGATGCGGAGCAGAAGGAAAAAGCAGCGGAGAAGAAAGAAGCAGAAGCTAGGAGGAAGGAAGAAGCAGCCAACGCTTTAGAACAGAAGAAAATTAAGGCAGAAATGGAAGCTCGCCGGGCGCAGTATGAGGAAAGAGAGAATGAGAGACAGCGGGAGGAAAGAGAGAAGGAGAGACAGTACGAGGAAAGAGAAAGGAAACTTTGGGAGTAGACTTGAGTAGGAATTGGAGAGAGATGGAGGGGGAGATGAGAGGGAAGAGAACATACACTCTGAAGCTACGGATATAGGAAATTTATTTCCATAACGTAGACATGGAGTGCTTCCATATCTTAAAGGGGGGACGTTCTGTCGCATAGAGATATATGATCAATAAATTTTCTATATTCTTTCTTTTTCTACCCGTATCCTCTACCTTATTATCGCTCTCTTATCCTTTTCCGGGTTTTTTTTTCGCATTCGTTAGTTTGCGACTAAATATATTTTCCCATTCTAACGTTTACCTGTTTCTTTTCTCATACTGAGAACGCATTTTATGACATAATGTGTCAGACACTGCACTAGACGAATAACTGTGAATAGACGCTCTGGTCAGACATAGGAACAGACATTTGTCTACATTTTCATCTGTCACGCGAGTTCCTTCGGCTAAAGTTCTAGGCGAGGTGTGGAAACGGCCATCTAATGAGACATATCGTCTACATTTTCACCTGACACCACGCTCCTTCGGCCAGTCGCTTGGCCTGAGGTGTGGAAAGCGCCAGACATGCATCGCTCAGAACGGCCACATGTCGTGTGAGGCGTTAAGACGCGTTTTGGCAGGTTATGGCAGGGTCTGAGCTAATGTGAAGTGTTAGGAGAGGGGGAGATACCGGTGCTATTTCGGGTTTGCGAAATAGCGTGCATCCTTTGTCTGTTTAAGATATATCTACCCGAGAGAGTTTTAGAATGTTCATTCATACTCAAGATTCGCAGTAGACAGATCACTCGGGCTAGGAAATATCTTGTATATTGAAAACGTTCTGAGTTTCTTGGCGACATTTTGCCGAGCTCTAGACTACCATTATATTGAAGGATTCTAGTTTCGTGGTATTTAATCTTTAGTTCTGTGTGGAGGTAAATATTAGATATCTAGTATTATTTGTGAGTGATTAAGGGTTAATCGCCGATTTCTTTCATGAGTTTCTTTTGTGCAGTAGGATTGATTTATAAGTCTGTTATATTCTCTAGCTGACGTGTTTCAGTGGAAAGCAGAATAAATTATAATTTCTAGCTTAAAACTCATGCAGCTATAAAATAATTCTATTTAACTGACCAGTCGAGTATATTTCAACTAAATTATAAATACCCGATTCATCATTGAGTATTGACGAAATACGTATGTATTTCTAATTCATGATGATTGATTTTATGAATATAACTTATTTCACGGGAAATGTTAAACGATAAGTCAAGCTCTCCGCTTGCAGTTTATAATGTAAGTTATAACCGGAGTACATAGTATGTATAGTATTTGATATGTTGTTTTTCTTTATACAGTGAAAACTGGGGGTGACCCAACTTTGCCAGCGTTTAGTACATCTGAAATATCTGTGAAGAACTAAAACATTTTCCTTAAAGACTTGGTGTTAACCTTTACAAGAACTTTAAGATTTTAATGAAGTAACGGGCCCATCGAGCCTGATTTAATTCTTCCAGAGAAAAACAGCAAGTACATTTCAGCCCTTGCGGCAAGTAAAACATTACAAGCAATAAACTTTCCGACATATTTTTGAAACCTTGTGGTGTGACCAAGAACTTTACCTTTGATCGAAGTTACAAACCTGCCATTTTCCTAAGTAGTGGAAACCTCGAGATTCTGACACTGTGAGCCCGTGTTAAACTTTCTTACCCAAACTGATTCAAGTGACCTTAACAGTAATCTTAAAATAAACTGGTGAAGTGAATGCTCCCCGGAAAATTGGAAGAAACCTGTTTCTGCAGAGCTGGGATTTTCTTTATCAAAAGAATACAGTTTCGCTGTAGAGAAGTGTCCTAGAGTTTGCGCCAGACGGCGAACAACAGCACGATTGTAGGTAAGAAAGTGAGACAGGGATCCCTGATGAATGAACAGAGAGAAAGCAGGACTGAGTGACTTTTTTTTCTTTTATGGTATACCAAATCTCACCCACTGTGTGTAATTTCTTTATGCAAGTTTTTTTGCTAACAAATATTTTTCCTCAGGATAGATTAGAGTATCAAAGTCTACCCATACCTTGAAAGGGAAATCTTAGATCTAGTCTATGTATCCGTGACTCCTTGAGGTTATCACTTTTCTCTTAACAGGACTGTGGGCTATTCATCGGGGGAAACGATCATACCAATGGGTCTATCATTCTTGTAGAAATTCATTGATTTTATGACTATTTGTATATGCTGGATGTAATTTTATGTGTTGTGATGGAATTTTAGTCTGATAATTAAAAATTCATTAAACTTAATCAGTGTGTCGGGTCAGTTCGTTCCAAAATATCTATATTTCCATTGTTATAGTTTTCCCACGTGTGTGCGTCTACATGTCGTCAATTGTGTGTGTGTGCACGTGAGTGGTAATATATATATATTAATATATGTAGTCAATAGACTGTCTGACTCCTCTAGATCTGTTGTAGAAGATAGGCTTAAATAGAGAAAAGATTCTCGATTTCAGAGACAGCCTCTATTGATTTCTACCATCTCACTCGTGGAAATCTATTTCTACTATCATCTCTCACTGTGGCTATCACTCATTCTAATCTATTCAGAAGGGACCAACCCAAGTCTTAATTCCCCTATCAAAAATCTACGACAGTGGGTAGATGTGAGTGGTTGAATATATCTATATATATATATTTATAGGAAAACTGTCTGATCTAAGAATCTCAGTCGTAACCGATAGGCTGGAAGAGATTATCTCTCAGAATCCAGGGACAGACTTTACCTTTCACCATTTCACTCGTGAAAAATCTATTTCTTTACCTTATCTCCCACTGAGCTATCACCTGTTCTAGTTCTATTCAGACCGGACCATAATTGATCTTAAATACCTATAAACAATCTACGACATTAGTTAATGTGAGGCAATGGCAAGTCTTCTTTTAATTTCTACTGCACAGTCACCAGGGCTGTTGATGATTGATCCTAAGTATTCGAATTCATTAACATGAATAATAAAGTTAGTTGCTTATCCTTTTACAGGACGTGGCAATCAACCCCAGCTTTTATTGGCTGTTTGTGATTTTTCTCGGCAATTTTTTTCATTCAGTAGTTTGCCATTGCTTTCTGAACGGTACGGCTCTTATACCTTGTTAAAAATCCACATAAAGCGATCTGCTACCAAACCGCCTGCAGCAGGTTTCGAACCTGGTATATCTGGATTATGAAACTGCGTTCATATCCATTAGGCCACAGACGCCACCAACATGAATAATACAATATCGAAATTATCATGCTCGACAATGATGATGGTTGATGATGATGATGATAACGACTACGAAAGTCCAAAAATAGACAAAGAAATATGCAATAATGACTTTTCAATAATTTGGAAGCAATTTACTGAACCATTATTTAGGCAAAAAATTATTGTATGTTCGATATCAATAACTTGAGACAAAGAGAGAGCATTCGAAGCAACGTAATCGATCTAATTCAGTGGTTGCCAAACTTTTTATCAAATTGGAACCCCACAACAATTTTCAACAACCAGTGGAACCCCTTCGATGCAATTTTATGTGTATACATACATAAATACATGCATACATACATACACACTTGCATACATTAATACATACATCGTATATACATACGTACGTCTATACATACATAAATACATACATGCATTATACATACAAAAATACAAAACATACATAACATACATACATGCATAATCAGTTGGTATTAGAACGTCCTTTTTTACCCCCTTTGACAAAGCGTTGTTGCATAAAATACTTTTAATTGTATGGAATAATGCTTTTATCTGTTCTGTTCTGTTCTTCACCTCCAAAATCATCTTTCATCCGACGTTATTCGCGTGCCAAGGCATTTGAATCTACTGATTTGTCATAAAACGTTTCTATTTACTTTGATAGTGTATTCTAGAAAAGTTATTTTATGCGAGATTACCATTACTTCCATCTTGTTTGCTATTAAGGCTTAGGCCTTTATTTTCATTTATTGTTATTTACTGTAACTAACTCTCACTTTCTGTATTTAAGACGATATCTTTTGAAGATAATAGGTATTTTAAGTTCTTTTATCTCTGCTCGCTCACCAATATTCTTTGCAGAGGAGTCACTAGGGGGGTGCGGGGGATGCGGACCTCACCGGGTGACACCATCAGAGGGGGTGACACCACCAAAATGACTGTCTATAAAATTTGTGTGCAGTGTTTCAGCAGAAATTTATTATTTTTTATACAAATACCCATGTAGTTAGTTATAACCACAAAAACATTTTTCGTAAGCCCAGCTTACATGTACTGTATCAATATACCTACAAGGCTAAAACTCTATGCTAATTTACTTTTTGAACCTTCTAGTGCGCATGCGCTCAGGTCAGAGCTGTCATTATTACCCAATTACTATGACGCTTCGAATCACGTGGTTTTTTGGTATTATTTCATTTATGAGTATATTTCCATATGCATGTGTCTAAAACTTCTACATTATTTGGGCCGTTATTGATTATGAAAATCTAATCCATTAAACTGCCGGTTTGACTCACCTTTTAATCCACGCCTCTTTTTACTGACCATAACAAACGAGCTTGTTTACAAACTTTTGCAACCTGTAATTCATAGCAGGGGGCGAACCACGTTTGTTTACGCAAGTTTCTCACGAGAGCTGATCTGTCAATATTACGATAACTGGCAGATCGCACGTGGAAAAACACGTAGAAGAGTAACGGCCTTTGAAGATTCTCTATAAGGGGAGCTAATCCTTTGATGTTCGTACCTACAGGGAAAAATAACTCTGTGATCTCGAGAAACAGGGAAAATCTCGGACGGAAGCCCGCTACACATGTTTAGCCTCTGTTGTCGGTCAACAACGGCCGACAGAAGCGACCGTTAACCTTTTATCTGGGAAACGTAGTTTCAGATTTCTCTGCTGGGAAATGGAGTGTGAAAATTCACATCTTTTAGAGATCATAACAACATGATCGTTTATAAACTGCGTCTTTCTCAAATCAGTATCAGTGTCACTCAGAATTTTTTCGGAGAGTCTAAACACGTTACCTAGAACCATTGGGAATAGATGTGTTAATAGTTTCGTTGTGTTTTATTTCTGGATTTCTGGTAATATATAAATTTGTGCTTAGGCGTATTAAAAAGTTAAACGTTTTAGCATCTTAAATTCACTGTGATTTTCTAGGTGGTAGAACTAGTGAATTAAATAACGCGTAGCTATTTTTATTCCAGATGTTTTAGTTGTAATGTTAATTTAATCACCCGCTATCACACAGAAAGAGATGGTTTAGTTGACTAATTAATACACTAGGCGACGGATAATTGACGGAATAGAACTCACGTTTATTTCATCTTGTGTAATTTAGTAAGTGACTGTTGTTTAAATATCATGCGACTAAACAAACCGACGCCGACCCTCTAATAGCTACTTAGCGACAGGCGATATTTGTTGAAGTGCGCGTATGGATAAATTAAATAATAACTGACCAGATGGGAATAGGCTAGAGAAGACGTGTGTTTATATGTAGATATTATTAGCAGTAATTTTTTCATAAGGTTCCTATATCATTTAGGCATGACCTGATCAACGGCGACCAGTGGTTTTTTTATTTGGCTTTATCTTGGGCCTTGTCTCCATGATTACTGATTGGATTAAAGGTGTCTTCTGTTGGCTTACGCGTCTCCCAGTTCAGTTGTGAACAGGACGGGCCACAGAGACTAACGAACATTTTAATAGTAAATTTTAACTGGACTTACAACTACTCAGATATATATTTTTTGTGCATTTTATCAGCCCCCTGGGGTGTAACAGATATAACAATTCTCCCGACATTTGATAGTCGTTTCCAAGTGGATATTTATCCAGAAGAGTTACGCTATTTCAGAATCGGTACTCACCAGAGCCAGCCGATAGGATTTACCATCATCATCACTTAACAATAATTAACAGTTTGTTAGCAAATAGATGTTTTCCTACTCTTTACTGTGAACCCCAGATCTCAGAAAGCATCGGCATCAACTATTCAAAGTGACATTGTGTATTCAGGAAAACAACCACCAAATTAGGCGTTCCCCTTATAAAATTTAATTATTGAAAGGAGGGACTGAGGCCCAATTCGGAATACAAACACTGGATCTTAAATACATATTCAGGGATTATACATCCAACGGATCATTTCACCAAGAATAGGGTAAGAAGCGAGATTGTGTGGCCACGTATGACAGAGAGAGAGAGAGAGTGAAATATTTTATTAAGTACAGGAAACACTGTATCACATGCACTCTGTTTGACTATTGTTTAATTTTATTGGATAACGTTTAGTGGGAACTGTGTTCTTTCTTTACTGTCTATACTGTAACCTATTGCTAACCTTTAACCTTTGGGGTTATTAACTTGTTGGGTTCTTATCTTCTCAATGAGGGGAGGGCATAGGTATTTTTTTATTTTTCTATGCACGTAATTCTGATGTATTTGATCGTTCTCTTTTAGATATTCGATGTTGTAAAGTTTAAATGATAATAAACAACAACAGAACTAAACTTTGTTGGTTGGTCAGACCCATACCCAAATTTACCATAGTTTTTCACGTTTGTGTGTGTTGTTGTCACATAGCTGTGTGTGTGTGGTGTGAGTGTTTAGATAACTTATATTTCTCAATATAGGGGGGGGGCGAGATTGTCTTATACTAAAATATAGTCGTATAGATAGGCTGGACTAGAGAAACTACTCAGTCCAGAGACAGATCTTCTCCTTAACTATTCACTCGTGGAAAATCTATTTCTTACACCTTTACTTTTCACGTATTATCGCCATCTCCTATACTCAGGCGGGACCTTACATAACTATAAAACCTATCCTAAGCATGACAATTAGTACAAAAAACATTACTAAGGATTATGTATGGTCTGGAAACGGGAGGAGGTCCATGGGGGTGACACCATCAGTTACCGCACTGGGTGACACCAACCCTAGTGACGCCTCTGGTTCTTTGTCATGTTCTTTCGGACTTAAACAAATGAAAGTGTATTTCGTATTGATGAAATTTACTTCGCTTTGTATGTCTTATAACCTCAATGTGTTATGTCTAAGTCAATAGTTACTTTAGTTGCTGGAAGTGGAATTACTTTGTGCTGCAGGAACTACATTGTATCAGATTATACACCATATGTCGATAGCTTTTGATATATTTATTTTCATTCTTATTCTCGGCTTGTCATTCAATCTGCACCATAAGATCTATCTATCTATCTATCTATCTATCTATCTATCTATCTATCTATCTATCTATCTATCTATCTATCTATCTATCTATCTCTCTCTCTCTCTATCTATCTATCTATCTATCTATCTATCTATCTATCTATCTATCTATCTATCTATCTATCTATCTATCTATCTATCTATCTCTCTCTCTCTCTATCTATCTATCTATCTATCTATCTATCTATCTATCTATCTATCTATCTATCTATCTATCTATCTATCTATCTATCTATCTATCTATCTATCGATCTATCTATCTATCTATCTATCTATCTATCTATCTATCTATCTATCTATCTATCTATCTATATATCTATCTATCTATTCTATCTATCTGTTTATCTGTCTGTCTGTCTGTCTGTCTACCTACCAATCTATCTATCTAGACAGAAGTCTGGATAACTTCTTTGGAACTATTAATAATGGGAGACTTCAATATTGATGCCTTGAAGCGAAACGTTAATTGGGATAATTTGTATGCCCTGTACAACCTGAACCAGTTGATATTGCTACCAACCAGAGTCACAGACAAGTCATCAACCTTCATAGATCACCTGTATGTTACTAACACTGCTCACATCATCGACGTCTGCGTTCCCGTATGTGGTCTAAGCGATCACTACCCCATATGTTGCACCTGGACCAAAAAGGGAGTTCGAATTCCTAAACTCTGTCACCAGGTTATACAAGCACGAATATTCAAGAATTTTTATAGCTTCAAGTTCCTGTCTGATCTCTTAGCGACACCTTTTGATAATGTCTATGGAGTATCTGACCCGACTGAGGCCCTAGAAATATGGCTGACAGCACTCACTTCAGTTCTAACAAACATGCTCCTGTGCGTATAAAACGTGTCAAGTCAAAAATTATGCATCCATGGATAACTTTGGAATACCTGAAAACTAGGCAACAGCAAGAATATTTCAAGAAGATTGGAGACAATGCAAGCTATCGAAAATATAGAAACTTAGCGCATGTCGTAGATTTCCGATAGGTGATTAAGAACAATGTTAGGTCCCGTCTGGATAGAACTGACAAAGGTGATGACTCAGTGTGAGATAAGGTAAACAGATATATTTTTCACTAGTGAGTTGGTGAAAAGGTAGAGTCTGTCCCTGGATTTGAGAAAACTACTCTAGTCCAGCCTATCGGTTACGACTAAACTTTGTGTTCAGACAGTTTCCTTTCTATATTAATATGTATATATATATATATATATATATATATATATATATATATATATATATAACATATATATATATATATATATATATATATATATATATATATATATATATCCACCACTCACATACACACACACACACAGAGATAAGTGACGACAATTAGACGCACAAACGTGGAAAAAAAACTATACTAATGGAATGTGGATGTTGGGACGAGCTGACCAACACAGAAAATACAGTTTATGTAAATTTTACTTACCATAAAGAAAAACCTCACAACATATATATTATCATATATCGAATATTTAAAAAAAATCATAGGGGTACAGAATTAATAAATAAATAGACCCATAAGTATACTATCTCCCCCTGTTGATACAAGATCCCACAAAGAGAAGTTAATTAACCCCCAAAAGGTCAAACGATTAGCACTATGGTATAGACTTTTGACTATACTGTAAAGAACAGAGTTTCTACGCTATTCTATTCTGAAATTGAACAGTATTAGCAAAACACAGTAAGAAATATACAAAGTGAGTACACGGATTATACAATAAAATAATTACTCATTTCCTGTTTTCTTTCTTTCCATATAACCATGGCCACGTTCATTCGTTCTTACATAGTAGTTGATTTGCAACTTCTGGAACAATCGTTAGGACGCACACACACAGCAAATCCAGTGTTATTTTGGCGAAATGAACCCCAGCTCCTCAAAGACTGATTAAATCCACTTCTCCGGGGAACTTTCAATTCGTTACTTCTATTAGGATTTCTGTTTATGTCACATTAATTAGTCCAGGTAAGAAATTTAACCGAGCTCACAGTGTCAGTAGCTTGAGATTAACATTACATAAAGAAATGTCAAGTCGGTAGCTTCTCTCAGTGTAAAATTCCTTGTCACACCACAAATGGTCGAAACGTCGGAAAATGTTCATGTTTGATCTTGTCGCCACAACGAGCTGAATGTAAATGAAATTTGAGAAAAAGAAATCTGGATACCTATAAGCCCAGTTCAAAATTTATTCTTAATGTTCTTCGGGTTGGTACTCTGTCTCTTTCTGGGTGCAAACACGAAGCCAGACAGGTTCACCTTGAAGATCCAGTAACTAAGTAAGAATGTTCTTTTGTATGGTTATTCTCAGATTTATCGGGAAGCCGCTGGTAGGGTTTTGGGTATGTGACTCAGCACTAGATATACGAAGAAAAAAATACATACTACTTAACCACCATAGTATTCTCAATCCTATTCTAACCCGCGAAAAATATGATATTATTTATCCACTTCGGTTATTTAACTTTAATTGAAAGCCACAAATGTATCTCATATTTTGTCGTTTAATAAAAGTCCCCGTGAAATAAATTCTAGTCATTTACAAAATTAATCATCATGAATTAGAAATAAATATATATTTCGTCAATATTCATAATGAACAGTGCATTTACTAGTTGATTAAATATCTTTTACTGGTTACTAGCAATTAATCAAATCCACGCTACAGCTAGAACAATTTAGCTATTAATTATATTTAATTTTGCTAGTCAACTAACCCACCACAAAAATCCTAGTGAAATATCATGACGGACGTAACCATTAAATCACTCTACACAGAAAATTATAGTGAAATAAAATGGTGGACTTAGCAATTAAATCACTCAAACTTCCAGTATAATATTTACCGCAAACAGAAATAAAACGATCTCCAATCGAAAAACTAAGTAATTCCACTGTTATAAGGGATCTAGAATTCGAAGCTAGATGTTCTCTGAAATTCTGTCGGTACTGGATAAATTGAGTTTAAAAGCTGGAGTATATATATAAGTATGGGTAGAAATCGCTCGTACTTGTTACATATGACACCTTCTTCCAGATTTCGGGCTTTTCTTCGGTCGATTTGTGAATCAGAGGAAAAATTCACACTTTACCGCTTGCAGCCTCTGGCAATCTAGCGAAACCGTCTTTTGATCTGACGATTCTCATTGTAGATAATTTACGTTCCAAACGAACGGATTCAGGGGAAGTAACTGTGATTATCTGCCCTTGGTTTCAGATTAAGTCCCCCTGACCAATGTCTACCGAAAGCTACGACTGAACTACATTAGCTTATCTCCCCCTGAGAACGTGCACTAATAAACAGGGACGACTTATTGAAATAGTCGCCATTTGTTCTCTACAAATCTACCACCCGTCCCCTCTCTACGCGTTCCGTCTACCTGTAAGACAGTAGAGAAAGAAAAAAATTAAGGCGTGGCAAAAATATGAATGCAAAAAACATCGAACAACCAGGGATTCTGCGTTTAGCAAATAGGTCTGTTGGTAAACATTCCTAACACAATAGGGAAAATAAAATAAAATAGGCGTGCTAAATTAAGAAAGAGACAGATACTCGTATCTAGTGCCCTGTATATAGAGAGTAACGCCAACTAAGGTTTGGCCGAAAATGGCGGCCAAACCCGTATCGCTAGAAAAAGGACCCAATCGCGACTTTCAAAATTAGCTACAAATACAGTAGCATATATTTGTATCTAAGGTCCTTTTTCCAGCGATACGGGTTTGGCCGGCATTTTCTGCCAAACCTTAGCTGGCGTTACTCGTATCTGAGTGTAGGAGGGTTTTACGTTAACAAACCGTGCATAACTAATAAGGAAGTCCAGTGGAAGAACAATGTAGATATATGAAATCTATTTTCATAATTCTCTGTCACAGCGCAGTACATTTTAAGGAAGTCTAAAAGACAGCACCTCAGATCCATTATTGACGACGGCCGGAGCTCATCTGAAATCTGGAGCGCTATTAACCTTCTCACAAATGTACGCCGGCATAACCTCCGACAGCAAGCTACAAACATTAATGCTGATGAATTTTGCCAGTTCTTCTCGTCGATCGCACGAACATCCGGGATAAATCATCAGCAACTGAATTGTACTGCTCTTTCTGATTTCGTTCAATCGAGGTTAAACGAAGCCCAACCTTCCTGAATTACCTTTACTGTCAGTCTCGGAGGTTTCTATTTTAATTAAATCATTACCTCAGAAGAAATCGTGCGGTGAAGAAGGAATATCTTCCAGGATACTTCAGTTTGCAGAGCCTGTTGTATGCGACTCACTCACTTACATTTACAATCTGTGCCTCACAAAGAAAGTGTTTCCTCAACGACTGAAACAGGCTTAGTGGTACCAGTACCTAAAAAAGGTGATATTAATGTCGTCACAAACTACCGGCCGATTTCCCTACTATCAGTCATAACTAAACCTCTTGAACGACACATGTATAAACATATTATGTCTTCACTGAACAGCTACAATCTTATACATGAAAACCAATCTGGATTTCGACCCAAACACTCTTGTCAATCCTTGTTGACTAAGATTACCGAAATATGGCATTCTAATATTAACTGCGAAAAAATAAATGGAGTATTATCAATCGACCTTTACAAAGCATTTGACACCATTCACCACTCGTTGCTGATACAAAAGCTTGCGGTGTACAAATTTCATCCCAAAGTGATCACATTAATAAAATCATTCCTTGAAAACAGAACACAACGAGTCTTATACAATAATGTGCTCTCTAAATCATACACCACTACAATGGGTGTCCCGCAGGGCTCGATACTAGGACCCTTACTCTTCAGCATCTTCATCAATGACCTGCCCTTGTCATTGCCACATGACGATTGTCTTATGTTTGCTGATGATACCACAGTAACAGTAGCTGGCACAGACATTAACACTGTTCAGTCTCTTTTACAGCATCACCTGGACATTGTACAAGCTTGGTGCACTATTAATAGTATGTCCATTAATAAAAACAAAACTTAATCTTTGATTATCTCAACCCGCCAAAAGATTCTGCACTGTCAACCAAATACGTTATCTTTATCTCTAGACAGAGAACGTATTAAGCAAGTTACGGACCACAGCCTGTTGGGTGTGGTCATCGACCAGTCTCTAAGCTGGAAGTCACATGTCTATTTGATCGCAAACAAGATCTCACAAAAATTGTTTCAACTCTCAAAAATCAAACATTTTTTTATGTCCGCACTCTAGACTTATATTCTACGAGTATTATGCACATATTCAAAGTCACCTTTCTTATTGCTCAAATATCTGGAGTCGCTGTGGCTTGTCGTTTTTGAAACGCCTAGAATCCCTACGTAAAAGGGCGCTACAACTTGTTTGCCTGAATGATAACATTCCCAGTGCTCAGCTATTTTTACAGCTGAATGTTCTTACCTCTTAAAAAATTCTTCTTCTTCCAAGATCTCCTGTTTGTGCATCAAATTTTACACAGCAGAACGCCTTCATAATTAATATCAAACCTAAGAGTCTTTTATATTTGGACATGCGCCCTAATATAACAAACTAGGTTGAACGGGACGCACCTCGCCAATACGAGGCAAAACTTTAGTAAAAAATTGCAAATGTTCTTTCGCTATAAATACTGCTCATATTTTATACGTGGTGACCTACTTTTGGACCTTGCAAAACCTCGAACTGACCTCTTCCGAAGTTGTTTTAGTTATGCAGGTGCTTTAGCATGGAATTCCCTACCCAAGTCTGTCAAAACTGATTATTACATCTCATTCAAAAGACATCTGCATTCACATGTCATGAAATCTTGTACACACATTTAACGACAATTCGGTTTCAGTTATTTCAACGTTTGCACGAGCATTTAACTATCATTGTAATATTTTCAATTTTAAATTGAATTTTTTATATTAAGTAGCTTTATTGCTTGACCTCTCTCTCTCTCTCCTCTCTCTCTCTCTTTCTCTCTCTCTCTCTCTCTCTCTCTCTCTCTCTCTCTCTCTCTCTCTCTCTCTCTCTCTCTCTCTCTCTCTCTCTCTCTCTCTCTCTCTTTTGTAATACTTTATTTTTTATTTTTGTTTTCTTTATTTCAAAAACATACTTTACTTTAATTATGATGATTATTGCAAATGTAATATTACTTTTATAATGATGAATGCCTTAATAATGCTCAAAGTAAATGTGAGGATGAAAGGATACAGTATACATGATGAGAGAGAGAGAGGAAGGACAGAATGTCAGACGGGCCTGCGTGCCCAATTCTTAATACTTTGAAAATAAAGTTCGTTCGTTCGTTCTCTCTCTCTCTTTCTTTCTCTCTCTCTATTCCTCTCTCTATGTTCGTGAATGACTATGAGTAAATGTACTTGTGTATGCTCAGTTTCTGATTGTGATGATAATATTAATTGGTCCTGTCTGAAGTTGTTATAATATATATATATTTATATATTGTATATATTATAAAATTGTATTGCATATATATATATATAGGCAATATATGCTATATATTTACCCTGAAAGAAGTAAAGATTTCGTATAAGTTCGTATCTAATCTATCCCTCCATCCATACACCCATCCAGACATCCATCAACCAATCCATCCATCTGTAGTAAAGTAAATCTGTGTGACACCCCGCTCAAATTTCCCCGCTTGAAATTAACTAAAACTTCCTAAAATCTAGCAATAACTGGGGTTGAAAGCGCTTTGAAATTCTGTCTCAAATGGCCAGAGTAAAATCAAGCCTCTGACCAACATTTCGGACAGTAAGACCATCCTTTTTCAACCACGCCAATTAAAAAGGTTTCATTTACCCCCACAACACTCAGCCCCTTTCCCTCGTATTTATTAAATAACGAACGGCCCCCCGTAACAATTGTTGTGCAATGGTTATGCAGGCACTTGTGTTGCTTATATACGATACAATTTAGTAAGGTACAGTTCAAGACCCCACTATAGTCTCCCTACATGCATCATGCATTATTGGAATAGCCAGGTAAATTTTTTCCTCATGCTCAGACATCATTAAAAACACCCACATTATTGGACATTTTTTCAGCCTGACTTGCTGAACTGAACACTAACAACAACGGTATTGCTGGTGGCCCAATGCACACATGTTGATTTTTTGGTTTCCATTAAAAATCAAACTATCTTGACTCCAAGTTTGACAAGTGAATTCTCCCTGATATGATGGATGATTTAAAGGGACTTTTAGCTTTTCATAACATTAGAACCCCTGAACATTTGTTGTAACTTTTCGTTTGCCAGAACTCATTCCACCGGGACTCATTTAGTATGCGGCACGAGATCAAAGAGACAGACTGAGGGATTTCAGGGGAGACTATCGGCGTTATCAAAGACAGTAGTGGTCCCTGATACGAGACGCAGTTGCTTGCCGCTAATTTCGCGTCTAGGTGTCAATCGCAACCGAGCGAACGGGGGAAAGCCGAAACGGGCAGCAGCGAGCGGATACGAAGACCAGGGGGCGGCTTCTTCCCTTGATTTGGCGGTCAGATCCCCAAATCGTTCGTGAGATCAAATAAGCTGTCAAGTTTATCATGTCCCACTCAACTTACATTCCATTTTAGCTAAATAGACCATCAAGACTAGACACGTTATCATTCGCTGGCCAGAACTTGATAGTAGCACTAGCGATATTTGAAATCTTGCTAGATTATCCCATGGATTTTCATTTTATTTGCAGTGAATTCTATTTCTGTGCAAAGCGGTAATATATATATTGTGTAAAGTGATCAGTGGTCTAGTTCATTCATTATATTTCATTGGATTTTGTGTTAATTTAAACCTATTAAATTAAACCGTCTCAATAGTTCCAGTTGTAAATATAATGATCTATCTATTATATTATTTCAAAAGATAATAGATGCTTAAATTAACTTTTAAAGTCGCGAAGGAATTTATAATTAATAAATTTAGTTAAGTCCTATATTTATAGATGTGTGATTTAACCACTAGAACTCGCGCAGTGTTTATTAAATACATAATTAAATACTCGAGTGTATAATAGGCTTAACGGGAAATTTATCGCGCGCTTAGAAGATTATTTGTTTTAAAGTATGATTATGTTGTTATGGGTTTTCTATCTTTTTCTCTAGATTGATCACCTTTTGCAATCCCAGCAATAACGAAATCTTTCAGAGTTTCCATACTCGGTTCTTAAACTTCCAGACAGTTTGATGAGACATTTTTTTAAAGTAAATCTTGTGGTGGTCCGGTACGGCCTAGCTAACATAATTACATGAAAGAAAGCCTACCCAAGATCATTTGATTATTATCATCAAATTAAATCTGTAAGATAAACTGGAAGATGAACAGTGCCAGTAGCGATAGTTTATATACTGCTCTATTGTGAGAGATTACCGATTTACCTGACTGTGACCGAGCAGAGTTTTTCCTCACTGGATTAAAAAAACTTTCCCGGTCAGTGACTATCATCACGCAGTGAAGGATTATACCATCACCTCATTTTTCACCCCTATGTCGAACTGCGTCAGTGCCATCCCATAGACTCGTTTCTTTATAATAAAACACAAGAACTCTTAGAACTTCAAGTCCGGCGATAAGCGGGAATATTTGCTCTCAGTGAATCCTCGCATTATCTGGGGCGGGACATAGAAGGACTAGACAGTTGTCATACGTCAAGAGTTAATTATTGTGTTTATCATTCTAAGGGATTGTCTGATGCTGCAACTCGGTAAGTGTGTGGTGTATATGAGTGTGGATCCGCACAGTGTGTATGAATGACAGGAGATTTAATTTTTTTGCAACAAACCATTTGTTAACTTGCCTACCGGGTAATACGTTTTCTGTATACCCGGCATTGTTCCTTTAGTGGGATAATTTGTTAACTCTGTTTCATCCCCCCCCCCCCCCCCCCTTTTTTTTTCTTTGCTTAGTAAAGGGAAGACACCAGTTGGGATAACAGTATTTTTTGTCTACCACCATAACTAATTTGGTAACACCTCTTTTCAGAGTAATTAACTTCACTGTTAGGTTAACGTACCCGTGTTCCTGATATTATCTATCTCTGGACTGGGTTTATCTTTGTCTAATAAGCGGGAAGGGCTTAGTCGATACCAATCTTCTTCACCCCTCCCAAACTTGTTATTTGCATTTGTGTACTTATGATAATTTATGTAATACCTGATATTTGTTAGTGATTGATGTTTTAAAGTGAATAAAATCACATAAACTCATTTAGTTGTGTGTTGGATATACCCAAAGCCCAACTTTTCCCCTATTCGTTTAATATAGTTTGTATCTACATCGCCTGTGTGTGTGTGTGAAAAACACCAAATCGGTGTGCGCGCAGATGCGAGTCTGGAAAACTGGCAAATAATTGTTTGACCAGGAGAGCGGAAGAGAAGATTGAGAGAAGCGATTTGTCGTAAATAAGTCTGTCTTTACTCTCCTCCAGCACGCTGTGAAGCAACTATTTAATATCTACATTTTCTATCACTGAGCTTTCCATCATCATTTTCCACTCTAAACCGGACCACTATTTCTACGACTCTTTTCTCTCAAAATAAATTTACGACAATATTTGGCTGGCTCGCCGGGATTATTTTGAGATACATTTGATGCACACATATTTGTGGGCTGGTTCTGGGATCTTGAGCTACATTTGAGGCAATCGCATAGCCGGGTTAAAGATATTTTGAGTCTGATTTAGTCTGGGTCTAACTAGGTAGAGTGTGAATGATTTGTCTTGTGAATTAGGGAAATAAATAAATAATTACACCCCTAGACAAACGTTCTTTAAGTATTTGGGTTGTCCACACAGCATATTTACAGGTTGTTTTCTCTCCACAGCAGTAGAAAGTACAGATAAACAAAAATATTTGCTATTTTAATTATCCTCTGGCGGAGATAATTCAATTTCTTTCTTTATAAGAGTTGCTGGGATTGCGTGATTGTTTTACAGTCACTAAGGTTTTTGAAGTTAAAAAGAGTTGAGCTTAGCTAAAGACGGATTGTTCTGATTTTTAAAAATTAAGTTAACAACGTCTCATCTCAATAATTGACTTTAGGGACGGAGTTTGTTGTCAGAGATTTAAAATTTAGGAAAAAAAATTGTTTTAATTTAAATTTTTCTCTACTGTTAGTAAAAGTAGATTCTTTTCCAGTGTAACTTACCATTTAGTGGCATAGTCGCTTGCGTTTAGAGCCTTAATTGCCAGATAATAGCAGCGATAAGTTTGCACAGTACAGGTAGGAGGTAACTCAAGTAAAATTTTTTTTTTTACTTTGGTTTTTTTCGTAGCGGCTTTGAGTTTTCCCCTTCTTGTTCCATCTTACTATTCTCTAGTCTTAGAAGCATCCAGTTCTTTGACAATGGCAGAGAGAATTAGGATAAGATCCCTTTTGAGGCAAGAGGCCAAGGACTCAGGACTAGACACAGAAGCTGCGAATCTGTTTATCAACCAGGAACTTCAAAGGTATGACGCGGAGGAAGAGAGGGCAGAAGCTAGGAAGAAAGAAGCGGACGATCGTCAATTGGAGCAGAAGAAAATTGAGGCAGAGATGGACGCCCGCAGGGAAAGAGAGAAGGAGAGACAACGCGAAGAGAGAGACAAGGAAAGACAGCATGAATTAGCGCTCAAGGCTTTAGAGAGTCGGAGTGCCTCTACTTCAAATAATGGAGAGCCGTCTTCGCCCCAGTCTCAAACAATGGATCTCTCCAGCACTCAGTCTGCCCAATTAACTGCTATGTCGTTTTCTTTAGAATCTTTTCCTAGCCCTAACGAAAAAATTGACAGCTACCTAGAAAAATTCGAGAGACTCGCGAATCTTTATGGGTTAGAGAGTACCCGCTGGGCGCTCAAACTTTCAACGTCACTGAAAGGCAATGCTTATGACGTGTACACAAAGCTGGGACCGAATCAACATGATTATGACCTGTTGAAGAAGGCCTTACTACAGCAGTTTGAGATGACTGCCCGAAAGTTTCTGCAGTTGTTCAGAAACAGCCGAAAAGAGAGCACGGAAACATTTCCCCAGTTCTCTTCACGTCTCACGGGTTATCTGACAAAGTGCATTGAATTATCTGACCTACCTCTTTCATATGAGGGACTCCTCGAACTTGTTCTTGTGGAGCAGATAAAATCCACTTTGTCGAATGAAACTCGTAGATTTTTGGCTGAACAGGGGGCAGTCAGGCTTGAAGACATACTCAATAAAGCCGAACGCTATAGCAATGCAATGGCCGAACTTCCCAGCACTAAACGTAAACCCACCGATGAGCCATCTCGAAAACAGAATCTAGAGCAGGCATCCTATTCTTCCACTTCCTCTCAACATTATAACCAACGAGATAACAATACCCAGAAACCTCCCCAGGAAAAATCGAAATTCTACAAAACCCGATTCCCCCCCCCCCCCACCCCCAACAACAATTCTGATCAACCCAACAAGCCTACGTGGCAGCGCGGCCACCAAGGTCAAGGAAAAGGGAAGACCCCTACACCAGGAACGTCTGATCAGGGCAAACAAACCGGTGCAAACCGCATTGGATGTTTGCATACAGCCTCGAAAGGTAGAGTCAACGTCAGTGATTCTCAACCTGAGGGGGACCGACCCTCAACTCGAGGAACTGTAATTTTGAATGGTACCTCAACTACTTGTCTCTTTGACACTGGATTAAGTTTTAGTTGTATTGTTGCTAGACACCTAGTCAAACCAGGTCAGGAGACAGAGGAAACCGTCAAACTTAGTGGAGTTTTCAGGAGTGACGCACCCAGGACGCTTCCTATCGCACTGGTAGAAATACACTCTGACTTTGTCAGAGGAGTTATTAAAGCGGCCATAATGGATGATCCGATCTACCCAGTTATCCTGGGATGTAGATATGTGTTCATTGGGAGACCTAAGGAGCCGATTGTGGCAGCGGTAACCACAAGAGGGCAAGCCAAGAAGGAGAGGGAGCCTGCGCCAAACTTGTTGCCAAATGAACTGAAGGAGGCGCAACAAAAGGACCCTACTCTGGCGCCCTGCTTTAAAAAACTGCCCATGGCTAAGGACCCCAGACACAACGGAGACATCTTTTCTAAGGATGGTGTATTGTATCGTAGAACGGGCAACCCGGACACGGGGAATAACCAGCTCCTAGTACCGACGCAGTACAGAAACCAGATCTTAGAAATGGGGCACTCTCTTCCCTTTAGCGGACATATGGGACAAAACGCCACTATTCAGCGAATAAAAAACCACTATTGGTGGCCAGGAATGAACTCTGACATTGTCAGGTATGTGAAATCCTGCGCCCAGTGCCAACGGGTAGCACCCAAGCACTTGACACCCCCAGTACCTATGGGGCAAATGCCAATAGTAGGGACTCCATTTGAACGGGTTGCTGTCGACATTATTGGTCCTCTGGAAAAGACCAAAAGAAGGAACAGGTTCATCCTGACCTTAGTTGACACTTGCACTATGTGGGCCGAAGCCGTACCGCTACCATGCACTAATTCCAAGCATGTCGCAGAAGCCCTTGTGCAAATTTTTACACGGTTGGGATTCCCTCAACAAGTTTTGACGGACAATGGATCCCAATTCCGTAGCCTGTTAATGGAGGAGATCTTTAAGATCTTGAGGGCCAAACATATCCACACAAGTCCCTACCATCCGGCCGGAAATGGGCTCGTGGAACGTTTTAACGGTACCCTCACCATGATGTTACGTAAGCTGGGTCAGGAGAAACCGGAAGACTGGGACCAATATATATCGGCTGCCTTATTCGCCTACCGAGAGGTACCCCAAGCGTCTACGGGTTTTGCGCCAGCTACACTTTTATTTGGCAGACCTATTAAGGGGCCACTAGAAGCCTTACTTCGGTCCCTGACAGACCAGAAGGCTGACGAGACAGTCGTCTCTGCAAGCAAGTATGTATCTGAGCTTAAGGAAAGGCTAAAGCTAGGATGGGATCTAGCTACTACCAACCTTAAGAAAGCCCGCGCTAAAATTACTAAAAGATACAACAAAGCTGCAAAAGAGAGAGAACTACAACCAGGGGAGAAAGTCCTATTGCTACTTCCAACCGGAAGCAATAAACTTCGCATCGGATGGCAAGGACCGTTTACCGTCCTTAAAAAGATCTCACGTACCAACTACAAGATCTCCATCAAAGGAAAGGAGAAGGTCTTCCACATAAATCTGCTAAAGAAATATTTGGAAAGACCGGTGCCATCCTCCGAGCATCTCCTGGCTGTCGCCATAGCAACGGAAGACGAGGAAGATGATGATGGTTGCATGGAGTATCCATTGCAACCCACAGAATCCTTTAAAGATGTCAAGTTCGGCGACAATCTCTCACCAGAACAACAAACAGAAACCAGGGCTCTACTAAAACAGTACAGTGCAGTCTTAACGGATGTACCTGGTCGAACAAATCTCATTGAATTTGATATGAAATTAACAAACGAGACCCCTGTTCAAACCAGAGTTTACCCCATCCCGTACGCTAAAGCTGATGCACTTCGCGGAGAAATAGACAAGCTGCGTCAGGCAGGAATTATCAGTGAGTCTACATCTCCTTACAGCTCGAGTGTAGTGCTGTTGCAGAAGCCCAATAAGGAAGTTCGGCTGTGCATTGATTACAGGTTGCTAAACGCGGTAACGGAATTCCAGCCCGAACCTCTCCAAACTGTTTCTGAGTTGTTCACCAAGCTCAGCAAAGCAAAGATCTTCTCCAAGATTGACCTCAGCAAAGGTTATTATCAAATACCAGTCAAGGAGGAAATTAAACCTTTGTTAGCTTTCAGCACTAGTGAAGGACATTACACATTTAACGTGATGCCGTTCGGTTTGCATAATGCACCAGGAGTGTTCACCAGGATGATGAGGAAGCTTCTACAACCTTTGCAAAGTCCCCATATCCATAATTTCATGGATGACATCTTAATTGCATCGGAAACCTATGAAGAACATATTGCTACGGTTGCTATGCTCCTCAGGAGACTACAGGAAACGGGTCTCACAGCCAGACCTAGCAAATGTCTCATCGGGTTTGAACAGTTAGACTTCCTGGGGCACACTATTTCTCACGGATGCAGTTGGCCTATTAAGAAGAACGTGGAGAAAATAATGGCAGCAAAAAGACCCCGAACGAAGAAAGACGTACGTTCCTTCATATCGCTATGTGCATACTATCAGAAGTACATCCAGAACTTCAACGGACTGACGGCACCTCTGACTGACCTCACAAAGAAAGGTTGTCCTGATAAGGTCATATGGGATCAAAAGTGCGAACACGCGTATAGCACTTTGAAAGGACAGTTGTCTGCATACCCCATTTTGAGGTTGCCTGACCTCAAGAAACCTTTTGTACTGAGAGTCGACGCGTCAGGTCAGGGCATCGGGTCAACACTGCTTCAAGCCGATGACAGTGACCTGAACATGCTATTTCCAGTTGCCTATGGCAGTCGGAAATTAAATAAAGCGGAACGGAACTACAGCGTAGTTGAAAGGGAATGTCTTGCTCTGATTGACGGTATCAGACGCCATCATGAGTTTCTTTATGGTACATCTTTCACGGTGCAAACAGACCACGCTCCGTTAGCATTTCTTGGTGCCAATAAAGAATTTAACGCAAGGATCATGCGTTGGGCGCTTCTTTTAAGCGTTTATTCTTTCAAAGTGGAATATATTCCGGGAAGACAGAATGTCGGGGCTGATTTCCTGAGTAGAAACTGGTCTACAGAGGAAGAAGAGCAAACTGAAGATACCACTCATCCTAAAATCACCAATCAGGTCACCTCCATTGTCAAAAAAATGAAACATGAAAAATGGTTTCATGTCTAAAAGTGGGGACGATTGTGACGTACGTCTAGTTTGACAAGTGAATTCTCCCTGATATGATGGATGATTTAAAGGGACTTTTAGCTTTTCATAACATTAGAACCCCTGAACATTTGTTGTAACTTTTCGTTTGCCAGAACTCATTCCACCGGGACTCATTTAGTATGCGGCACGAGATCAAAGAGACAGACTGAGGGATTTCAGGGGAGACTATCGGCGTTATCAAAGACAGTAGTGGTCCCTGATACGAGACGCAGTTGCTTGCCGCTAATTTCGCGTCTCGGTGTCAATCGCAACCGAGCGAACGGGGGAAAGCCGAAACGGGCAGCAGCGAGCGGATACGAAGACCAGGGGGCGGCTTCTTCCCTTGATTTGGCGGTCAGATCCCCAAAAGTTCGTGAGATCAAATAAGCTGTCAAGTTTATCATGTCCCACTCAACTTACATTCCATTTTAGCTAAATAGACCATCAAGACTAGACACGTTATCATTCGCTGGCCAGAACTTGATAGTAGCACTAGCGATATTTGAAATCTTGCTAGATTATCCCATGGATTTTCATTTTATTTGCAGTGAATTCTATTTCTGTGCAAAGCGGTAATATATATATTGTGTAAAGTGATCAGTGGTCTAGTTCATTCATTATATTTCATTGGATTTTGTGTTAATTTAAACCTATTAAATTAAACCGTCTCAATAGTTCCAGTTGTAAATATAATGATCTATCTATTATATTATTTCAAAAGATAATAGATGCTTAAATTAACTTTTAAAGTCGCGAAGGAATTTATAATTAATAAATTTAGTTAAGTCCTATATTTATAGATGTGTGATTTAACCACTAGAACTCGCGCAGTGTTTATTAAATACATAATTAAATACTCGAGTGTATAATAGGCTTAACGGGAAATTTATCGCGCGCTTAGAAGATTATTTGTTTTAAAGTATGATTATGTTGTTATGGGTTTTTCTATCTTTTCTCTAGATTGATCACCTTTTGCAATCCCAGCAATAACGAAATCTTTCAGAGTTTCCATACTCGGTTCTTAAACTTCCAGACAGTTTGATGAGACATTTTTTTAAAGTAAATCTTGTGGTGGTCCGGTACGGCCTAGCTAACATAATTACATGAAAGAAAGCCTACCCAAGATCATTTGATTATTATCATCAAATTAAATCTGTAAGATAAACTGGAAGATGAACAGTGCCAGTAGCGATAGTTTATATACTGCTCTATTGTGAGAGATTACCGATTTACCTGACTGTGACCGAGCAGAGTTTTTCCTCACTGGATTAAAAAAAACTTTCCCGGTCAGTGACTATCATCACGCAGTGAAGGATTATACCATCACCTCATTTTTCACCCCTATGTCGAACTGCGTCAGTGCCATCCCATAGACTCGTTTCTTTATAATAAAACACAAGAACTCTTAGAACTTCAAGTCCGGCGATAAGCGGGAATATTTGCTCTCAGTGAATCCTCGCATTATCTGGGGCGGGACATAGAAGGACTAGACAGTTGTCATACGTCAAGAGTTAATTATTGTGTTTATCATTCTAAGGGATTGTCTGATGCTGCAACTCGGTAAGTGTGTGGTGTATATGAGTGTGGATCCGCACAGTGTGTATGAATGACAGGAGATTTAATTTTTTTGCAACAAACCATTTGTTAACTTGCCTACCGGGTAATACGTTTTCTGTATACCCGGCATTGTTCCTTTAGTGGGATAATTTGTTAACTCTGTTTCATCCCCCCCCCCCCCCTTTTTTTTTTCTTTGCTTAGTAAAGGGAAGACACCAGTTGGGATAACAGTATTTTTTGTCTACCACCATAACTAATTTGGTAACACCTCTTTTCAGAGTAATTAACTTCACTGTTAGGTTAACGTACCCGTGTTCCTGATATTATCTATCTCTGGACTGGGTTTATCTTTGTCTAATAAGCGGGAAGGGCTTAGTCGATACCAATCTTCTTCACCCCTCCCAAATTTGTTATTTGCATTTGTGTACTTATGATAATTTATGTAATACCTGATATTTGTTAGTGATTGATGTTTTAAAGTGAATAAAATCACATAAACTCATTTAGTTCTGTGTTGGATGTACCCAAAGCCCAACTTTTCCCCTATTCGTTTAATATAGTTTGTATCTACATCGTCTGTGTGTGTGAAAAAACACCAAATCGGTGTGCGCGCAGATGCGAGTCTGGAAAACTGGCAAATAATTGTTTGACCAGGAGAGCGGAAGAGAAGATTGAGAGAAGCGATTTGTCGCATGCTGCATCTGTGGTCAGAAGAAAACTCTTGTGTTGACCTTGCATAATCTACAGCCATCCACCTCAGACAGGCTGTCAGGTCAAGTCCCTTTACATGGGCATATGTTAACTCATTCTAACAATTTCCACAACCAGAACAGAAATTCCTGTGGGCGTGATGATACCAACAGACCCTCACATATTGACTATTAGTTATAGAAATTATTAAATCAGACTGTGGGATACACAAACCAGTGACACTTTAATATACCAGTTATGGACAAAGGGTCCTCTTTATTTATTTACATGTTGTAAATAAATATTTTTTGATTTGAAAACATTCCTGTCCCAAAAGAATTGAGGTACAGGAAAATAAAAAATTGTAATATATTAATATAACTTACCAACAGTCTTACTTACTTCACTTTTATTGAGTTAAAGTTATGTTTGACATTGTTCATACAGCACAATAGATACATTACCCTAGACACTTGCCACACAACACCACAGATTATTTTACACTGAGTGAGATCTTAGAGAGGTAGCGGATAGGGACCCTGAGAATCATCATCATCATCAATTAGACTCAGGGAACTTACACAGCTGGACCTCACTTTGTTTACCCTTAGTGTAGTAACATCAATAACCTCTCATATTGCCACATATTGGGGGCTAGTCCGGGATTATTTTACCACCATAGAGCCAGGGTATCCCCATTGCTAGAATATAATTAAAATTAATCATTTTTGGAAATTGAATGAGTTGTCATTGCCTATAGTTCAGTACTTCAGTCATAGTTGTTTATTTATACTGTAAGATTAATAAAACTTGTATGAGAAAATGGCAGACTTGGCCACATTCAGATCTGCTACTGTGCAGACGGCAAAAGAACTTGGCATGAGTGGGGAACTTATGATTCAGTATGTTACTACTGAATGTGACAAATTTTATTGATAGGGAAGATAGAAGGTTAGCTGAAGAGAAAAGGTTACAATTAGAAGCAGATAAAGAAGAGAAAAGATTAAAACTAGAGGCTGAAAAAGAGGCTAGGAAATTAGAGGCTAAAATAGAGGATAGGAAGTTAGAGGCTGATAGGGAGGCTGAGGTTAAAAGGTTACAGTTAGAGGCTGAAAGGGAGGTTAGGCAGATGGAGGCTGAAGAAAAGAGATTGCGAAGAGAACATGAATTAAGATTAAAAGAACTGGAACTTCAAGGACATGTTCCAGAAAATCGAAGCAGCCTATCTACCTCTGATACTAGTGCGAGTCAGGGTGCCTCAAATTCAGCCATGAATTTTCACTTAGATCCTTTTGTAGAGAAAGATCGAGTCCTATCTCAGTAGATATGAGAGACTAGCTACTAATTATGGGTTGGAGAAGGAGAAGTGGAGTTTAAAATTATCCCAAGGTCTTAGGGGAACATCTTTTGAAGTGTTCTCAAAGTTAAGCAGAGAGGATCAGGAAGATTATGATATTTTAAAACAGGCTCTATTAATTAGGTATGAGAAGAATGGGGAATTTTATAGGAAGAGATTTAGGAATGCTAAGCTACAGTCTGGGGAGACCTACCGCCAATTCTCTGCCAGATTGGAAACTTATTTGGAGAAATGAACTGCTCTGGGGAAAACCCAAGATTTGAAGGAAATGATTATGATAGAGCAACTGAGAGAGTCCATGGCTCAAGTCCTGAGAAAATTTGTCATGGAACAAGGTGCAGAAAGGTTGGGGGAGGTTCTCAATGTTGCTGAGAGATATCAGGCAGCCCAGTCAGAAGTAGCTGGAGCAAAGAGGAAACAAGCAGAAAGTAATAAAGCCCCACAAACCAGAATAAATTTGAAAATAGAGATCAAGGTAATAGATTTAAACCCAACTATGATAGGCCAAGATTTGACCCTAGAGACAGAAACCAGCAAGTAAATGATAGGAAACCCTACAGACCAGAAGGAACATGGTGTAAATTTTGTAGGTTAAATAACCATAATACAGAAGACTGTAGGAAGAAAACCCCTCCATATTTCGCTGCATGCGTTAAAACAGGACATAACGGAAAGAAGAAAAAACCTACTGGACAGCAGGAACCTCATCATCCCCCTGTTTGTGAAGAAGTAGTATGCAATGGGGCCACTATTAAGTGCCTTTATGATACTGGATTGGATTTTGACTCAGACGTGAGTTCTCACCTGGTGCACCCAGATCAATATACCACAGAAACAGTGGAGATACAAGGGGCAACCAAGGAAGTAGCAACCATGACACTTCCCATTGCAAGAATAAATGTAAAAACTCGCTATGTGGAAGGAGTGATTAGAGCAGCAGTGATGAACGAACCAATCTACCCTCTGATATTGCGGTGTAGATATATGTTTTTGGGAAATCCCAAAAGACCAGTGATTATGGCAGCAGTACAGACCAGATCACAGTCAAGGAAGGAGGAAGATAACCCAATAAATACTCATCCAGAGGAGATGAGGAAGACACAGGCTGAGGATAGGTCACTAAAACCGTGTTTCATGAAACTCCCAAAAAGCCATACCCCTCCAAACAAAGGAGACTTTTATATGAAGAACAAGTTAATGTATAGGAAGGCTGGAACTGGATCAAATGGTAATGGACAGCTAGTAATTCCAACTTCATATAGGGAAAAGGTGATAAAACGATCACATGTTGCATCAGACGGTGGACATGAGAAAATAGGTACTACATGTCAAAGAGTATCTATGACATTCTATTGGCCAGGCGTAGCTGCAGACATTGCAGAATTTGTGGAGGCCTGTGACCAATGTAACAAGGGGAAGCCCACACGTTGGGCAAATCATCAGGACCTACAAAAGCACTACGGTGAAAACAGGCCTGAAATTAAAAGGAAAATTAAACATGATAAGGTAGACACGGTGGATAGGAAAACCCCTTTTTACACACCGTCTTCACATAAACTAGTTAGAATGGCCACTATGCGTATGGTACACAAAGTGACCTCAACCCAGTCCCACCTGACAATCTCTTGGTCGGAATTCCTGGAACTGGACGAAAATAGAAGAGAGGGAAGCCCCCTCACTTTGAACCTGAAACTGCGGGGAAACCCCAGTCGGAAAATTGGTAGTGGACGGTTGGTGTGTGATAGCAAACAAAAGGGAGAAAAGTCACCACCATAATACTTCTAAGTACATGAGCATTACCGGAATGGCACCGGTACCATGGAAAATGGGTCGGCCACATTAAAGGCACATTAAAGCCCATAAAAGGTCCATTGGAAGCCTTATTGAGGACATGGACAGATGAGAAGGCAGAAGAGACTGTAACCTCATCATACCAGTATGTGAACGATCTGACCACTCGCTTAAAAACTGGCTGGAAACTAGCAAATGATAACCTAAGACAAGACAGGAAGAAACATGCTGCATATTATAATAGGAAAGCGAAGGATATTGAGCTTGCTGTGGGGGAGAAGGTGCTTCTTCTGTTACCCGGCAAAAGCAACAAACTTCAGATTGGATGGCAAGGTCCATACACAGTTCTAGAAAAGGTATCTAGAACTAACTACAAGATAAACAAGAAAGGAAAGGAAAAAGTCTATCATGTGAACCTTCTTAAGAAATATCATGATAGAAGAAACCTGGAAGGGGCACATTTAATGACCTTGGCCATAGCCACTGAGATGAAAAATGAACCTCTCACCTCTTACGAATACCCCCTAAAATCATGCGAAACTCCTGCACAGGTAAAAATAAGTAATCATCTGACAAAAGGGCTGAGGGAGAAGATTCAAAAGGTTCTGGAGAATCATACAGACGTGTTAACGGACAGACCGGGGCACACTAACTTGTTGGAATATGATATGAAATTACTAGACCCAACACCCATCTGTATGAGAGCCTATACTATCCCATTCGCAAAAGAGAAAGCTTCAAAAGAGGAGATAGATTATTTGTTACAAGAAGGGATTATTTCTCACAGTGAATCTCCTTATAGCTCCAGTGTGGTATTGTTGAGGAAACCCCCTGGGGAACATAGACTGTGCATAGATTACAGGAAACTGAATGCTGTCACAGAAGGTCAGGTGGATCCATTACCTGATACTAACCAACTGTTTGCCAGATTGAATAAGGCAAAATATTTTTCCAAGTTAGGTCTCAGTAAGGGATATTATCAGATTCTAGTGAAGCCTGAAATTCGACCTTATCTGGCCTTTAGCACCTCGGAAGGGCACTATGAGTTCAACATGTTGCCGTTTGGATTGAAGAATGCTCCGAGTGTGTTTTCCAGAATGATGCGATAACTATTGGATTCCCTGAAAAACCCATGTATTACGAATTTCATGGATGATATCCTCATCGCTACGGAAACCTTTGAGGAACACGTTGGCTCTCTGAATATGTTATTTGACAGACTCAGAGAGGCAAGCTTAACTGCTAGACCAACAAAATGTTGTATTGGATGCAAGGAATTGGAATTCTTGGGGCATACTGTACATCAGGGTAGCATGACCCCCTGATCCTAAGAACCTGGAGAAATTGCAGAGGGCACCCAGACCACAGACTAAGAAGGATGTGAGATCCTTTGTCTGACTTTGTTGGTTTTACCAAAAGTATATTAAAAATTTTAACTCTGTGTGTGCTCCTCTGACGGATTTAACTCGTAAAGGGAAACCAGATAAAATAGAATGGTCAGCACAATGTGAGTTGACATATAGTGAGTTAAAGCAAAAACTCACCAGTAAGCCCATATTGAAATTACCTGATTTGAGTCAGGAATTCATGGTGAGAACGGACGCTAGTAATGTGGGATTGGGAGCCACGTTGTTGCAAAGAGCATCTTCATCGGACGGGGAATTGAACCCAGTTGCTTATGCCAGCAGCAAATTAAACAGAGTGAAACAAAACTACTCAACAGTAGAAAAAGAATGTTTGGCTTTAGTCTGGGCGATACAGAAATTCCAGATCTATCTGTATGGTAGGCATTTCGTGGTCCAAAGCGACCATCAGCCCCTGGTTTTTCTTGCTCGGGCAAAACACGGTAATGCACGATTGTTAAGGTTATCACTTCTCATTCAACCGTACTCGTTTACCATTGAGTATATTCCTGGATCGCAGAACGTTGGGGCAGATTTCTTTAGTAGGCACCAACCTGCAGGAAACCAGGATCACACAAAGGTATAGAGGCGTCAATTTGATCGGGATTGTAACACAGATCATAAAGCTGCACTAGTGGTGCAGGCTTTTAAAAGGGGAAATCTGTAGTAAAGTAAATCTGTGTGACACCCCGCTCAAATTTCCCCACTTGAAATTAACTAACGTACTCCTAAAATCTATTAATAACTACTGCATTTGAAATTTGTCTCAAGGCCACAGTAAAATCAAGCGCCAACAATTTGACTAAAGAAATTGAATTTTTCTACTACACCAAGTTAAAAAGGTTACTACCCCCAAACACACACACTCACCCCCTCTTTCCCTAATATTTATTAACGAACGGCGTAACAATTAACAACCAATCGGATTGTTACCTCGTTTTATAGTGACGATAAAATTTTGGTTGGAGTGAGAAAAATGCCTAATATGTGGTTTTACCCAAAATTAAATAATTTATTCCTCAAAAACTAAAGAGAATTAAAAGGAAAGAGATATCTGGAATTGTAGCGCTGATATTGATTAACATAATACCATAAAGATTTCCCATTAATAAAACTATCTTGACGTAGAAACATTTATTTTATTAATATTTTCAGTCGGGAAAAAGCACCATTAATTACTTAAAAATCACACAGATGAAAACGGGGAGAAATAAATAAAGGAAACCTATAGGGGTAGATAGAGGACAGCTGGCCGTTTAATAATCAATTTTGATATTAAAAATCGATCCATAAATAACTGAGATATATAATATATAAATAAAATCAGACGAGCGAACACACTGAAAAACGCTCAATGTTTATGGTCCAAAACTAGTTTATTTTTTTGACGCGTCTTTTGATTGGCTGGTTGGAATTGATAACTTTTAACCCTGCTTGAATAAGTCCGCCATTTGAGAAAAACTTAAGCACAGACAGGTTGAGAGCAGATGCAAAGCGTTGGTGATAAATGCCTTTGCCGTCTGGACGACACAGCAGTCTGGAATTGAGCCGTTTACTGCTAGTCTATCCTGTGATTGTGTGATTATTCTTTACTTGCGGTAAGATAAATAAGTATTAGTATTTCTTTAGCATGTAACTGGCCACAGATTGTGCGCCATATTTTGTTGTTCGACATTGCCAGTTGGAAGAGGTTACGACACCCTAATTAGGAAATGCCTAAGCAGACTTAGAGGGAAGTTAAACTAATTTGTGTTTGAATATTGCCATAATATCTTACGACTGTAAGTCCAGAGGCCACTAGCAATCTTCTGCAGTGCCACAGTGTTCTAATAACCCATGAAAACATATCTAGGATGTTTGAACAATAGAATTAACAGGTCACAAGAAGAAAATTGTATACCCCAGCTAATTTTAGGGAGGACAATCAATACTTAAGGTGACAGGGGCGTTGCAGCCTATAGGAAGAAGAATGTAAACACAGGATGGAGTGAAGTCAACGAACATAGGATCTGGTGCAAATGGTTCGCACACGTGACTGACCCCAGGTAGTCGTAGTATTGATTAGTTGTGGAATTGTTATAGCCAGCATATAATAGGGAGGGAATATCCTTCTTTTTCAGGGTTATATTGCCTATTACTTAGTGGTGGCAGGCAACCTGGTGCAGGCAGATCTTGTATACATCAAAGCCTCAGAAAGCTGCATGCTCCATCGGGGGTCAGAATAAAACTCTTGTGTTGACCTTGCATAGTCTACAGTCATCCACCTCAGACAGGCTGTCAGGTCAAGTCCCTTTATATGGGCATATGTTAACTCATTCTAACAATTTCCACAACCAGAACAGTAATTCCTGTGGGCGTGATGATACCAACAGACCCTCACATATTGACTATTAGTTATAGAAATTATTAAATCAGACTGTGGGATACACAAACCAGTGACACTTTAATATACCAGTTATGGACAAAGGGTCCTCTTTATTTATTTATGTGTTGTAAATAAAAAAATTTTGATTTGAAAACATTCCTGTCCCAAAAGAATTGAGGTACAGGAAAATAAAAAATTGTAATATATTAATATAACTTACCAACAGTCTTACTTACTTCCCTTTTATTGAGTTAAAGTTATGTTTGACATTGTTCATACAGCACAATAGATACATTACCCTAGACACTTGCCACACAACACCACAGAGATTATTTTACACAGAGTGAGATCTTAGAGAGGTAGCGGATAGGGACCCTGAGAATCATCATCATCATCAATTAGACTCAGGGAACTTTCACAGCTGGACCTCACTTTGTTTACCCTTAGTGTAGTAACATCAATGACCTCTCATATTACCACACCATCCATCTTTCTCTCTCTCTCTCTCTCTCTCTCTCTCTCTCTCTCTATATATATATATATATATATATATATATATATATATATATATATATATATATATATGATGGATATAAGTAGATATAATAATAATAATAATAAATTCTTTAAGCACCAAACACGGCGCATAAGGCAGAAACCAGTGCTCTCCAGGTTGTTCGTTGTGACGCCACTCCTCTTAGCTCTTGCACATTATTTAGGCCCAACGTTCTTCCTTCTCTTATTATTGTTCTTCTGAGTGTTTCTTTTGGTCTCCCTTTTTTCCTCTTACCCTCAGGAACCCAAGTGAGCGCCTGTAGTGGCATTCTGTTGTTTTGCATTCGTAGGACATGACCGATATATGACCATCGTCTTTTCCTTATATAGTCGGAGACATATTTCTGCCTAGAGTAAGTAAGTAGATATACTACTTTAAAATATCTTTTTTACACCATCTTAAAAAGTTTTAATGCTGCAGAAGCGTGCAAGAAAGTATTTTGTTTTCCACAATATGCCGGCATATGCGAGAAGGTGTTTATATCTTTAAAGTATCGATACTACATACAAAAATGGAGATTTCATGTTTACGGTTTGATCACATGACTGAGTATCAAGATACAGAACGAAAGACAAAAGACAGGATGTCAGACGGGCCTACGAGCCCAATTCTCAACTCTTTTAAAATAAAGTTCGTTTGTACATTCTATCTCTCTCTCTCTCTCGTCGCCAGTGACATTAAATTATGTACCATAAAGAACATGAACTATTTGGTAAACTCTAGGATGATGAATGTCTCTTTTTTAAAATGTCCATAACTGGTATATTAAAGTGTCACTGGTTTGTGTATCCCACAGTCTGATTTAATAATTTCTATAACTAATTAAAATTAAAATGTATTTATTTATTAATTAATTTTTATTTTATTTGGGGGTGGGGGTGCGTGGGGGGGGGGGGTACATCTGCATTCTTGTGGCGAGGTACACTTATTTCAGCCACAAATAGAAGTCCTGCTATTATATCAGAGCGCATTCGCCAATCACAAATTTTGAACCCCTTGCCTGAACTCTAGTGCAGAAATGATAAACATTAGGGTCTGAAAAGGACTACTAGAGTCTAACAGCTAACATGATGAAGCTCTGAACAAGGGGGTAGTCCTCAAAGGACTGTCAACATATCACTGGAAGTAAAAAGATCCCTTAACTGCGAAACGACACAAAGAAAGAATGATTTACATAACTATGCTTTTAGATACTGTTGAAAATTCCACTAAAAACCAATATTAACTAATCATATGGTAACGAAAAACAATGAAGTCGTACAAACAAACCAAGACACGTGAAAACTAACAACAACAAAATGTTGTGATCTGTAAATTGTCAAGAAGTACATAAACGAAACATTATATGTAAATTGTCGCCACCAACAGTAAACAACTGTAAATGACTATATATACAGATCAGGATTGAAAGTAAAACGACACTAAACACTCTAGATATAACCAACAATTAGGTTGGACAAGGTAAATCAAGATGGTGAATGATCGGAGGCAAGCGAAAATCAACTAATGCTAGTCCGCTATCCTCCGCTCTTCTTTAAAAACAGACGAACTTAAAATTGACCTAGACGTCCCTTTCAAAGACATTCATGACATCTTCATCAATGCATGTCAGTAGCTCCCGAAAAATGATTTAAATATTCAAACGTGTGCAATAAATAAGTGCACAGGTGTCACACTGCATGTGACTACCAGATCGTTAGCTTGAATACTTGATAACTTCACTTCCGATAATTCCCGCAACTTCACTCGGCTGTAACAAAATGTTAACTACACCTGCACCTGCTGGTGTGAATTGGAATCTCCTGCACTCAAGCCCGTACAAAAGTTAACATATCGAAGACACATTATGGATTCATGAGGGTTGTCACAGTGTTAACTGGTAATTTATTCTGCAGTATCGAAATCAGAACGAAGTTGGTTCTCGAGAGATGTCATCAACATTTAGTTTGTCAACGGATGATGGATAACGAGCAGGGCATGAATTGTGAAGCGTGGAAATACAGCGACTGAAACTCAAGAACAAAAAAGACACCCACTTTTAATAAATCCTGAGCCCATAAAGATAAGGGACCAAAAGCTAAACAAACAAATACATTTACATATCTAGGAAGCGTAGTAACACCAGACGGTGGGACAAGCAAAGACATCAGTAACAGAATGAATAAATCGAGAATAGCCTTTGCCTACCTAAACAACATTTGGAAATCTTCTCTGTACAGTAGGCCTACACACATCAAATAATATTATACGAGAGCTGCGTACTTTCTGTACTTTTGTATGGTGCAGAGTGCTGGAGAGTAACAGGAAAGGAAATGTCCAAATGATCCTCTTTTCACACAACCTGCCTAAGGAAAATTCTACGAAATTTTTGGCCGAATACCATCTCCAACCAGGAACTGCTCACGCGGAACTGTCAAAAGATATCTACGCCATCATTGCGGGCAGACGCTGTAACTGGGTTGACCATGTCCTCAGAAGATACCTTGACACCATCACAAGAACTGCTATGCAATGGACCCCAGAAGGGCCACGTAAGAGAGGCAAACCAAAGACAACCTGGCCGAGAGCTATCGAGGCCCAGATCCAAAGCATGGGGCACTGCACGAAGGATGGTCTCCAACTGAGCACAGTGTGGACAGTTTGTTGCTTGCTGCCCTATAGGCGTGATGGCCACTGATTGCTTTGTCAGTCAGAGGCTAAGGATCAAAGAAGAAGAAGAAGAAACAGAAATACAAAGACTGAAACTGAATACAAACAACATGAAATAGAATAAATATGGACATCTGTAAACCCTTATTTCTGTTTCTGTTTTGCTGGCTAAGTGGCTTGTGTGTCTTCCGAGTGATGATAATGTGACAGCAAATGTTTGCTCTACATTTCTTACACGAATAGGCACATATTAATTCATTTATGTTCGTGTGTGTATGCGTGTGTGATGTATTTCTAACCTTCGGACCAAGAAAGAAGTACGAAGTATCATTTCTGAAGTGAGGCATTGTCAACTGTTTGGTACAAACAGGGTTTTGTTGTTGGTGGTGTTGTTGTTGTTGTTGTTGGTGGTGTTTAACTAGGGCTGCTGAGCGTCTTGCTCTTTTGCAGCCAATACCAAGTTGAAGACTCCTTGGTATTATCTACACTGTAGATCTAGGTTTTTCCTGTGGCTTCTCTGCCATTCCGAAACGTGTTGAGTTGAAGTCATGAGCTCCAGTTTCTCCAACATGGCTTACATTAAAAGGATTATCACATCTGGTCCCAAGCTAGGAGGCAGAAGCATGTGGCATTCTGAGGATTCCCCGCCATCCAAGGGGGATCTCCAAATATGCAGAGCTAAGTTACTGTGCTCTGGTTCTAAGCTCTCACAAATAATCGTCACGTACTACACAGAACAACGTCTCAGCTCCTGTCGTACATTTCCGATAGAAGAATTAAGACTAGGTTTGGTCCCTTCTGAATAGGTTTGAATGGGTGATAGACTCAGTGAGAGTTAGTGAAAGGTAATAGAATTTCCACACACGTGAGATGATAGATTTGATATAGTGGCTGTCTCTGAAAGCGAAAAGAATTCTTCTCTCTCTCACCTATCTTCTACAACAGTTGTTACAGCGTCAGACAGAGTACACCAATATACATATTACGTATATTTCTATCACTCACAGGCACGCACATACACGTGACGACAGGTAAACACACAGACGTGGGAAAACTATAACAATGATATATATATTATCTAGAACGAGCTGACCAAACACGATTATTAAGTTCAAGAGCGATTTTATTATCAGGAAAATCGGCTCACAACATCAAAGAAAGTACATCAAGGAAAAACATATACACATAGTCATAAAAAATCAAGGAAATGTTGCAAGGATGATAGCCCCGTTATAGTGTTAACTCTAGGTTTAGCCCGGCCCCGTTAAGAGAACAGATGATGGCGCCCGAGTCACCGATACATAGGGTTTGATTCTAAGAGTTGTCTTTGTTTTATCTCGTAATTATATGCACAGAGTTTGAAAAAAATCTGATTTAACCTAAGACAAAAACACAAGAACTCTAGCCTTAGCAACAAATTATGCAGATTGGGAAAAAAAAAATTAGGACAGCAACAGGGTGTCAAAGATATAATAGTGAAAATATCACTCAGACCAGCGTACACTCATTCATTCCGCCATGGCTTCTCATTCAGGTACTCACGACTTTGCTCGCTGCCTCTTGGAACACATTGATTTTAGATTTTCACACAGACTCAAAAAATGCAGTCTTCTGCCAAGAAGTCCCCAGTTCCAAAAGACGTATTTAACTTGGAGTCTCCGGGAACGACTACTTGGGTATGCAAATTTGTTCAAATGTCTGATTAAGTCACCTAACAATTATTCCAGGCGCGGGAGTTAGCAGAGCACAGTGTCAATAGCGTAGGTTTCTAAAAAAATGATGAATGTCAGGTCGGTGCCTTCCCTCAGTATAGGATTCACTTTAGTCACACCACAGATTTGTCCACAAGATATAATCTAGTCGGGAAATGATTGTTAATATTCACGCCACCAGGCAGCAAATTATATAGAGTTTCTAGAAGAAATTAAGTGCTGGCTCCAAGGTCCAGTATTTATCATTACAGTCTTTGAAAACCCGTTATAGGGATATTAGTATTTCTGTCTAACTTGCACCGTCAGATCAGTGTTACTTGAGAAAACCCACGTGGTTCAAAATAAGGACTGTCTATTTCTTCACAAGTATGGAAACTACTACTAGGTGCTGGTAAAGTTAGGGTCACCCCAAACTTTCACTGTGTGGAGGAAAAATAACACATATAATATAATAAACAGAATCTGTACTGGTTAAGACTTACATTTAAACTTGCAAGCAGAGAGCTTTGCTTATCATTTAAACTTCCCGTGACGTAAGTTATATTTAAAAATCAGCAATCCTCATAAATTAAGAACACGTGCGTATTCCGTCACCATTCATGAGGCTGGATTCTAGAGTTTATACGTTAGTTTAGAAAAATACACTCGACTGAGTATTAGCAGTTAAATTAAATTTATAAATAGCTACAATTGCCGTTATAAGCTAGAAATTTTTAATTTTTAGTCTGCTTTCCACTGAATGCTTCCCTAGAAAATATAATAGCCTACCACTTTATTTCTCTTCTGCGCTAAAGAAATAGATTAAAATGAATTAAGCGATTTAACACTTTAACACTCACAAAATCTATATATCTATCATATTAATTACCTCAACCACAGAATTACAGGTAGTCGCACAACTTAAGAATAAAATGCTGAAAATATTTCTGGAAGTCTAGAAGTTCGACAAATTGCCGAAACAAACTGAGATCTTCTCTAACAGCTATTCTGTTTTCGAGCGACCTATCTACTGTGGAGTCTATGAGCGAGAATGAAATTAAAGTTTCAAACTTGGCCAATATCTTAAAATCAGACAAAGGGCCCAAACTATTTCGCCACGCGAAATTATCTCCCCTACTCCCAACATTTACGTCCGCTTAACGCGTGTCGTAACTGTCACCTACTGACCACGATGTACGCGTGTCAGTTTCAAATCCCAGACAGCCTGACTCCATTTCAGGGCAGTTTTCACACTACAGCTGACCATGGCCCAAGTGGGCGCCGTGTCAGTTTGGGATTTTCGAGACAAATGTCTGGATACTGACCGGTGCAGATGTAAAGTATCACACCTCACCGGGACTATGCCGAGAAGAAGCTCGCGCGCTCGTTGAGAATGTAGACGATTTGCTACGTCCTGTGTTCAGCGAACCGACTTATCACGCCTTCTGACGCCCTGCAGCCCTGACATCTACGTAATATCGTCCTAGCGTGATTCTCAGTTTTGAGAAAGAAACAGGTAAAGTTTGCGAATTATATGAAAATAATATTCGCAAAACGAATGGATGAAAAATATACAGGAAAAAAATGAAATACAGAGATAATAAAAGAGAGAATTTGGGTGAACGAATAGGAAGAAGATGTAGGAAATTAAATGAATATAAACCCTACGTGACAGCTCCCTATGCCTATGTGTGTCCATAGGGAGATCCTCTTGCATGCAGACAACCAGGTCAAAGAAAGAGTTACGTCTGGGGCTCAAATAGCTCGTCCAAGCCTTGGGTGCAATGCTGGGTTCTGAATATGATTCACCACAGGGGGAATCACACACAGTGTGTGAATGATTTCAGGAGTTAATGAGGAGGTAATTAGCCTCACAGAGGTTCCTTCCACATATGTATAAAGTAGCACTGTGCTCACCTGGTGGTCATATACGGATGACTCCAGATATGCCTCCATGTATAAACAAAGATGGTAGTTTTTCATTCATTCACTGCCCTTCACCTCCCCCCCCCCTTCCGGAGCATAAGCCTTCAACAAAAGAATCCCAAGCCTTCCTGTCCTGTGCTTTCCCTTCAATGTATCTCCATGTCTTCTCCATCGTCCTTGCGTATATGTCTAATTTCCTTCTCCATGTCTTCTCCATCGTCCTTACGTATATGTCTAATTTCCTTCTCCACGTCTTCTCCATCGTCCTTGCGTACATGTCTAATTTCCTTCTCCATGTCTTCTCCATCGTCCTTGCGTATATGTCTAATTTCCTTCTCCATGTCTTTTCCATCGTCCTTGCGTATATGTCTAATTTCCTTCTCCATCTTCCTTACGTATATGTCTAATTTACTTCTCCATGTCTTTTCCATCGTCCTTGCGTATATGTCTAATTGCCTTCTCCATGTCTTCTCCATCTTCCTTACGTATATGTCTAATTTCCTTCTCCATGTATGCGTGTTGTTAGTTTCCCTCTATTTATCTCATCATGGGATCATGGGAATACCAGAACATGGACTGTCTTACAATGCTATCAAATGAATTTCTCAATGTGTTTTGTACTGAACGCCAGATTTTTCTCATATCTAGTTCTCATTGTGTTTGTCTTAATTCTTCCATCAGTTGTGTTTGTCTTCCATCAGTTTCACATAGGTGATCTTGTCATACCTTCTCAATACGTCTATGTTTTTTTTTTTTATAAAGTTCACTCGTACGTGACGATCTTTATCTTGTGTAGACGAAATCTCCATTTTCTTAAGAACAAAATGAATTGCTGCATATTCGATCATTCCGGTATATATAAATCACGCTATCTACGGTGTCTACACCACATCCTCGGTATTTCGTGGAAGGAAAAAGTGACAAATATCGAGGTGTTGTCACGTGCTGGCCTTCAAAGCATGTATGCACTGCTTGGACAGCGCATACTGTGCTGGCTTGGCCATGTCTGCCGCATGGAAGATGATCTGATCCCGAACGATATCTTCTACGGAAAACTGACAGATGGCTAAAGAAAAGCTGGGCGACCGCAGCTGAGGTTCAAAGATGTGTGCAATAGAGACATGAAGCCACTAGACATAAATTCATAAACCTAGGAGGATGAAGCTGCCGATTGTACCAAGTGGCGATGCTTTCTACGGCGCCACGTCAGATTGGACGAAAATAAGCTCTCACGGAAAGCAGAAGAGAAGAGAAAACGTCGAAATGAGCACCAGGAAAATAAGCAGCTGACGGCTGTCACCTTAGGGGCGCATTCCCAGTCAGTTATGACTGAAGGTGCTATGATATATGTATATATAGACATAATCCGGACAAGTCTAACAGTCTGTACCTTTAAGAAGAAAGACTGCATTCGAGAACAACATCCTGAAAAGCTACAAACCTTCATAAATGTGTGCTTGCGTAGAATAGAAGTAATGTAGTGATATGACATGATCACAATATGGAACTGATGACACAAAGCAGTCACGTGCTAGTGAAACAAGTGATGAGAAGAAGACACTTGAGATGGATAGGACACGCATTGTAGAAACTTGTTGATAGCGTTACCAAGGTAACCCTTGTTTTGGAATCCTCGGGGCAAGAGAGGTAGATGAAGACGAAAGAATACAAGGAGAAGAGAACTGGAGAAGGACATAAAGGAGATAAACAGGACACGGACAGACCTTGAGCTGATGCGCATGCGCCAGGAAGTTTGGCATAAATGTTTTGAAGTTCTATGTTCTTGGGAAGTAGAAAGGTGATGGATGGATCAACAGCTCTTTGGTATTATGCGCGTATAGATGAGATAATTTTTTTGGTTATTTCTTTCACAAAAACCTGGCACGTCTTCAAATTTTTTAAACCAGCACCGTAGTTTTTATTCTAAATGGAACTTTAGTGGGCGATCATGAAAAAACTGAGAACAGTATTGAAAGAAAGAAAATTGAGTGGTCTAAAACCTGTTTAATGTTATAGATAATAATAATATTGCCTGCCACGGCAGGTATGGGAGGCTTAGCGCCAGGAATCAAGACCTCCAGGACGACCCAGGGTCCGCTGGGTGAACATCATTAGACAATCTCTGAAGGACCGAGAACTAGAATGGAACCAGGCCAGGAGGAAGACAGCCGATAGGATTGTATGGCGCTTTCTCTTCCAAACCTCTACACTTCACGGTAGAAGAGGAACGATTAAGTAAGTAAGTAAGAAAATAATAATCAGGTCCCTTCGCAAATTATCTATGTCACCATCATTATCACCCTGCAGATCCCCAAGGATATAAGGCCTTCAACAAACTTGTGCCAAGTCTTACTGCCCAGTGCTATCATCTCAAGGTCTTGCCATACCCTTCATGTCTGTTTCCAGGTCTCTTCTCCATGTGTCCCGTACACTGACTTGACATTTGAATTTAAGATTTTGATTTTTGTGTTGAACTTTATTTTTTGTTATCTCCGTGTATTTCCAAATGCAGTGAAAGCTCCTCTACCCATTTGTATTCTAATTTGTTTCTCCTTGCCTGTCTTTCCAACAGCGTCTATATTACTGCTACGACATGTATATAATTCTATTTCTCTAGTGGTGTTTCTTCAATTGTTATATTGTCTGTATAATACTTCCTAATTCATCGTTCTATATATATATATATATATATATATATATATATATATATATATAAAGTAATATATATATATATATATATATATATATATAATATATATATATATTATATATATATGATAAAAATGTCTCCTCTGTGTGCGTCGTGGTCATCAGAATATTTTGATGACAAGAAAGCATACATCTAAGACATTTTATTACTCAGGGTGCAGTTACAGAAGGGCTACATATTATTCAAATTTATTTCACGTTTTCCTTCCCAACTAAAGTTTAAATCATAATTTTAAGCATTTCTGTAACTTCTGCAATCCAGAAAATGTTTTGATCATTTAATATTGCCGCACTTACAGACCCGTGAAAATGTTAATAAATTGGAATAAGGCAGCAATAAGACAACACACCCAAAATCAAACAAACAAACAATCAAACACAAACAACAACACATTCACATACACACACGCTATAATACATTGTATTATCATGTGATAAATTTATAACAGCTATCGCGGCCCCCGCCCCCCTTCCCCCCCCCCCCCCCCCCCCTTGGGGGGGGGCACCCCCGCCCCCCCCCCCCCCCCCGGTATTTACAAAAGCTATTAGGAATTCTGTTTCTACCTTTATTTATGTTAATCTCACTTTGCTGTGTATCATATTAACCGCTGCATCGGGGCAAATATATTATCACGTTTAGACGCACTGTGTTTCAGAACTGACTCGCCCAGTTTAAATAGCTATTGAAAAGGCGAATAAATATTCAAGATAATAGATAATGAATGATTCCATCATCAGCTCATTGTTCAGCGGTCGTTCCCTGTCTCTATTCTCTCAATCACTTTGCAATCTCCCGGGCAACTGTAAATAATTAACGAAGAAATTTACTCAGGGCTGGTAATGCAGTATTACTAATTCCTGGTTCCGCTTTTCCGTGTCCCTTTGTCCTCGGCCCTGTTTGCTCCCGTGCTTTCATTCACCGTTTTTCAGCATTTATTTACTCACCTTGACACTTTCAGTGCATCATGCTATTACTCGTCTACGTAATTTTACTGGCCTTCTCCGCGGTCATCATTGATAAGTTTTTTTCTGTTGAGAAATAGTCACCCGTTTTAACTCCAGGATACTTAACCCGCCATAGTCAGATCTAGTGTAACACCGTTCATTGTTTCCTGTATACATAATGTTATGGTCAGAACTAGTTTAACTCCATTCGTTGCCTCCATTAGACCAAATTTGTAATGGTCAGAACTAGTGTAACTCCGTTAGTTGCCTTCTGTATATTAAATCTGTTATTGTCGGAACTAGTGTAACTCCGTTCGTTGTCTCCATTAGTCCTAATATATGAAGGTCAGAACTAGTGTAACTCCGTTCGTTGCCTCTGTTGGACAAAATATGTTATAGTCAGAACTAATGTAACTCAGTTTGTTGCCACCATTAGATTTAATTTGTTATAGTCATAACTAGTGTAACTCTGTTCGTTGCCTTCTGTATATTTAGTCTCTTGTGGTCAGATCTAAGAATTGGGGTTGCTGTAAAACTGGAAGGTAAAGTTTTACAAAAGAACAAACTAAAAAAATAAGTATGGAGGCGGTTTTACAATTAAACGATTTTACAAAAAGCACGTGACGTTTCTAGGTCTACCCATTGTCAGAACTAGTGTACTACGAGTATTTTCATTGTCTTGTGTATTCACTTATTAATTCATAACACTTCTGTTCCCTAAGAAGTATAAAACAAAAGGTAAAGGATATTGGGAATATGGTGTTAGGCCCATATTGTCTCGAGCATCGGCACACAAGGGGTGATGTGGTCAGCATCACGTCGGCCTCCTTAATCTTCCCAGAGTTGCTCTGGTACACAATTCACGAGGCTGGGTCGACCCCTGAGCCGTTTGCAGTCTAAAAAAATCCCACCTCAACTGGGGATCGAACCATGGACCACCGAGCTAGGAAGCCAGTGCGCTAACCACTGTGCTACCACGGCTCCTAAGAAGTATAGACCTTCAATAAACGTATGCTAAGTTCTCATGCTCGTGCAATCAGCGCAATGTCTTTCTGGATCTACCTCAGCCCTGTTCGTTCTGTCTCCAGGTCTTTTCTCCGTGCTTTTTTTTTTGGCCTTCTTTATCTCTCTTTACCTGGGGATTTCAGAACTATGACTGCCTTGTAATGCTGTTAAAAGATTCCTCAGTGTGTGCCCTTTTTATCGCCAGCATCTTCTTCTCATTCCTATCCATATTTTTGTTGACGATTTAGTGGCTTATACTTTCTACAGGACGGCGTGGCTGGTCGAGTGCTCGACCCTCAATAATCACGTTTTCCGACATGCTTAGTGTTGTTGTTCGTCCATCACAGGTGATGAAGACCACTCTGTTCATCCAATTATTAGGATGTACTTAGTAGCATACACGTAAAGTCAGAACTAGTGTATTCTGCTAGTTCCCCATTACTACTTTCTGTTGAAGTTAATGTATTCATTTGTAATCACTTTTAGAAATGTGTTATTACATGGCAGAAATGTAAGAAAGGCAATAAAGCATATTTCTTTACCCTGATGAAACGAAGATTTCATTCGTCCGTCCATTAATATAACTAAACTAGTGATTTCAAACAGAAAGCTTTTCGTGTTCATAATAGATGCACAAGATCGCTAACTCTGTTTCGACTATAGCCGCCACTTCCCTCCACGAATGACAGACGACAGGCGCATGCGCCCTTGTGAGACATGGTACCACTCAGTCATGCATGTGTGACTAGAGATCACTACGTCACGCATGTGAGACGCGACACCATTCATACAAGCTTGTGAGGCGCGTTACTACTCAGCCACGTTTGTGAGACACTTTACCACTCAGACACACCTTTATCAATCTTTATAAACGACAAGTTATTTTGGATTGCACGTTACACAAGAGAGCTCCCATGAAAAGTGAAACGATGGATAGAAAAAAAACAGCTAGACTGAAGGGAAACGACTTGGGTACTCAGAAAGAGATCAAATAAGGGGAAAAAAAAGGCAAGTTTTCTGAATTCAGTTTTGTTAATATTACCAAATGCACAAAAACAGAAAATAAATGTTTAATACATTCAATTGTGTAGAACAAAAGTGAGTGGCCAGTAATCATTAATCATTAATAGATCATATAGCTCACTAATTTGTTTTATGCGTGTGTGTGTGTGTGTGTGACGAAATGGCGTATTATTGAGTAATTGTATCTGAAAATCTTCTTTTATTCCCTGTTATAGCATGTATCGAACATTTATTTTCTGTTGTTTTTTTTTTAAAGATCATTTGGTAACAATAACAAAATAGAAGTATTAAAACGTATTTTTAAAGTTACCTTGTTATGATTTTAAGTCATAACTGAATGTTACCTCCTCCATCGAGTGAAATTCGTTGTTACATTAAATTATGCTTTGAAAATGTAAACACCTACTGTAAGCTTACAAAAAAATTGGTTTAAAGCCATGTTTAAACCATAAGACACGCTGACCTAGTTGTTTAGAAACAAAATATTGATCTAATAGTATCATTCAGCATTAATAATTAATAATTAATCATTAATTTAATAGTAATATTCGTTAGACGCTGGCCCTCTTAAAATACAAAACACTATTATTATTTGTTATTTCCCTGATTTAAAAAATTCATACCCTAATAGAGTTATCTCTAACTTATTTTACATTGCTTAATTACTACATCAAATTGGCTTGGTTATTGTAAATCAAAACGTGACACATTAATTAAAAAGTACCACGAAAGGGAACTGCTAGCAAAGTTGAAGCTCTCTACGACGAGTGAAACATAGAGATTTTGATCATCAAAGATATGTAATAACGCTCAGAAGATCTTAAAGAAAAGTAGCTGAAATAGCACCCAAGAAAAGAGAAAATATGTATAGAAAACAAAATCAAAGTAGAACGATATAGATACTTATAAACAGAAAAAAGAAAGAAGCAGATCACTGTGACCAAGAAAGGAAAAAAAAAGAAACACAGACAACAAACAGGAGGAGAACTACGTATTCAGGTGACAGAAGAGAAAGAGATCATGCAAGAGAGACACCACTCACCTGTATTCTGTCCTCAGGTAGGCTTGTCTTCATAGCTAATATTTCCCTCGTCTGAACATCAGGATAGTGGGCGTCCTTAAAAGCTTTCTCTAACTCATCCAGTTGATAACTGGTAAATATTGTTCTGAAAGAAAATGTACAGAACACAAATTAGTTGCTCATTTTGCTCTTATTATGACAATGCGACATTCATCGATCATCACTACGGTTTACGCCCACTAACATAGTGGTTCTCACCATTTTTATCCAAGGTACCTGCTGTAGAATCGGCTGGGTCCTCGGGTATCCACTCCAAGACTGTTGTAGGAGTAGAACACTAAATACAGGGGTTCACTTGTCTCCATGCACGTTTTTATTGTATTATAATGGAACCAGTTGATAAAAGTTACTCTTAAAATGTTAAACTAAAAACAATGTGATTCTTACAAAGACTACAAATTTAATAAATAATTTCTACTCCTAATCACTGAGTCTAATGAGACATATATTCATCCATTTTGCTGAGATTAGGTGCCAAAGTTGATTTTTTTTAAGCTACTATCTCACTCTCTCCACAGAAAAGTAGAAAGTGCAATATAGTTAGTAAGTATAGATCATTTAGAACCGACAGGATTTTGCAGTTAGCCATATATATATATATATATATATATATATATATATACATACATATATAAACATATATATATATATATATATATATATATATATATATATATATATATATATATATATATATATATATATATGTATATATATATATATATATATATATATATATATATATATATATATATATATATATATATATATATATATATATATATATATATATATATATATATATATATATATATATATATATATATACATACATAAATAGACAATATCACTATGTGCAGCTCGTCCCATGTATTTCTTGGGGACTCATAGACAATATCACTATGTGCAGCTCGTCCCATGTATTTTTCGGGGTCTCATAGTTTTAGCGTAACCAACTAAGTTAACGTTACCCCTAAGTTTACAGACACTAGGAAGACCCAAAAGTCACTATAGGACAACAAATAATAAGACGTAGTAAGCACTCAGGAGAATCCAAAGCACTTTGTCTACGTGACAATAATTTCTCGCTGCAAAACAAAGTGCTAGTGGATCAGAACATGAGAAGATGGAGCTGGCGATGGATGTGAAGCGCATTGGGGACACCTACTGATGGCGTTACAAGGCAGAGGTTGTTATGGAAACATCAGGATAAGAGAGAGAGAGAGCGAGACAGAGAGAGAGAGAGAGAGAGAGAGAGATAGAGAGAGAGAGAAAAGTATACCGAACAACACATGGAGAAGAAACCTAGAGACATAAAGGAAAGTATATGGCAAGACCTTTAGCTGAAGACACCGGGCATTAGTTCTTGGCAAACGCTAATTGAAGGTCTATCGGTCCTTAGAGAGATGTAGGATCAGAAATGACAGAAGATTGCAAGAAAAAGTGGCGCTAGTCAAAACTGAAAACTGATCATATGACTGAATTTCATGATAGCCTAGAACGATAGAACATCTCTTTCAAAAATTGAAAGTGAGGTATTGCAGTCACATCCTGTAAGTTTGCAACTTCGCAGTGTTTATCACATCAGTATGATTCCTGCTATCTGGTGTATCTTTGGAATATTAATAAACAAAGGTTACTGCATGTCTCACTGCGTCTTCTTCGTTTTTCATAGCTCATGTTGCACATCTTCTTCTATTTTGTCTATACTTCTTCAAGTATCATGTCTGGTAGTATAGGCGAACATGTCTCTCCACAACTTCCTGTCTGCATAACTATTTTTCAATTGGATTGTTATCTTCTTCCCATGTCATGATGTGAAACTGTCCAATATCTTCTGTCGTTGTCGTCCTATGTCTCTGTGTCCTTCAAACTTTCCTGTTGTGATGATATATTTCAGCATATATCTTCTCATAATATACCCTAATAAAATAGATTGCTTCTTTCTAAAATGAGGAATAAGCAATATACTCATGTATACTCATACTGTAAGTATTTATCGACTACTGTCGTAAATTTATTTTGAGAGAAAAGAGTCTTAGAAATAGTGGTCCGGTTTAGAGTGAAAAATGATGATGGAAAGCTCAGTGATAGAAAATGTAGAGATTTAATAGTTGCTTCACAGCGAGCTGGAGGAGAGTAAAGACAGACTTATTTACGACAAATCGTTTCTCTCAATCTTCTCTTTCACTCTCCTGGTCAAACAATTATTTGCCAGTTTTCCAGACCCGCATCTGCGCGCACACCGATTTGGTGTTTTTCACACACACAGGCGACGTTGATACAAACTATATTAAACGAATGGGGGAAAAGTTGGGCTTTGGGTATATCCAACACACAGAACTAAATGAGTTTATGTGATTTTATTCACTTTAAACATCAATCACTAAAAAATATCAGATATTACATAAATTATCATAAGTACACAAATGCAAATAACAAGTTTGGAAGGGGTGAAGAAGATTGGTATCGACTAAGCCCTTCCCGCTTATTAGACAAAGATAAACCCAGTCCAAAGATAGATAATATCAGGAACACGGGTACGTTAACCTAACAGTGAAGTTAATTACTCTGAAAGAGGTGTTACAAAATTAGGTATAGGTGATAGAAAAAAACCTGTTCTTCCCAGCTGTTCTTCCCTTTACTAAGCAAATGGAAAGGAGGTGGTTTTAAACAGAGTTAACAAATTATCAACTATCCCACTTAAAGGAACAATGTAGGGTATACAGAAAAGATATATATTACCAGGTAAGCAAGTTAACAAAATGGTCACACAAAAGAATTAATTTCCTATCATTCATACACGTGCTAGCATAGGCCTTCACTCATCTTGCTCTCACTTACCGATTGTGAAAAAATCTTGCACTCCATAGAATAACACAACAGCAGTTACACCTCAAACTAAATGTATGAGTGTTTGTTCAAGTTCTAGCCCCAGATTATCGGGTAGGCGGTCAGCACATAAAAGGATCCCGTAATCGCTGGAAAATGAATCTGTAGTTGTGTCTCTTTTCTTAATAACAGTTTCTATGGGAGGGCACGGTCTCTGATACCGGGGTGAGGATGGTGTGGTCTATTTGACTATGCCGCTGATAATAAAATTCTTACGCGTGCTGGTACACTTTATCCGTGAGGTATGGTTTAAGTCCAGTGAGAAAACTAGTCACATCACTGTTCAGGAAATTATGAATTATCTCTCTGTGTCAGTAAACTAACAAAGCTCTGGCCAGTGTTCTTCTTCCCGTTACGACTTAAGTTGTTTGATGGTGCGTTAAATTTGTCTTTGGGTGTGCTTTCTTTGCTATAAGTTAGATAGCGGAATTCCAAACATAGAATCGCCTCAAAGATTAAAAATTTACACAGTCTCAACAAGTTCTGCGTCAGGGGAACTCTACACACTGTTTATGCTTTGCCTTGCTTAGATTGATTTCTTTATTGCTTTCTTAATGCTGGGATCGCAGGTACGATCACTCTGTGTGAAAGAAAAAAAAAGACATGTAATATACCGAAAACAAATAACCTTCTAAAGCGCGATGAATTTCCCGTTAAGCCTATAATACACTCGAGTATTTAATTATGTGTTTAATAAACACTGCGCGAATTCTAGTGGTTAAAAACCCACATCTATAAAACTAGGACTTAACTGAATTTATTAATTATAAATTCCTTCGCGACTTTAAAAGTTAATTTAAGCATCTATTATCTTTTGAAATAATATAATAGATAGATCATTATATTTACCACTGGAACTATTGAGATGGTTTAATTTAATAGATTTAAATTAACACAAAATCCATTTAAATAGAATGACTGAACTAGACCACTGATCACTTTACACAATATATATTACCGCTCTGCACAGAATAGAAAACACTGCAAATATATATATAAAATCCAGGGGAAAATCTATAACAAGATTTCAATAAAGCTAGTGCTTCTGTAAAAGTCTGGCCAGCGAGTGATAACGTGTCTAGTCCTAATGGTCTATTTAGCTAAAATGGAATGTAAGATGAGTGGGACATGATAAACTTGACAACTTATTTGATCTCACGAACTTTTGGGGATCTGACCGCCAAATCAAGAGAAGAAACCGCCCCCTGGTCTTCGTATCCGCTCGCTGCTGCCCGTTTCGCTTTCCCCCGTTCGCTCGGTTTCGATTGACACCGAGACGCGAAAATAGCGGCAAGCAGCTGCGTCTCGTATCAGGGACCACTACTGTCTTTGATAGCGCCGATAGTCTCCCCTAAAATCCCTCAGTTCGTCTCTTTGATCTCGTGCCGCCTACTAAATGAGTCCCGGTGGAATGAGTTCTGGCAAACGAAAAGTTACAACAAATGTTCAGGGGTTCTAATGTTATGAAAAGCTAAAAGTCCCTTTAAATCATCCATCATATCAGGGAGAATTCACTTGTCAAACTAGACGTACGTCACAATCGTCCCCACTTTTAGACATGAAACCTTTTTTCATGTTTCATTTTTTGACAATGGAGGTGACCTGATTGGTGATTTTAGGATGAGTGGTATCTTCAGTTTGCTCTTCTTCCTCTGTAGACCAGTTTCTACTCAGGAAATCAGCCCCGACATTCTGTCTTCCCGGAATATATTCCACTTTGAAAGAATAAACGCTTAAAAGGAGGGCCCAACGCATGATCCTAGCGTTAAATTCTTTATTGGCACCAAGAAATGCTAAATGAGCGTGGTCTGTTTGCACCGTGAAAGATGTACCATAAAGAAACTCATGATGGCGTCTGATACCGTCAATCAGAGCAAGACATTCCCTTTCAACTACGCTGTAGTTCCGTTCCACTTTATTTAATTTCCGACTGCCATAGGCAACTGGAAATAGCATGTTCAGGTCGCTGTCATCGGCTTGAAGCAGTGTTGACCCGATGCCCTGACCTGACGCGTCGACTCTCAGTACAAAAGGTTTCTTGAGGTCAGGCAACCTCAAGATGGGGTATGCAGACAACTGTCCTTTCAAAGTGCTATACGCGTGTTCGCACTTTTGATCCCATATGACCTTATCAGGACAACCTTTCTTTGTGAGGTCAGTCAGCGGTGCTGTCAGTCCGTTGAAGTTCTGGATGTACTTCTGATAGTATGCACATAGCGATATGAAGGAACGTGCGTCTTTCTTCGTTCGGGGTCTTTTTGCTGCCACTATTTTCTCCACGTTCCTCTTAATAGGCCAACTGCATCCGTGAGAAATAGTGTGCCCCAGGAAGTCTAACTGTTCAAAACCGATGAGACATTTGCTAGGTCTGGCTGTAAGACCAGTTTCCTGTAGTCTCCTGAGGAGCATAGCAACCGTAGCAATATGTTCTTCATAGGTTTCCGATGCAATTAAGATGTCATCCATGAAATTATGGATATGGGGACTTTGCAAAGGTTGTAGAAGCTTCCTCATCATCCTGGTGAACACTCCTGGTGCGTTATGCAAACCGAACGGCATCACGTTAAATGTGTAATGTCCTTCACTAGTGCTGAAAGCTAACAAAGGTTTAATTTCCTCCTTGACTGGTATTTGATAATAACCTTTGCTGAGGTCAATCTTGGAGAAAATCTTTGCTTTGCTGAGCTTGGTGAACAACTCAGAAACAGTTTGGAGAGGTTCGGGCTGGAATTCCGTTACAGCGTTTAGCAACCTGTAATCAATGCACAGCCGAACTTCCTTATTGGGCTTCTGCAACAGCACTACACTCGAGCTGTAAGGAGATGTAGACTCACTGATAATTCCTGCCTGACGCAGCTTGTCTATTTCTCCGCGAAGTGCATCAGCTTTAGCGTACGGGATGGGGTAAACTCTGGTTTGAACAGGGGTCTCGTTTGTTAATTTCATATCAAATTGAATGAGATTTGTTCGACCAGGTACATCCGTTAAGACTGCACTGTACTGTTTTAGTAGAGCCCTGGTTTCTGTTTGTTGTTCTGGTGAGAGATTGTCGCCGAACTTGACATCTTTAAAGGATTCTGTGGGTTGCAATGGATACTCCATGCAACCATCATCATCTTCCTCGTCTTCCGTTGCTATGGCGACAGCCAGGAGATGCTCGGAGGATGGCACCGGTCTTTCCAAATATTTCTTTAGCAGATTTATGTGGAAGACCTTCTCCTTTCCTTTGATGGAGATCTTGTAGTTGGTACGTGAGATCTTTTTAAGGACGGTAAACGGTCCTTGCCATCCGATGCGAAGTTTATTGCTTCCGGTTGGAAGTAGCAATAGGACTTTCTCCCCTGGTTGTAGTTCTCTCTCTTTTGCAGCTTTGTTGTATCTTTTAGTAATTTTAGCGCGGGCTTTCTTAAGGTTGGTAGTAGCTAGATCCCATCCTAGCTTTAGCCTTTCCTTAAGCTCAGATACATACTTGCTTGCAGAGACGACTGTCTCGTCAGCCTTCTGGTCTGTCAGGGACCGAAGTAAGGCTTCTAGTGGCCCCTTAATAGGTCTGCCAAATAAAAGTGTAGCTGGCGCAAAACCCGTAGACGCTTGGGGTACCTCTCGGTAGGCGAATAAGGCAGCCGATATATATTGGTCCCAGTCTTCCGGTTTCTCCTGACCCAGCTTACGTAACATCATGGTGAGGGTACCGTTAAAACGTTCCACGAGCCCATTTCCGGCCGGATGGTAGGGACTTGTGTGGATATGTTTGGCCCTCAAGATCTTAAAGATCTCCTCCATTAACAGGCTACGGAATTGGGATCCATTGTCCGTCAAAACTTGTTGAGGGAATCCCAACCGTGTAAAAATTTGCACAAGGGCTTCTGCGACATGCTTGGAATTAGTGCATGGTAGCGGTACGGCTTCAGCCCACATAGTGCAAGTGTCAACTAAGTTCAGGATGAACCTGTTCCTTCTTTTGGTCTTTTCCAGAGGACCAATAATGTCGACAGCAACCCGTTCAAATGGAGTCCCTACTATTGGCATTTGCCCCATAGGTACTGGGGGTGTCAAGTGCTTGGGTGCTACCCGTTGGCACTGGGCGCAGGATTTCACATACCTGACAATGTCAGAGTTCATTCCTGGCCACCAATAGTGGTTTTTTATTCGCTGAATAGTGGCGTTTTGTCCCATATGTCCGCTAAAGGGAAGAGAGTGCCCCATTTCTAAGATCTGGTTTCTGTACTGCGTCGGTACTAGGAGCTGGTTATTCCCCGTGTCCGGGTTGCCCGTTCTACGATACAATACACCATCCTTAGAAAAAATGTCTCCGTTGTGTCTGGGGTCCTTAGCCATGGGCAGTTTTTTAAAGCAGGGCGCCAGAGTAGGGTCCTTTTTGTTGCGCCTCCTTCAGTTCATTCGGCAACAAGTTTGGCGCAGGCTCCCTCTCCTTCTTGGCTTGCCCTCTTGTGGTTACCGCTGCCACAATCGGCTCCTTAGGTCTCCCAATGAACACATATCTACATCCCAGGATAACTGGGTAGATCGGATCATCCATTATGGCCGCTTTAATAACTCCTCTGACAAAGTCAGAGTGTATTTCTACCAGTGCGATAGGAAGCGTCCTGGGTGCATCACTCCTGAAAACTCCACTAAGTTTGACGGTTTCCTCTGTCTCCTGACCGGGTTTGACTAGGTGCCTAGCGACAATACAGTCAAAACTTAATCCAGGGTCAAAAAGACAAGTAGTAGAGGTACCGTTCAAAATTACAGTTCCTCGAGTTGAGGGTCGGTCCCCCTCAGGTTGAGAATCACTGACATTGACTCTACCTTTCGAGGCTGTATGCAAACATCCAATGCGGTTTGCACCGGTTTGTTTGCCCGGATCAGACGTTCCTGGTGTAGGGGTCTTCCCTTTTCCTTGACCTTGGTGGCCGCGCTGCCACGTAGGCTTGTTGGGTTGATCAGAATTTGTGTTGGGGGGGTATCGGGTTTTGTAGAATTTCGATTTTTCCTGGGGGGTTTCTGGGTATTGTTATCTCGTTGGTTATAATGTTGAGAGGAAGTGGAAGAATAGGATGCCTGCTCTAGATTCTGTTTTCGAGATGGCTCATCGGTGGGTTTACGTTTAGTGCTGGGAAGTTCGGCCATTGCATTGCTATAGCGTTCGGCTTTATTGAGTATGTCTTCAAGCCTGACTGCCCCCTGTTCCGCCAAAAATCTACGTGTTTCATTCGACAAAGTGGATTTTATCTGCTCCACGAGAACAAGTTCGAGGAGTCCATCATATGAAAGAGGTAGGTCAGATAATTCAATGCACTTTGTCAGATAACCCGTGAGACGTGAAGAGAACTGGGGAAATGTTTCCGTGCTCTCTTTTCGGCTGTTTCTGAACAACTGCAGAAACTTTCGGGCAGTCATCTCAAACTGCTGTAGTAAGGCCTTTTTCAACATGTCGTAATCATGTTGATTCGGTCCCAGCTTTGTGTACACGTCATAAGCTTTGCCTTTCAGTGACGTTGAAAGTTTGAGCGCCCAGCGGGTACTCTCTAACCCATAAAGATTCGCGAGTCTCTCGAATTTTTCTAGGTAGCTGTCAATTTTTTCGTTAGGGCTAGGAAAAGATTCTAAAGAAAACGACATAGCAGTTAATTGGGCAGACTGAGTACTGGAGAGGTCCATTGATTGAGACTGGGGCGAAGACGGCTCTCCGTTAGTCGAAGTAGAGGTGCCCCGACTCTCTAGAGCCTTAAGCGCCAGTTGATGCTGTCTTTCCTTGTCTCTCTCTCTCTCTCTGCGAGTTTCCATCTCTGTTTCAATTTTCTTCTGTTCCAAAAGACGTTCTTCCGCTTCTTTCTTATCTGTCCTCTCCTGGGCTTCTCTCCTCTCTGTTCTTTCTTTCTCTTCCTTCCTCTCAGCTTCTGCTCTCTGTTGCTCCGCCTTCCTCTCAGCTTCGGCTCTCTGTTGCTCCGCATCATATATTTCCAATTCCTGGTTAATAAACGCGTTTGCAGCTTCTGCATCTAATCCTGCCTCTTTCGCTTCCAGCCTCAAGATGGACCTCATCTTTATCCTCTCTGCCATTGTTAAAGAATAAGATGAAGTATGCCTAGAGAACTAGTAAGAAGCAACGCGAAAGGGAGGAACTCTGAACCGCTACGAGAAAAAAAACCCCAAGTATAAATTTACCTGTGTTACCTCCTACCTGTACTGTGCAAACTTATCGCTGCTATTATCTGGCAATTAAGGCTCTAAACGCAAGCGACTATGCCACTAAATGGTAAGTTACACTGGAAAAGAATCTACTTTTACTAACAGTCGAGAAAAATTTATATTAAAACAATTTAAAAGAAAAAAAATTTTCCCTAAATTTTTTAATCTCTGACAACAAACTCCGTCCCTAAAGTCAATTATTGAGATGAGACGTTGTTAACTTAATTTTTCAAAATCAGAACAATCCGTCTTTAGCTAAGCTCAACTCTTTTTAACTTCAAAAACCTTTGTGACTGTAAAACAATCACGCAATCCCAGCAACTCTTATAAAGAAAGAAATTTAATTCTCTCCGCCAGAGGATAATTATAATAGCAAATATATTTGTTTATCTGTACTTTCTACTGCTGTGGAGAGAAAACAACTGTAAATATGCTGTGTGGACAACCCAAATACTTAAAGAACGTTTGTCTAGGGGTGTATCTATTTATTTATTTCCCTAATTCACAAAGACAAATCATTCACACTCTACCTAGTTAGATACAAACTAAATCAGACTCAAAATATCTTTATCCCGGCTATGCGATTGCCTCAATTGTAGCTCAAGATCCCAGAACCAGCCCACAATTATGTGTGCATCAAATGTATCTCAAAATTATCCCGGCGAGCCGGCCAAATATTGTCGTAAATTTATTTTGAGAGAAAAGAGTCTTAGAAATAGTGGTCCGGTTTAGAGTGAAAATGATGATGGAAAGCTCAGTGATAGAAAATGAAGAGATTTAATAGTTGCTTCACAGCGAGCTGGAGGAGAGTAAAGACAGACTTATTTACGACAAATCGTTTCTCTCAATCTTCTCTTTCACTCTCCTGGTCAAACAATTATTTGCCAGTTTTCCAGACCCGCATCTGCGCGCACACCGATTTGGTGTTTTTCACACACACAGGCGACATTGATACAAACTATATTAAACGAATAGGGGAAAAGTTGGGCTTTGGGTATATCCAACACACAGAACTAAATGAGTTTATGTGATTTTATTCACTTTAAACATCAATCACTAAAAAATATCAGATATTACATAAATTATCATAAGTACACAAATGCAAATAACAAGTTTGGAAGGGGTGGAGAAGATTGGTATCGACTAAGCCCTTCCCGCTTATTAGACAAAGATAAACCCAGTCCAAAGATAGATAATATCAGGAACACGGGTACGTTAACCTAACAGTGAAGTTAATTACTCTGAAAGAGGTGTTACAAAATTAGGTATAGGTGATAGAAAAAAAACCTGTTCTTCACAGCTGTTCTTCCCTTTACTAAGCAAATGGAAAGGAGGTGGTTTTAAACAGAGTTAACAAATTATCAACTATCCCACTTAAAGGAACAATGTAGGGTATACAGAAAAGATATATATTACCAGGTAAGCAAGTTAACAAAATGGTCACACAAAAGAATTAATTTCCTATCATTCATACACGCGCTAGCAAAGGCCTTCACTCATCTTGCTCTCACTTACCGATTGTGAAAAAATCTTGCACTCCATAGAATAACACAACAGCAGTTACACCTCAAACTAAATGTATGAGCGTTTGTTCAAGTTCTAGCTCCAGATTATCGGGTAGGCGGTCAGCACATAAAAGGATCCCGAAATCGCTGGAAAATGAATCTGTAGTTGTGTCTCTTTTCTTAATAACAGTTTCTATGGGAGGGCACGGTCTCTGATACCGGGGTGAGGATGGTGTGGTCTATTTGACTATGCCGCTGATAATAAAATTCTTACGCGTGCTGGTACACTTTATCCGTGAGGTATGGTTTAAGTCCAGTGAGAAAACTAGTCACATCACTGTTCAGGAAATTATGAATTATCTCTCTGTGTCAGTAAACTAACAAAGCTCGGGCCAATGTTCTTCTTCCCGTTACGACTTAAGTTGTTTGATGGTGCGTTAAATTTGTCTTTGGGTGTGCTTTCTTTGCTATAAGTTAGATAGCGGAATTCCAAACATAGAATCGCCTCAAAGATTAAAAATTTACACAGTCTCAACAAGTTCTGCGTCAGGGGAACTCTACACACTGTTTATGCTTTGCCTTGCTTAGATTGATTTCTTTATTGCTTTCTTAATGCTGGGATCGCAGGTACGATCACTCTGTGCGAAAGAAAAAAAAGACATGTAATATACCGAAAACAAATAACCTTCTAAAGCGCGATGAATTTCCCGTTAAGCCTATAATACACTCGAGTATTTAATTATGTGTTTAATAAACACTGCGCGAATTCTAGTGGTTAAAAACCCACATCTATAAAACTAGGACTTAACTGAATTTATTAATTATAAATTCCTTCGCGACTTTAAAAGTTAATTTAAGCATCTATTATCTTTTGAAATAATATAATAGATAGATCATTATATTTACCACTGGAACTATTGAGATGGTTTAATTTAATAGATTTAAATTAACACAAAATCCATTTAAATAGAATGACTGAACTAGACCACTGATCACTTTACACAATATATATTACCGCTCTGCACAGAATAGAAAACACTGCAAATATATATATAAAATCCAGGGGAAAATCTATAACAAGATTTCAATAAAGCTAGTGCTTCTGTAAAAGTCTGGCCAGCGAGTGATAACGTGTCTAGTCCTAATGGTCTATTTAGCTAAAATGGAATGTAAGATGAGTGGGACATGATAAACTTGACAACTTATTTGATCTCACGAACTTTTGGGGATCTGACCGCCAAATCAAGAGAAGAAACCTCCCCCTGGTCTTCGTATCCGCTCGCTGCTGCCCGTTTCGCTTTCCCCCGTTCGCTCGGTTTCGATTGACACCGAGACGCGAAAATAGCGGCAAGCAACTGCGTCTCGTATCAGGGACCACTACTGTCTTTGATAGCGCCGATAGTCTCCCCTAAAATCCCTCAGTTCGTCTCTTTGATCTCGTGCCGCCTACTAAATGAGTCCCGGTGGAATGAATTCTGGCAAACCAAAAGTTACAACAAATGTTCAGGGGTTCTAATGTTATGAAAAGCTAAAAGTCCCTTTAAATCATCCATCATATCAGGGAGAATTCACTTGTCAAACTAGACGTACGTCACAACTACCTGTGTCTCCTCTTTTTTTTCTTTTTCTTGCCCTGTCCTGCCAAGCGAAGATGATCAAAATCAGGACTATCCCTGCAATCTTTGTCGCTGACATCTAGGACATATAAAAGTTAAAAACAGTTATTGTTGACATCTAGCACATATACAAGTTAAAAGTTATGGTTAACATGTTGAACATATTAAAGTAACAAAGGTTAACTTTGACATCTATAAGAGTTAAATGTTATCAAAAGTTATCGTTAACATCTAGCACATATACACGTTAAAAGTTATAGTTAACATGTTCTTGTTCTTCTTTGATCCTTAGCCGCCGACCGTCAAAGCAGTCAGTGGCCATAACGCCTAGTGGCGTCTTGTAGGGCAACAACAAATTGATTCCACTTTGCTCGGTCGGCGGCCATCCTTCGTACAGTGCCCCAACTCTGGTTCATTCTTTGCATCTCAGCCTCCACAGTCCTCCGCCAGGTTGTTTTTGGTCGGCCTCTCTCTCGTTTTCCTTCAGGGGTCCAAAGCATAGCGGTTCTTGTGATGGCATTGGGGTCTCTTCTGAGGACATGGCCAACCCAGCTCCAGCGTCTGCCAGCTATGATGGTGTGCATGTCCTCTTGCTTGCTCCGAGTAAGCAGATCTTGGTTGGTGATGGTATTCTGCCAAAAGATTCGGTGAATTTTTCTTAGGCATGTTGTGTGAAAAGAGGACAATTTCGACATTTCCTTCTCTGTAACTCTCCAGCATTCCGCACCATAGAGAAGCACAGAAAGCACACAGCTCTGATATAATCTTAATTTTGTGCTTGTGCTGTATTGAGAGGACTTCCAGATGTTGTTTAGGCTAAAAAAAGGCTGTTCTTGCCTTATTCATTCTGATGTTGATATCTTTGCCTGCTCCGCCGTCTGGTGTTACTATGCATCCTAGGTATGTGAAGGTGTCTGTCTGTACCAGTTGCTGATTCCTTACTGATATGAGCTCAGGGTTGCTCACATTGAGCGTCATGACCTCTGACTTCTTTAAATTGATGTTCAAGCCCACCTGCTGGCTAAACTTATTAAGTCTATCCGTTTTTTCCTGGATGTGTTGATGTAAATGTGCTAGTAGTGCAATGTCATCTGCATATTCCAGATCTTCCAATGTAGACAATGTAGTCCACCTTATTCCTCTTGGACTGCCCTCTGTTGTCTGGCACATCACCCAGTCTATGACTGTTAAAAATAGAGTGGTTGATAAGGATCATCCCTGTCGTACTCCTGACTTCACCTCAAACATGTTGAACATATAAAAATAATAAAAGCTAACGTTGACATCTAAAAAAGGTAAATGTTATCAAAAGTTATCGTTGACAAGTACGATATATATTAATTAGAAACATTAGCGACAGTGATTGTTGACTTCTGGAACTTACGTTAAGTTCAAAACAGAAGGTACTGTTAACATTTAGAATACATACTAATTTAAAAAAAATTTTTGCTGACATCTAGGAATCATAAATTAACAACAGTAATTGTTGACATCTAAGACATACGTTAACAAAAGTTAATGTTGACATCAGGAATTGACGTTAATTAACAGAAGTTTTCACATCTGATCACACTGTGTGTCGACATTTTTAAACAAAATTAGAAAGTCAACAATAATAGAAAGTTAACATTCTATCATTATTATTTTTCTTTGCGCTCATTGCGGAACATGGAACCAGTGCATCTAGCCCACGTGCAGGAATCTTGCTCCAAAAAAATTAACATCCACTAGCAGTGTTGTTTTCTGTGACAATTTGTTTTACATGATGAGGTTACCAGTCCAAGCTCATATTAGTCGCCTTGTACGACATGCCTGAGGGTGTATTAGACCATTTCTCTCTGTGTCTCTTCATCAGAGACCCCCTGGAACTACGCAGAGCTAACTGTCTAAGGCGCTGCTGAAGTATCACGGCCCTGGAGTTGCCATAATTCGTGAAAGAACACTAACATGTATAATATATATATATATATATATATATATATATATATATATATATATATATATATATATATATATATATATATATATATATATTACATCTAACCAATTTATTTACTTTTCGACATTATAGCATTGTATTGATCTGTTAAGAAATTAGCTTGCGTGGATATGATGTTCTGAAATCTTGGTGTCTGTAGCTCGAACGAATGCAAAGATTACTAACGTTGCATTCTTCATCTTCTTCTTCGTACACTCTCAGACGTCTGCTTGATTGTTTTCAAAGACAGTAGTGGTCATCTTGAGGCTATTTGTATCTCCATGAAGTTTTTTTTTTTTTTTTTTGCCCACGAATGGTACTGGGAATACGTCCATGTGTGCTTTCTCTGTTGCTCATATGTTGGGTATCGTTGAAGCAGATGGTCAGCAGTGATTTTATCTGTGCCATAGTTACACTGATCGATAGTTCCTATCATTACCTGGTTATTGAATAGATGGTATTCCAGTCTGTTGTGACCCGTGCGAAGTCTGAAGATTACCACTTGTACTCTTCTGCTGAGCTGGTAATATGCATTATTTTGTGTGTGTGGCTTCGATGCTCTGCATACAATTTGTTCTTGTATCTGACAAAACTCTTTGGCTCTTCGAAAGTTAAGCTTTCAACGACGCATAAATAGTTTTACTCGCAGTATTTTCACGGACATCTTCCAATTGGCAGAATGGTTAAAGCGCTTCCAGAGTTACAGGGTTCCGGGATTGCAACCTCGTAGAGTCGCGTCCCACTCTACCCAGCTATGAGCGGGTACATCTGCTCCTGAGTTAAGGAAGCCAATAGCAGAAGTGAAGGGAACAGCTCTTCCCATCTCATAAAGCTAGACCTACTATCGTGTAGTTTCTAACACTTCACTTTCCTACTTCAGGATCTACAATGCGACTACCTTTTCCTGTGCCTTTTACTTGTAATAGAATTCAAAACGTGAGTTTCGCGTTTTCACAATAAAATTACAATTGGTGAGTGTTGTGGTTTTAATTTAAGTAGTAAATGTTTTTAGACCAAGAGGTCTTTTATATTTGGACATACGCCCTAATATAACCGACTAGGTTGAACGGGACGCGCCTCGCCAAAACAAGGAAAAATTTTAAAATTTTAATGTTTACTTTATCTAAGTGACGCAAAGAATTACGTACACAACAGTTAAGATAAAGAATATATGTGACCAAAATACGTTGTATATTAAATTGCGTAATTAAGACTTCCGATAACTGTCGGAAAATAACGGTGCTTTCTTTCAAAGAACGCCAATGATCGTTACAGTGGCGTAAAGAAGAAATAGTATATGGCTTGGCGATATGTGGTAAGGAAATATATGGCCTGAAGACAAGCGATAAGGAAATACCTGGTTTGGAGACAATTGATACGGAAATGTATGGCTTGGAGACAACTGATAAGGAAATGTATGGCTTCGAAACAAGTGATATGAAAACATATGGCTTGGAAACAAGTGATAAGGAAATTTATGGCCTGGAGACAAGTGATAAGGAAATATATGGCTTGGAGACAAGTGATCGGTAAATACATGTCTTGGTTTCACGTGATAAGAAAATACATGGCTTGGAGACGATTAATAAGAAACTACATGGCCTGGCGACAAATGATAAGAATAAGTACTTTATAATAAACACTGTTAAAAAAGAACTTTGACGAGACAAGAACATAATTCATGGTTGTCAGTACTTGTGAAAACAACACACATGATTACGTTAATGATATTTAGGAACTATACTGTTGCCAGTCCTGATTATAAAATGGGCGGTTATTGTTTTGTAATATTAATAAAGACTTAGTTGTGATTTTTAAATAAAAGACAGTAAAAAAGCACACACACAAAAAAACTTTATGAAAGACATTATCAAATGACAATCCAGAATCAAAGTAACCACACACCACCTATCACGAGAAGTCATTAATTTACCCAGTATTCTGTTTACATCATTTTAAAAATAAAAAACTTTACACATTCCAGACATTCCAAATTAAAGGACTTTAGGTCGGATAATTAATAACTCTCTGAACCCAGCGTCCAACGGTGCTCCTATCGACTACACAACCTCTATAAACTGATAAACTTGACCTCAGCATATTTTTGACAGATACATTTGATGATTTCTTTACATAAATTTGAAGCATAGAATTTTGTATTGAAATAATCACACAACTCTTTATCTTCTTTTTCTTCCTTTGTTCTCAAATAACCACATCTATCTATCTGATAATGTTGGCAGTCCGCCTCAGGCTTCTCTTATTACCATACAGTATCGCTCTTAACTGGGTTGGAGAAGGTCATGCTGACACTCCGCTCCTATCGTGACACCGAAAGTCTTTTAGTACGTACTTTGGTTTTATTTTTTTGTTGATTTTTTTTTTGGTCCTCCCCACATAGACACATATGTCTCTGAATCCAGTTTTTTTTTTTTAAACAGAGTGTATCTGAGTCAACAATTGCCTATTCTTAGTCTGAAAAGTATTATTTAATCTCTTCTTGGTATTGAGTAAGTATGGTACTCCTTATCTGACCTTACCAAAAAGTTGTTGTGTCCCACACTGTACGAAATGGGATCTACTGTGTTTGAAAAAAAGAATGATTTATAATAAACAGATGCTGATTTATTACTCCATAAGGGAGATTGCAGGGTAAAGGTAATTCCATAACAGATACTGATTTACTACTCCGTAAGGGAGATTCCAGGGTAAAGGTAGTTCCATAACAGATACTGCCGTAGTGGAGTGAAGAGTTAAAGACTTCACTATACTAGGTCCAGCTTCGAGAGCTGTAGTGACCAGATCCCTTCCTTACTGTCTGTGCATTCCTTAACTCAAGAACAAAGTCAAGTACCCATTTACAGCTGGGTAGACTGGCGCGTCACGCCACGGTTTTTTTTACCCAGTACCTTTGCCGCGAAAGGCCAGCGCTACTCTGCGATTTACCTCACACAAATTAAGTGTTTCCACTAATGAGACTGAGAAATCTAAAAGAGATATACTCAGTCCGTAAGCAGATGCTGTAAGAGGGAAGTAAAGTGTTAGAGACTTGACTACACTAGGCCCTGCTTTATGAGATGGGGTAACCAGTTCCTGTCCTTGCTGGAATTGCTTTCTCTAAGTCAAGAGCAGAGTCAGGTAACCATTTACAGCTGGATCGACTGGAACGTGACGCTACCAGATTACGAGCCTGGAATCCTGTAACTTTTCCCCGAGAGGACAGAGCTCTAACCATTCTGCTTATGGAAAACTTACTGAGAAATCTACGCCACACCAAAATGAAGAAGATATAAGATTTGAGTGTCGGAAGTACCAGTAGTAGTAGTAATAGTTGTAGTAGCTCCTTCAGTGATAACTTACTGTGGGAATGCGATCATAAGTTAACAACCCTCAGCTTCTTTATTTCCTGGTGTCTGTCTCGGCGCTTTCTTTTCTCTTCTGCTTGTTGTGAGAGCTTCTTTTCGCCCAGTCTGAGGTGCGCCGTAGGGAGCATCGCACTTGATGCGATCGGCAGCTTCATCTTCCCAGGCTGCTGGAATTATGTCCAGTACCTTCAAGTCTCTCTTGCACACCTCTTTGAACCTCAGCTGTGGTCACCCGGCTGTTCTTTTGTCGTCTTTCAGTTGTCCACAGAAGAAATTCTTTAGGCATGCGACCATCTTCCATGCGGCGGACAATTATTATTTCACAATTTCCATGTGTCGGACGGAAGACATTCAAGTGATGTGATCGTTTTAGCTTACTCAAAGTGTTAGAAAGGAAATTAGTAGTCGATTTTTCTTTTAAACTTAAAGCAGTAGCTAACTTAACTTCATGTTTGGTGTTACACTGAAGCAACATGTAATTATAAAAATCCTGTAATGTAAGACAAAAAATGTGTTTCTATTTCAAATTCTTCATTTCATTTCATAACCCTCCACTCCCAAAGGAGCATAGGCCTTCAACAAACACATGCCTAGTCCTCCTGTCACGTGCCATCATCTCAAGTTCTTTCCACGTTCTCCTTATCATTTTCACCTCTGTTTCCAGCTCTCTTCTCCATGTGCTTCTTGGTCTACCTCTGCTTCTCTTGCCCTGGGGGTTCCAGAACAAGGACTGCCTTGTAATGCTATCAACAGGTTTTCTCAGTGTGTGTCCTATCCATCGCCATCGTCTTCTTCTCATCTCTTGTTCCACTGGCACTTGTCTAGTTCTTGTCATCAGTTCCACGTTGGTAACCTTGTCATACCATTTTAATCCCTCTATTCTACGCAAGCACCCATTTACGAAAGTCTGTAGCTTTTTGGTAGTTGTCTTTGTTGTTCTCCATGTCTCAGAGCCATACAATAGGACTGACTTCACATTTGAGTTGAAGATTCTTATTTTCGTGTTGGATCTGATTTCTCTTGATCTCCATATATTTCCCAATGCAATGAAAGCTCCTCTTGCTTTTTGTATTCTTATTTTGATATCACTGTCTGTCCCTCCAACTTTGTCTATATTGCTGCCAAGATATGTGTACGATTCTACATCTTGTATTGGTACTTCTTCAAGTTCAACCCTGTTATCATTACCTGCATTTATTCTCATTATCTTTGTCTTTTCCCTGTGTATTTTCAGACCCAATTGCTGTGACCTCTCATCGAGTGTTTTCAATTTGTCCTGCATCTGATCACGGTTATGGGACAGAAGAGCTAAGTCATCAGTAAAATCCAGATCATCCAACTGCTTAGTCAGAGTCCACTGGATTCCATTTCTGTTGTGTGTTGTCGATGTTCTCGTAACCCAGTCTATTGCTAGTAAGAAAAGAAATGGAGACAAGAGGCATCTCTGTCGCACTCCTGTTCTTATCCCAAACGGTTCTGTAAGCTGTCCTTCATGAAGAACTCTGCATGTCATGTCTTCATATGTTTTCTTGATTAAATTAATGATCTTCAGGGGAACTCCATAATGCCTCATAAATTTCCAAAGTGATTCTCTGTCTACACTGTCAAATGACTTTTCGTAGTCCACAAATCCGATTTATAGTGGTGAATTCCATTCCAGACTTTGTTCAACTATTATTCTCAAAGTGGCTATCTGGTCTGTACAGGATCTGTTTTGTCGAAAACCTGCTTGTTCATCTCTCAGTTTCTTGTCTATGGACTCATTTCAAATTCTACTAAACAAAAAAGACTTGTGTAAAAACATCTAATGACCAATTTTTCACAACAAATCTGGTATAACAATTGCCACTTTTATTTTTAAAAAGTGAGGCAAGTTTTAACGAAATACTTTATAAAGTGAGGTAAGGCTTAACCAAATACTTTATAAAGTGAGATAAAGTTTAACCAAATACTTTATAAAGTGAGGTAAAGTTTAACCAAATACTTTATAAAGTGAAGTAAAGTTTAACCAAATACTTTATAAAGTGAGGTAAAGCTTAACCAAATACTTTATAAAGTGAGGTAAAGTTTAACCAAATACTTTATAAAGTGAGGTAAAATTTAACCAAATACTTAATAAAGTGAGGTAAAGCTTAACGGTAATTTTTACTAAAAGTAGCATCAAACACTATTAAACACTTTTGGACATATCAAGAAACATTGCAGGTTAATGAAGTCTTCACTTGAAGAAAAGTAGAGAGGATAACTGTTTTGAGAACAACGGCAACACGAAAAGGTAAAAGGTAAAGGCAATCTTATAGCAGATAACTGCCGTGTGGGAGTGATCTGTTAGAGACTTCACCTACACTAGGCATGAACATTTATGAGGATGACGTGACAATTCCCTTACTCACTGCCTTTTCCTTTTCTAGCTGAAGAGTAATGTCAGGATCTCTTTTTTATAAACTTAATCTTGTGGTAACTTGGTTTCGAACCCTGTACCTTTGTCTCGAGAAGCAAAAGCTCTAACTACTCTGCCACTTGGAGACTCTACAGTAATAAAAAAGTTAAGAAAATATGAAGAGATGGGGCATAGTGAGCACATTTTTTGGGGGGGGGGGGGGGAAGTGGAAGGGGGGGGGCGGGGGGGAAGGTGGAGACGGGGAGGGTGTACCATACCGGTAAACGACAGCAAATGTTGGTGATGAATTAGAAACTACCCATGGAAACAGAGACGACATTTTTTGGATAACTAGTGTAAAAGCTCGTCATAGACGGGAATTAAATTCAAAAGCACCAATACCTAACTTTGGCGCATGCACACCAACCTTTGCGCACTTTTCTTTGTCGAGTGTTTCTATTTTCGGGAGAGTACATATAAGGGAAACAATACAATTAATGTCTAACTTTCAACCAGAGTTGCATCTTTTAGCGTTATTGACAGAAAAAGCTGGGATTTTATCTATATTGATGAAAGACAAGTGGAAAATTGAAAGAAATAACAGCGTTTAGTTCATCAGAACGTGGTACCAGTTATACTTAGTGATTACATTGTGATATACATGTCTACATACTTCGCAGCAAATATGTTTTACAGATTACGAAAGCCAAGAACGGTACAAAGCAATTTTAATTGTTATGTATAACATTTTGGTGAATGTAATGAAAGTTAATTTTTGAAATGGTGCAATCCCTTTATAGTGGGGATTTTTCATTATTTGAACAAACTGTTTAATCACTTTCATCTAATTAGAATTTTTACTGTTAAGAAGAGCAATATAAATTTAAAATGAAGTAAATGAACTTAAAAAGATAATGACATAGAGTAAACTAGGACATATACATTCTGGACATGTGGACAAAAACAATAACAATGGATCTGTGATCTTTTTTTTTAACGTTTTTTTTAAATCCTTTATAATCAAAACAGATGTTCTCAGTTAAGATTCAATTTAGACAAATTGAAAGATCCAGAAATCGCGGGAATCTTTGAGGCAACTGTTGGAGGAAAATTCGCAGCTCTCAACTTTTTGGAGGATGATATCAACTCAATCACAGAGAACATGAAAGACGTGCTCATTGAATCAGCAACAGAAATACTTGGTAAAAGAAAGAAAATAAACAAACCATGGGTTACAGATGAAATTCTGAAGTTATGTGATACACGGCGAGAAATGAAAAAGGTTAAGAAAGAGGTTCCTGAAGCAGCATGGCAATACAGTATGGTGAATAAAAATATTAGAAAGAAAATGAAACAGGCCAAAGAAAAATGGGTAGCTGATCAATGTGAGTCCATTAATACGGGGCTAATAAAAGGTAACAGCAAGGCAGTTTTTGACACATTAAGAAGACTATCAAAACCCCAACAGCCCAGGGTAACTGTCATAGAAGATAGCAATGGGGCTCTGCTCAATGAAAAAACAGCTGTAATGAGAAGGTGGACAGAATATTGTAAAGAATTATATAACTGTAAACTTGACACTGACTTAGGCATATTAAACAACATTAAGTGCGAAAACAGAGAACTCGGAAATGCAGCAATACTACGGGAAGAAGTGGAAGAGGCTATATGTTCGATGAAAGGAGGGAAGTCACCGGGTGTGGATAATATACCAGCAGAGCTCTTGAAATATGGAGGACCAGATATAGTAAAAATCATGACAACAATTTGCCAGAAGATATTGAGTACAAAAAAATGGCCAAAAGAATGGACGCAGTCATTAGTAATACCGCTTCCAAAGAAAGGAAATCTAAAAATGTGCAAGAACTACAGAACCATTAGCCTTATTAGTCATCCAAGTAAGGTGATGTTAAGGATACTTTTGAACAGAATAAAACAGAAATCAGAAGAAATCTTGTCAGAGGAACAGGCTGGCTTTAGACCAAAAAGAAGTACCTCAGAACAAATCTTCAATATTAGATTACTGATCGAAAAACATCTCCAGCATCAACATGATTTATACCATAACTTCATCGATTTCACAAAAGCCTTCGATCGAGTCTGGCATGAAGGTTTATGGCAAATAATGAGAAAATTCAATTTTGATACCAACATCATAGATATCATTGAAGCACTATACAAGGACGCAAGCAGTGCTGTTTTTGCAAGCAATGACATTGGAGAATTTTTCAAAACAACTGTAGGAGTTCGCCAGGGATGTATCCTGTCACCAGTGCTCTTTAACATTTATCTAGAACATATTATGCAGGAGGCTCTCTACGATTATAAATCAACCATATCGATTGGAGGCCGACCTCTGTGTAATCTACGTTTTGCTGATGATATTGACCTGATAGCTGGAACAGAATCAGAACTTCAAGACCTTACCTCTAGACTGGAGAAAGTAACAAGAACATATGGGATGGAAATTAATATAGAAAAAAGCAAGATATTGGTGAATAGCCATAAGAAACATGTTCCGACCAACATTACGTTAAATGGGCAAACATTAGAAGAAGTTAACACCTTTAAATATCTCGGGTCCACTATATGTAGTGATGGAAGATCAAATAAAGAAATCAAGACAAGACTTGAGATGGCCTCAGCTGCCATGACAAGGTTGAATGTGATCTGGAAAAGTAACATCAGTTTTCCTGTGAAGATCAAATTATACAAATCACTTGTATTATCTATTCTCTTGTATGGGTGTGAGGGCTGGACACTCACTGCAGATACGGAGCGAAGGATTCAGGCTTTCGAGCATAAATGTTATAGAAGAATTTTGCGCATTTGCTATAAAGAGCACAAAACAAATGTCTATGTTAGAGAGAAGATAAACACCTATGCAGGCCATCAAGAACCACTTTTGTCAATAGTGAAACGTCGAAAGCTTGCCTGGTTTGGGCATGTAACTCGTCATGACTCCCTTTCGAAAACGATCCTCCAGGGAACAGTCGAAGGTAAACGGAGAAGAGGAAGGCAAAGAAAATCCTGGGCTGATAACATCAAAGAATGGGCAGGACACGGTTTCTCCACACTTGTACGCATTGCTGAGGATAGAGAGCAGTGGAGGACCCTGTCTGCTGATGCTTCCACCATGGCACCCCTACGACCCATGACGGGTTATGGGTTGAGATGATGATGATATTTGTATACCTTTCTGTGTACACGCACATACACGGGTCTGTAGGTTTATCTATGTTTATCTATATTTAACTATTTTTGTTTGTACATGTGAATCCTATTGCTCTTTAGTCTTCCTCAGTTTCTTTTCCTGAGGTTCTATGCCAACAAAAGTTGAGCGACATTATATTTTAGATTATCCTATTTTGTGGCTGAGTGTTTTATTATTTTATTTTCATAATTTCTCCCTTTGTGCTCAGTTGCGTTATATATTATAGTCGGATGTCCTCAGTTTCTGGTCAATTGTTGTGTTATTTTTTTTTTCCAGTTTTTCTCCGTTTGTGGGCGAATTCTGCGTTATATTATTTCACATTTTCTCCGTTTTTTATGATTCTTAAGCTACATTATTTCAGATTGTCTCCGTTTATAGTTTATTGATATGCTACACTATTTCAGATTTTCAGTTTGTTGTTGATTGCGCTAAACTGTTTCAGATTTTCTCCGTTTATTGTTGATTGTTGTGCTACATTATTTTAGAGTATCTCAGTTTGTTGTTGATTGTGCTACATTATTTAAGAATTTCTACGTTTGTTGTTGATTTTTGTGCTACATTCGTTTAGAGTATCTCAGTTTGTTGTTGATTGTGCTACATTATTTTAGAGCATCTCAGTTTATTATTGATAGTGCTACATTATTTTAGAGTATCTCAGTTTGTTGTTGATTGTGCTACATTATTTAAGAATTTCTCCGTTTGTTGTTGATTGTTGTGCTATTTTATTTAAAATTTCATAATCTGTTTGGTTGATTTGTAAAGCATTATTATTTCAGATTTTCTCAATGTGAGCCAAGCCTGTTTATAAAACAGAGAAAAATAATTTTTTTGGTAACACAAGGTGTTATAATTTGAATACTACAAATAATAATATTCTCTTCAACTGAGATGGATAAAAGTTCATATATATATATATATATATATATATATATATATATATATATATATATATATATATATATATATATATATATATATACATATATATATATATATATATACATATATATATATATATATATATATATATATGAACTTATGCCCAATAAATGAGTATATCATAAACGTTAATCTCTGTAGGATAATCTGCATAAATTACAGGTCTTTATTTCTATTGTAAATTATTAGATACTTCACTATTACTAGGTCTTCGTTTTATGAGGTAGGGTGACCGTTTCCCTTTCTCGGGTGGAAGCAACATGATGCTAACAGGATTTGAACCCGGTAACTTTGCCTCCAGAAGCAAGAGCTCTGACCACTCGATGTTCATGTTAATACTAGTTAAACTGTAGGTTTTTCTAGTTGTTGAGGACTCAATAAGGACTAGGGACATTTGTTTCTCAAGCATGTAAAGAGGAGCGACTAATATGAGGTTGGACAAGGAGATAGTGATCTTGGCATAAAATACATCGCTACAGAAACTAGTATAGCTAGAGCAGATTAAATTCTTTGGCTCAGGTTTCCTCAATGTTATGGTAGCCACATAATCTTTAAGAAGTTAACAAAGATAATTCATCTATCTATTATTTAGTTATATTTGACCTCGTGGACATGTTATGTGTACTCTTCTTTGACCTCGTTTTCTTCCTATTGCACTTCTTTATAGTTTTCTTACTTGTTCTGCACAAGGTATCAACTTCTGGTATATAGGCATTAATTTGTTGCTCTAGCTATATTTTCTCACTTCAGTAAGATGCATCTCTTTAATGCTTTTGACTAATTCTTTCCAACTATATTTTCTCACTTCAGTAAGATGCACCTCTTGCTGCTTTTGACTAACATTCCCAGCTATATTTTCTCACTTCAGTAAGATGCATCTCTGTAATGCTTTTGACTAATTCTTTCCAACTATATTTTCTCACTTCAGTAAGATGCACCTCTTGCTGCTTTTGACTAACATTCCCAGTTATATTTTCTCACTTCATTAAGATGCATCTCTTTAATACTTTTGACTATTTCTCTCCAGTTATATTTTCCCATATCTGTAAGATGCATTTCTTTTTGCTCCAGACTAATATTCCCATCTATTTTTTCCAATATCTGTCAGCTTCATTTTTTTTCTTCTTGCTCTTGACTAATTCTTCCACTACACTTTCCCTCTGCTGTCCGATTAATTTCTTGCTGCGTAAAACAAACGAAAAATGGATACATATTAATATTTACCTTAATTAACTTTCGTGCCTTTATGCGTCAGCTAATAACCCACCGGACATAGTGGTACCATTACAATACTAAGCGGGCTAAATGTGAAAGATATTTGCACATACTAATACAACACTTTACTGACAAAATCAGCGCGTTATGTTAACATACACATTAAAAAAGAAAAACATTAAAATGAATGGTGCCTGGTCAAACAGTCTGATGAAAATAGTTTAAATGTAGATAAATAATCTTTTACAAGCAAAACGAGCTATTATATAAGTAAACTTATGCAAGCGTCTACATGCACAAGTATTCAGTAATTTTTTAAATATAAATTTTGCCTCGTTTTGGCGAGGCCCGCACTGTTCAACCTAGAAACAGTGTCTGTCGGTTATGTAAGGGCGCATGTCCAAATAAAAAAGACTCTTTAGTCTGGTCTAAGAACTACAATAGAAAAGTGTTATGCGAGTTACATTATAAATATAAATTTTCAAGAATATTATTGTAGACTAATAATTTGTTTGATACGGATAAACGGTTTTCTATATTGTGAATATACGTCAGAGATTGGCAGATTTGATACATTTATTTACGTTAATTATAACTTTTCGATTCTTAATATCTAACGCGTAACAAATAAATAACCTAATTCAGATAATATAATAGCGTAGATATTATTTTGAATATTTAAGACTTTTTAAATTTGTTTTTCGCATAACAATACCAGATGCTTTTGTGGTTACATAGTTCAGTGATCAAATGATAACGATAAAATTATCAGATTTCCAGATCCATTTTACATGTTATCAAACAGCTCTGTGAATAATTTATCTGCAGCTTCGTTTTTTTTTTTTGTCACTTTCCAAATTTTCTGGAAGAAAGGTATGGTTTATTACTTTCGTTCCGCGACCAAAGTGACGGCTTCAACACGGAAGAAGTAATTCATTTTTTTAATTAGATCAAATCAGGTTTTATCCATGCAAGTGATTCCATATAATAAGTCCCAGCACTATTATTCTTCTCGTAGGATACGCACTATTATCGGAATATTACATTTTTTTCCCTGCTCAGTTTCTATTTTTTATCCATTCTATTTGTTCAATGCAAACGTTTAGCCTATGTGTATACATTTATTGCAAAAAAACTAGAACGCGTAGATTCTGTAGTCCTAACTTCTTAAGAATTTGAAATATACATTCATGAATTATTGTTTATCGACACTTTTAGGTTAACTTATAGGCATAACAAACACACACACACACACACACAAATATATATAGTGTGTATATATCATAAGAGACAGGGGGAGAGAGAGATAACAAGTAGCGGATCTAAAGAAAAAGCATCGCTAGTATTGTATCTATTTTCAACAAATGTAACTTCAGATTATAGTTGATTAGTCCTATATATAAAATTCTACACAATAATGGTGTCTCTTTAAAGGTGTTTTTTTCTCTAATGTGATTGATATTAGAAACAAAAGATATTTTCATAACAATATGCACTTACATCTTATGAAACAACTTATCTTTTATGTCCGCGTAACAATAAAGAGGTAAGTCCTGTATGTCAGAAACGGCTTGAAATTAAAGATTACTTACCGTTGTAGCCAAACATTTCCCGAACACTGTGTGAAGAAGGATTTAACAGATTAAAATTCAGCATGGACTGACCACTGGACGGTAGATTATCTATCGCTTCAGAGTTGTTGACTTTTTCAGGAGAGACATTTTGTTGCTGATCGCAAACATCTCGGTCCTGGTTGATTTCTTGATCATTCGGGTGTTGTTTGTGTTGTTGCTGTTGTAGGCCTAAAAGATCTCTTATGGAAAACGCTGTTGACTTTTTCTGCTCCATTGTCAAGTGTATATACGTTTTAACAGAAACAATGTATTTTAATGAAAGGTGGACATATAGCTGTTCAGGAAAAAAAGTTAGCTCCTGTCGGCATTATCTCTGGTTTTCATTTGAAACGTTATACATCTACACATCTATGAAACAATAAAGTTTTATGTTCAATAGTCCAAACATATTTTGTTTTTAATTTTTTTTTAATTAAAAAAAATTATCACTAACCATCTAATGAATAAAAGTAACTCTCTTCTGAGAAAATTAAAATTGTAATAATTCGCAGAAGCGATAGGATCAAATCAAAACCACCAATGGAATGCCCCGATTTCAGTCTAGGAATAAACTTTAAATAGGAAGGATCACTCCCTACGCACACACGCTACCACAAATGGACATGAGAATATTTTTATAAACGACTGGTAGAACCAGAGTCATTTTATGGTGCTCGTAGAATTGTAAAGCTGAAGAAGGAATGACAGAACCAGTTCTGTGGCACGCGCATTCCGAGAACAGCGTGAGTGATTTCTGGTCACGATCAAACTTAGCTCATTACTATGATAATAATTAGCCAGCGGGCGGTGCCTGCCCAAACCGATGCACTGCTTACTAACGCCAGTGAAAGATGTCATGAGCTCAAACAATACCCCAACGCGATTCCTACCTCACTTCCTCTCTCACTCTTTACTCAGAGTATCACCCACTCTCCAGCTCGGCCAGGTTCCATCCGACCATTCCCGTTCTCTCCACCCTCTGTCGCTGTCACCCGCCTCGATGCCATCTCGTTCTTTACTCCCTTTGGTGCATTCTCTGTGACTCGTGGCGATCAATATATATCGATCACTAAATTTACCAATACCAGCCCACTTTGGAGCCCCGTCCTGTTCTGGCTGTTGTGTCTCTTCACGTACGTTGCGCCATTTGTCTCTCTTGGCCCGGAGCTGACGGTCCCAGGAAAAATCGCGTTTTTCGATAATAGGTTATTAATATGCTTAAGCTAATTTCAAAATGACGGTCAGATTAAAGAGTGTTTTAACTGAAAAGGCATGTAATAATTACGGCTGCGTATATTATCGTGATCTACAGCCATAAACATGATTAAGAGTAAAACACACACGTATATTGAATGTTTGTCGTATTGTAAGCACTAGTAAACTTCAGTCCTGACATATCACGACCAAAATGACAGGAAAAATATCAGATACGAAGCTATTATCATGATGAAGATCAACATCATCTCCTTAAACAGCATGAAGTCATCATCACTGCAGGTGGCCGCATTTAGGACACCGGCACCAGAGCACTAACTCTAGCAGCTGTGGTTTATGTAGATATTTGTTTAATATTATGATGTTGCCAGCCTTATGCACAACTCTATATTAGTCACCTGTCTATGATATACCTGAGTCTATATTAGTCACCTGTCTATGATATACCTGAGTCTATATTAGTCACCTGTCTATGATACCAGAGTCTATATTAGTCACCTGTCAAATGATATACCTGAGTCTATATTAGTCACCTGTCTATGATATACCTGAGTCTATATTAGTCACCTGTCTATGATATACCTGAGTCTATATTAGTCACCTGTCTATGATATACCTGAGTCTATATTAGTCACCTGTCTATGATATACCTGAGTCTATATTAGTCACCTGTCTATGATATACCGGAGGGAGCACTAGTTTTAGTCTTTCTTTGTATTTTCACAGTAAGCAATGGCTCCAAGTGGAAATTGGTCATATGATCTGATGTTTTAAAATATTCTGAATGGCCGTGTACATACTGGCTAAATTGTATCTGTTTAATTTTCGAAGGTACTTCTCCTTCACACCTCTCAACTTTCTATGTATCAATTTTAATAAGATTTTCATGTTTTGCTGTTCTGACGGTTCTGCTGTTTTGATATTTTCTTCAGCTTTCTGTATCGCTAGGTAATACATATAGCAAGCTGTGGACTGTCTTTGTTTTTTTTTCCCCGCAATGTTGCGGAAATAGACATGGAACAATGTGTTCCCTCTGTTGTCCCACAACCTCATGTCTTTCCAAATAAAGTATTCCATTCATCTCTCTTTGTTTAGTGTATTTCTCTCCTTCTGTATCCTGCATGTTCGAAAAAAAATGATGTCGTGTTCTGTTGACAAATTACGTCTTTAGTGTGTGCTTCAACCTCCAGTATCATTTGTTCATCTCAGTTCTCACTGGTATGTTTACTTTTACCTCTGCTTCAGTTCTGAATTGATGAATACTTTTTGCCACTTCACGTATCTCATTTCTGACTTAGCTCTTTGGGAAGGCATCAAAGAAGAGTAGACACATTTACTTACCTAGGATGCATAGTAACACCTGACGGCGGAACAAGCAAGGACATTAACAACAGAATGAATAAAGCGAGAACAGCCTTTGCTAGTCTCAAGAACATTTGGAAGTCTTCCCAGTACAGCACAAACACCAAATTAAGACTGTATGAGAGCTGTGTACTTTCTGTGCTTCTCTATGGTGCGGAATGCTGGAGAGTTACAGAGAAGGAAATGTCGAAACTGTCTTCCTTCCACACAATCTGCCTAAGGAAAATTCCCCGAATCTTTTGGCCAAACACCATCAGCAACCAAGAACTACTTATTCGGAGTAACCAGGAGGACATGCACACCATCATAGCTGGCAGACGCTGGAGATGGGTTGGCCACGTCCTCAGAAGGGACCCTGATACCATCACAAGAACAGCTGTGCTATGCACCCCCGAGGGAAAGCGAAAGAGAAGCCGACCAAAAACAACTTGGCGGAGAACTGTGGAAGCCGAGATGCAAAGAATGAACCAGAGTTGGAGCACTGTACGAAGGATGGCCGCCGACTGAGCAAAGTGGAATCAATTTGTTGCTGCCCTACAAGACACTACCAGGCGTGATGGTCACTGACTGCTTTTGCGGTCGGTGGCTATGCATCAAAGAAGCCACTCCACGCGTTTTATTTCTGACTTAGCTCTTTAGGGAGGGATCAAAGAAGAGTAGGCTACCCAAAAAGCAGCAGCTGGCAGACTTTCTCAGGCCATAAATCGAGGATTCCTCAGCAACAGAGAAGTTTGTAAGAAGACAAAGATGGCTGTATACAACTCCACTTATGTCCCAGTCTTGACGTATGGATGCGAGTCATGGGCAATGATTACAACCCACAAAAGCCAGATCCAAACCTCAGAAATGAGGTATCTGAGGAAGGTGGTTGAAGTAACCAGAAGAGACATGGCCTGCGACCAGACGATACGTCAAGGCCTAAAAACCCTACCCCTGCAGACCCAAGTAGAACAGTCCCAACTAAGATGGTTTCGCAATGTCTGCAGAATGGGAGAAGAGTGGCTACTACGACAAGCATGGGAAACTACGAGCTAGGGATCCAGACCTCCAGGACGACCCAGCATCCGCTGGGAGGACATCATTTGACAATCTTTGAAGGATCGAGGACTAGAATGAAACCAGGCCAGGACGAAGACAGCCGATAGGATAGTATGGCGCTCTCTCTTCCAAACCTCTACACCTCACGGTAGAAGGGGAACGACTAAGCAAGTAAGTAACATGCTACCAGTCATGCCTACAAATAGTTAATGACTTCATTGCACGTCACTGCACTTCCATTGCTTTGAAATTCTGGCTAATTTTCTTTGTGTTTTTTTCCATTTACCTCACATTCTGTGTTCATATGTGGTCCTTGCAGTAAAATTCAGATAATTCATGTGCCTTGTCGTGTGTAAAAAAATCAAGTCGTAATGAAATCGCTTTCTGTGCTTCCTTTATTTCTCCCTGTCTCTGAGATACCGCTCTGCCAATTTCATCATCTCACTACCCCATGTTTGACAGCCATAGATTGGGTGATGGGCCAGACAACAGAGGGCAGTCCAAGAGGAATTAGATGGACAACGTTTTCTACACTGGAAGACCTGGAATATGCAGATGACATTGCACTACTCGCGCATTCACATCAACACATTCAAGAAAAAACCGATAGACTGAATAAGTATGGCCAGCAGGTTGGCCTAAACATCAATCTGAAGAAGACAGAGGTCATGACACTAAATGTGGGCAATCCTGAGCCAATAACAGTAAGGAACCGGAAGTTAGAACAGACAGACACATTTACTTACCTAGGATGCATAATAACATCTGAGGGCGGAACAAGCAAGGACATTAACAGCAGAATGAATAAAGCGAGAACAGCCTTTGCTAGTCTCAACAACATCTGGAAGTCCTCTCAGTACAGCACAAGAACAAAATTAAGACTATATCAGAGCTGTGGGCTGTCTGTGCTTCTCTATGGTGTGGAATGCTGGAGAGTTACAGAGAAGGAAATGTCGAAATTGTCCTCTTTTCACACAATATGCCTAAGGAAAATTCTCCGAATCTTTAGACCGAATACCATCACCAACCAAGATCTGCTTACTCGGAGCAAGCAAGAGGACATGCACACCATCATAGCTGGCAGACGCTGGAGCTGGGTTGGCCATGTCCTCAGAAGAGACCCCGATGCCATCACAAGAACAGCTATGCTATGCACCCCTGAAGGAAAACGAAAGAGTGGCCGACCAAAAACAACTTGGCGGAGGACTGTGAAGGCTGAGATGCAAAGAATGAACCAGAGTTGGGGCACTGTACAAAGGATGGCCACCGACCGAGCAAAGTGGAATCAATTTGCTGTTGCCCAACAAGACGCCACCAGGCGTGATGGCCACTGACTGCTTTGACGGTCGGCGGCTAATGATCAAAGAAGAAGAAGAATATGTAACAAAACAAACTACAACAGAAACAATCACTGGAAAAGCATGTGAATGTTTGATGCAGACTCCCTACGAGATGGAGTTACAGTGGTGGCTCCTTGCTCCATGGCGAGCGACAAAGAATGATACCATGCATATGTGGTAAAGTGGGATGATATGAATACTTATAGAGGACTTAGTGTATTGACTAAGATCAGCTGTGAAGGTATCTGTATCTAATAGGTGTAGTGTTTTACAGATAACCTTACTTGCTACCACATTTATACCTCAGTCAGAATTATTCTGGAATATTGTGATGACTACGTTGAATGTCTAGGGTTATGTAAATGATGAAGTGTAAGTCACAACAACAACAGACAGATAAACAATTTAATTTATTCCACCACACTTGACAACACTGTGACACTCACACACATTTAACACTCTATAAGACTATCTTAAATGAGTCACTGGTAAAGTTTCAAATATATATGTATTAATTACTTTCACTAATATATATCCTGATTCAACTACACAGTGAACCAGGAATCACAATCAAATGTAATCACAATTTATATGTACATAATTTATAAATATGAACCTTGTAGTGACATATTCTATTAGTATTATCCTATGTGTGTCAGTTGTGTAGTAGTACTATGAGGTAATACTGGTTTTGTTTTTCAAGCTATGTTGTTATTTGTCATCATGACTTCAAGTGTTTGTTTATCTTGGAAATAGTATGGGGAATCTTCACCGTTCCTATCAATTTAAACATTGTATTGACCCTCAGTTTTACTATAATGTCAAGTTTTGAGGGGGACACATAATGTTGAGCTCCTCTGGCCATAGAAGCTTATCTTTCGTGATGGCGGCAGGAAAAGTCTCCTCTGCTCGATAGCTTCCCTGTGTTCTGGAGACACCTCACTGGTCGCTATCTGGACCCAGGAGTATGCTGTCAGCCTCTAGATTCAGCAAAGCTCAGACCAGGTGCTGCTTCAATAACATAGGACCACGGTCCCTGAAACAAGAAGGTTGTACCTCCTATTTCAGAACTAATTTATAATCTATTTCCAGACTGAACACAATACATAACAAACACTGAGTTCAGAGCGGTAGGCCAAATGCTATCTTCATCTGAAACAATTTACACCAGTATACTCCTCCCTAATGGTTACTACGCCTCTGCAATTCCAGCATTAGTTCCTTCTAGTCAATAAGATAGGTGTCAGTGTACTGTTTGGCAATTCCATGCAGTTTTCCTTTTCTCCGACACCTTCTGTTCAGGTTGGAGCACTATTTAGGCCTTGCCTCATGTTCGCTACTGAACCACACACATATACAGACATAAATTATCAATTTACATTCAATTTTCATTAAAAAGATATTGAATATATCAAGCTTACCACAATTCATGGAAATAATACACAATTACGTTGACTGGCAATGAATATGGCACAAAATCCGACCTGCCGCTGTCTCAGGCTTTTATTTAGAAAAATATAAGCTGAATCTCAACGCACTGTTGCTTTAGAAAGTTTATTTGAAAATGTGGTGCTGAACTGACGCTTCTAATTGACTATATTGGCGGGTCTAACCAATCGTGCCATGTTTACACAGCTTCTCAAAAAAGTACCTCTACTACTGTTTCCCCTAACAACAAAAAATTAGTATTTGTAGTCCGACTAATCGTGTTTCGCCTTACATTTACTGCGCTCCAATCAAATAGGATTTAACATGGGGACCTATTTCCCGTACAATGGTGGTTTCAAAATCTGCCACTGAGCGATTCTGATTTTGGTGTTGTCTGACACCCTCACTATTTCTTTTGGCTATAATTTGTTAATTCCTAGACTATTTGCGTAACACTTAACATATTATTTGTCAGCAAGTCCTAAGGAACCCAAATATACAAATTTAAGGGAGCCAAGTGGCTGCGTTCAAAATATGTATTTTCTAGGATAGTCGTGTATTTGTTTTTTTTATTTTTTATGTTTAGAACCGCCACCTGTCCTGCTGTACTGTCAGACTAATGTCAGGATTTTAGACATAAAACAGTAGAATGTCATGTTTCCTAATAAGCGTTTGGTAAGTTTTTAAACCTAACTCTCGTATGGGTAGTGTTTTTTATCACTGTCTATCTGAAAAAAAAGTATTGCTTCTGGCCTTTCGCTTGGGGTGGGTGGCATTAATTGTATATCGCGAGACGCGTGTTTAGTGTTACATGCGTTCCTGCTTTCAGCCCTCCCTTCTCTCTATCCTAAGTTCATCTGTCTTTTCATCACGCCGTGTATAAAATGAAATTAATGGAAGTATTAATTTAGGTCATTACGCAGGGTGCCTAGCTCAAGGTTTTTCTTAGAAATGCAGTACACGTTTTATTGAAGAAAGCGTGTAGTGATGCAGTAGGCTTTTACTATCAACGTGAAACGTTACAATTTGCAGACGAAGTAGAAAACAAGGGGGATTTCGAGTACAGTCATTGTGACAGCACTGTTCCTTACCATTCTTCTTTCCTTTTATTGAAGTTATTTGTTAGGCTTTACATTTACTTTTTAATTTATATATGTGGGTTAGAATTTCACACGACAAATTCTCCCCACTTGAAACAGACGTTATATGTCAGTCTTTAATTCTATATACACATAGAGAAATTTATTATCCTTCCTGGAGCTTAGGGTGATTCTCATCACACGGATGGCGGCTTAAAAAATCCGCTCCCAGATTTGTTTTTCCACTTATTATATACTCTATGCTAAACTCATATGGCTGCATCAGTAATGACCAACGGAGTAATCTAGAATTTTCGTGTCTAGCCTGCGCTAGAAACGACAAGGGTTTGTGATCCGTTTGCAACTTAAATGCCTTCCCATACAGATAAATATTGAATTTCTTTATCGCCCATATTACTGCAAGACATTCTTTTTCGCTAGTTGAGTAATTGGTTTCAGCTTTATTCAATTTTCTGCTAGCATATGCCACTGGGCTTAATTCCCCATCCAATGCATCTGATTTCTGTAGCAGAGTTGCACCTAACCCAATATTACTGGCATCCGTCCTTACCATGAATTCTTGACTTAAGTCTGGTAGTTTCAAAATAGGTTTGCTTGTAAGCTTTTCCTTCAATTCCTGGTAAGCCAATTCACATTGTGGTGTCTATGTAATTCGATCTGGATTTCCTTTACGTGTCAAATCAGTTAACGGTCCACATATGGAATTAATGTTTTTGATATACTTTTGGTAGAAACCACATAATGAGACAAAGGATCTCACGTCTTTCTTGGTTTGTGGTCTTGGGGCTTTCTTTAGTTTCTCTAAATTCTTGGGGTCAGGGGTCATGTTTCCCTGATAGACTGTGTGTCCCAAGAATTCTAATTCTTTACAACCAACGCAACATTTAGTTGGTCGGGCTGTTAAATTCGCTTCTTTAAGTCGATTAAACAGCATGTTCAGAGAGTCAATGTGTTCCTCAAATGTTTCTGTTGCTATAAGGATATCATCCATGAAATTTGTGATGCATGGGTTATTCAGAGGGTCCAATAATTTTCTCATCATTCTAGAGAAGACACTAGGCGCATTCTTCAATCCAAATGGCAATCTGTTAAACTCATAGTGTCCTTCTGAGGTACTAAAAGCTAGGTATGGTCTAACCTCAGGCTTTACTGGAATCTGATAGTATCCTTTACTCAGATCCACTTTTGAGAAATATTTAGCTTTATTTAGTCTGGCAAACAATTGATTTGTATCCGGCAATGGATCCACCTGTCCTTCTGTGATAGCATTCAGTCTCCTGTAATCGATACAGAGTCTATGTTCTCCAGAGGGTTTCCTTAAGAGTACCACACTGGAACTTTACGCAGATTCACTGTGTGAAATAATTCCTTCCTTCAACAAATAGTCTATCTCTTCCTTCAAAGCTTTCTCCTTAGCAAAAGGAATCGAATAGGGTTTCATACAGACAGGTGTGGGGTCTATCAGTTTCATATCATATTCCGATAAGTTTGTATGCCCCGGTCGGTCTGTTAACACCTCTGCATGATTATCTAGAACCTGTTGCACTCTCTCTTTCTGATTTTTCGTTAAATGTGTACTGATTTTCACCTGTGCCGCTGTCTCACAGGGGTGTAATGGATATTCAAATGATGAAAGTGGTTCCTTTTTCATCTCCATGGCAATGGACAAGGTCAACAAGTGTGTCTCTTCCTGATTTTCTCTTTCAAAGTATTTCTTCAGGAGATTCACATGATAGATTTTTTCTTTCCCCTTCTTATCTATCTTATAATTTGTTCTAGACACCTTCTCTAGAACTGTATATGGACCTTGCCATCCAATTTGTAACTTATTCTGACTACCGGGGAGAAGAAGCAGTACCTTCTCTCCCACAGCCAAATCTCTGTCTTTAGCTTTCCTGTTAAAATAGGCAGCATGTTTCTTCCTGGCTTGTTGTTAACTCTGTTTAGTTGTTTACTCATACTGGCTACTAGTTGCTGAATCACGCTTTATTTGTTAAATGACGTGAATGTCCACCAGTTGATAAATGTAGATGTTGGGACTGGTGTAGTAAAGTGTAACGATTGTCAACTCATTAAACCCAGCACAGTTTTGGTCATACAGGTCATCTTGTCCTGGAACGTGGTGAGGCTCCGACAAGAATGTGAGTGTAAACAATGAGTGTGTATGTGAATGTCAGAACGCGAATGGTAGAATGATTCGATAGAGTTGACAGGTTGATAGTACATCACTCATACTCACACTGTTCGAATTCAAGAAGTACTGGAACTACGGTGGTCTTTTTATAACATTTAATGGGACGCACACTTGGACAGTACGTGTATGGTTACAGGAACAAATGTCGACATAGACAGCATAATGTTGATCACAGGAATATCATCTTAAGTTAGCATTCATGCTTGGCAAATATCATAATGGAGCATTCGTAAACAAGCATTCAGAGTTCCATCATGTAAATCATCTGGCTTTACTGACTGGGCACGTCAGACCATAACCAATATATAGGAAGGCTCCTAGACCTAACCTCGTCTAGTGAATATCCCTTCACGTAAAGTTCAATATATATATTTTTCATAAAGATATAGGAATCCCAGACATGGGTTCTCACATGTAGCAGTGATCTCTTGGTTCATCGAGCGATAGTACAGGCATCCCTTTTTCTCACTCGATAAATACAAAGTATATGAATTTCAACATGGCTGTTCTTCTCTCGTGAGTTTCACTCACTATAGGACCCAGACCAAAATTGGTCATTCGTTAAATGTCCTCATTTCTTCATGACTTCTATCATAGAAGTAATTGAATAATATCATATAATCTAGTGTTGATACATAGGAATGTCGTCTTCCTTTGAATAAATATTCTTTTCAAAAGTACCACTGTGCATCTGTTTATCAACAACGATGGCGAAGCCCAAGTTCATAATAAATTGTGGTTACCTTTCTATGCGAAATATAACTTTGCCATTCCTTGGCAAAAGAGAATAAACACTGGGGTAAAGTACATACAACATGTCTAAATGACTATCACTTTTCCCCATCCACATATAGATCACTTTTTCGGCGATAGGCCGGCTACCACAAAATTCTACATCCAGACAGGATGACAGCCATGAATCACACCCCCTTGCTAGCGATACTTCCGCTGCATAGCCTTTGACCTTTTCTAGCCACAACCAACATAGTTCGACTTAGAAATGTAAAGATATCCATATATAAGACAGACTCGTCCTACTCATACAAACACTACGTATAAATTCAGGCCATAGATATACTGAAGCAAGAACAATCTATTCCTACCCAGCCAAAGAATAAATCGCAGTAGGCCTAGACTCGTCCGCGGAGTCCGATCGAAGATGACGGAACTACTTTCAAGGGAAGTAACTCAAAAATGACTTCTCCTTAAGCACTTAAAAAGGAAATACTTTGATTACCAAATATTTGCGAACATAATAAGTATATAAATGTATTATATTGCAAGATAGTAAAAATTGCCCTTTACAGTCTTACCACACCTCCCGGGGAAAAAAAAAAAAAAAAAATTTTTTTTTTTTTTTAAATACATCTAGGAGCACCATACAATAGGCTCAAAACGCAAGAATACTGCGCAGATGCAAATATCAGGAATAACTATAATTCCTAATATGACCGGTGAGAATATATCTCAAAATCTGAGAGAAATTGTTTCTCTACGAATAAATGTTTCCAGGAAGGTGTGATGTACGTATAATACAATTCTGGTAATTATACAATGCATACCAAAAATTCACACTATAATCTTAAATTTATGATTTATGAAGAAACAATCATCAAAGAACAGCGGTGAATAAACATCAATAAACCGCTAAGTAGCGATACCATCATTCTATTATTAAATTACAAATGTGTATCTTAGTAAAGAAACAAAAAATAACTGTTGTAAAGTTATACATATTAAAAAGATCCAATATTTAACAGTTAAGTGGCATCATGTGGGCATCTGGACAGAATGTCCGCCATCACATTTTCTGAACCACGGATAGCTCGTACCGAAAAATGAAAAGGTTGAAGAGCGATTGCGTATCGAGTTGATCTCGAGCTCTTCAAGTTCTTACTTTGGATAGCCGTAAGAGCTTTTTGGTCAGTTTCCACTACGAAATGCGCGCCCAGAAGGAATCTTTGGAGTTTGAGAATTGACCAAACCATTGCCAATAATTCACGGTCTAAAACCGAGTAATTCCTTTCTGCAGCATTAAGTTTTCTGGATATATACATTACAGGATGCAGAGTTCCAGAGTACTCTTGCATTAGTGCCGCTCCAATCCCAGTGGATGAAGCGTCACTACGAAGAACGAATGTCTTATCTGTTGTAGGTAACACTAAAATAGGTGGTGATGAAAACATAGTTTTGATCTTCTCTAGTGAAGATTGGCATTCATGAGACCAGTGAACCATGTTAGGCGACCCTTTCTTTAATAGTGTAGAGAGAGGTGCCATGATAGAGGACAGATTCGGAATGAAACGTCCATAAAATTGTATGAGACCTAAAAGACTTCGCACTTGCTTTTTAGTCCTAGGGATAGAGATGTTAAGTATCTTAGTGATATTATGGTCTTCTGTCTTCAAGAAACCGTGACCTACTCGATGGCCTAAGAAAGCAATTTCGCTAAAGCCAATACAAGCTTTAGATGGTTTTGCTGTCAGGTTATACTCACGCAGAGTTGATAATAATTCAACTAACCCTGAATAGTGATCTTCCCAAGTATCGCTGAAAAGACAGATGTCGTCTAGATAAGCAATGACATCTGACCGATACGATAGGATTCGACGCATCATGCGTACAAATGTAGCTGGTGCGTTCATAAGGCCGAAAGGCATAAAATTCCATTGGAAAAGGCCTCTGGGAGTAGAGAAAGCGGTAAGAGGTTTGGCGCGTTCGGATAATGGAACTTGCCAATATCCTTTAGACAAATCAAGTTTAGTGAAAAAATGCGATTTAGAAAGACGAGTAAGTAACTCTTCTAGTAAAGGCATAGGTTCAGCATCGAACTTCGTAACTTGATTCAATTTGCGATAGTCAACGCAAAGACGTATGTTATTGTCTTTTTTTCGAACAATAACCATCGGCGAAGAATATGCAGAAGTGGATGGTTCGATTATTTGTAAATCTATCATTTCATCCAACTCCTTTTCAACCTGTGTTTGGAAATGTATAGGGATAGGATAAGGTCTAACCCTAATTGGAGTATGTTCAGTTAGAACAATGTCATGCTCAATGACATGAGTTTGTCCAGGGATGTCAGTGAGGACATCCTGAAATGTTTGTAACATAGACGAAACTTGTCGCCGTTCTCCTAGAGACAAATCAGGAGAAACAGTAACGTCTTTCCATGATTCACTAGAATGAAGTGGGATCATTGGAAGCGGAAGATTAACATCCGAAAAACTTGTTTCCTCATCCTGTATTACAGACAGTGATGAGTAATGACCATGTTTGACATGAGAATCGTCCGTTGCCTGGAAAATAGGCTGTAGATAGTCAGGACGTTCATGGAACTCCGTAAGCATATTGATGTGGAAGGTTTTATGCTTCCCGTTGATATCGACGATGTAGTCAACATCTGAAATTTTCGATATTATATCGTACGGACCTTTCCAACTAATAAGGAGTCTATTTTCACGACAAGGTAGCAAAACAAATGCTTTGTCACCAGGACAAAGTTGTCGTAAAGTTCTCTTCTTATTAGCAAATTGTCTTGCCTTCTGCTTAGCAAATTCAGAAGAGGACGTTGCCAATTTGCATGCTTCGATAATCTTCTGTCTCAGCGCGATGACATACTCGTAAGAAGATTTTGTGTCATCGTCAATATTGTCAGCTGTTATAAGATCATGCAGCAAAGACATTGGGCCGCGCGGTCGCGCGCCAAAGACAAGTTCAAAGGGAGAAAACCCTGTATGTTCATTGGGGACCTCTCTGTACGCGAAGAGGGCCGCGGGTAAAACCCTATCCCAATCTTGAGGATGATCCTCAGTTATCTTCCCTAATAAGTTCTTAAGTGTTCTATTTAGTCGCTCGACCATCCCATTGGACATAGGATGATAGATGCTACTCAAAGATCTCTCTATCTGTAGAGTAGACATTACTTGAGACATGGTATCCGATATCAGTTGGGTGCCATGATCTGATAATATTTCTCCGGGGAATCCCAGCCGAGAAAATATAAGCCAAAGAGCATCTGCAATGTCAGCGGTAGTAATGCTCTTTAGAGGGATAGCCTCTGGCCAACGTGTGCACATGTCTACACACGTTAAGATAAACTGATGTCCTCTAGCAGATTTGATCTTGAATGGACCAATGATGTCTATCGCCATTTTCTGGAATGGACGAATAGGAATATCTGCAGCCTGAATAGGCGCAGCATGACGAGGACCTTTGGATTTGACTTCTTGACATACTTTACAGGATCGACAATAGATCCGTATGTCCTTGTTCACAAAAGGCCAAAAGAAAGCCGCAAGAACTCTTGACTTTGTACGGGAAAAACCCATGTGACCAGCACACTGAGAGTCGTGTGCATGTTGTAAGATCTTAACTCTCAAATTCTTGGGTACAAGAATCTGAGAATGACTTGACTTAGTGGAGTCTTGCACCATACGTACAAGTACGCCATTCTTCATTGTAATCCAAGATTTACAATTTGAATCTTTATTCGGATCACCTTTCGTTACAAGAGTGAAGAATTTCTTAAGAGTCGGATCTTCTTCTTGTTGTTTTATAAACGAGTCACGAGAAATTACCAAGGGATCATCTTGGTTATGCACTTCATTATCTTCAACAGATGAAGTTTCAGGCATATTGAGAGCTTGAGCTCTAGTGACTACTGCATTAGCAGATTGCATATTTTGATTTTCCCAAACGGAAATTTGCTCCGGAGTGCATTCTTTGACTCCGTGAATGCGACCGATGATAAGATCAGCGATCGGATTCGGCAAAAGACATGCGTGTACATCTCCTGTGAAGAAAGGAGTAGCAATCCTAATGATAGCGGTAGAGTATTTCTCTATGGTGCCGCCAAATGTTACGCATTTGACTACTTTGCCTGTAGAATGAGAAGGATCTATGAGTGACTGCCTAACCCCAATAGTTGTGCATCCAGAATCAAAAAGTACTGAGACTGGATTGTCATTTACTAAACCTTTGTGTAAGACAAGAGAACCTCTCCCATCATGCGCGATTGACGCAGGAAGAGCGGGAAGAGGATGCCCACAGCTTAAAGTAGACACTGTGGTTGGCTCAAATAATGTTTTGCATTGGGGGCACTGAGATGCTCTCCCAAAATCAAAAGCGGCACATGCCATATTATTAGAGTCATCATTATCTTTATTTTGTTTATAGGCTTCGTGGGACTCTTGCTGTGCAGAGTTCGCCTGGTAATGAGCTTTATGTTTTTTGAATTGTGCTCTACCTCTGTTATTATTGCCTCTGTACTTATCATTGTTTCCACTATTATAACCTCTACTCGGGTTTGAATCATAGCTCCTTTGGTTACTATCATCATATTCATTATAATGAGTATCTCTGTAATTATGATCTTGTTGTCTCCATGAAGGAAAACTTGGATAGTTTCTAGAATGACTTCCTTTGCGAAAGTTCCTGTAATTATGACCACCCCTGAATCGAGGGCTGTCAGCTCTTCTCCAGGTATTCGAAGAAGAACCCTGAAATGATTGGTTACCTTGGTTCTGATAACTGTAATAGTTACCTTTTTTATTAAACTTATTTTGAGGTCCTTGGAATTTGTGAGAGTGATTAGGGTTGTATGGTGTTGCAGAAGCAACTGGCATACCTTCTTTAACCTTATTGTTGCTAATAGCTACGTCCGGATGTGCAGTGACGTATTGGGTACAATACTGTTCCATTTCTTTTAGAGACTTAGGTTTACGCTCATGTAAGAATTCGAGGAAAGGTTTATTTATACTTGACATAATCTTGTCTCTGAGTATCAAGTCCATAAGGGCTTCATAAGTCTTTTCTGTTTTGGATAGCTCAATCCAACGATCAAATGTAAGACGTGTCCTTGCAATGAATTCTGAGAATTCTACACCTGCCTCAGGCACCATTGTCTTAAACAACTTCCGATAACCCTCTTCAGACAACTGATACTTCTTTAATAAGGCTGCCCTAATAACATCATAGTTATCTTTGTCAGCCTCTTCAACCAAACTTAAACTAGTCAGAGAATCACCTTTCAGATTTTCTGATAACTGGTTAGCATATTGTGATTTGTCCACATTATGGGCTCGACACGAGCGTTCAAATCTATTTAGCCAGAATGTTATGTCATCACTGGAAGGGTTGAACGCTGGTACCTTGACCTTGTAAGTAAAGGGTTTACCATTACCACCAGATGCTTGATTACCATCACTTATGTTTGTTAACTTTAACTTTTCTAACTCAAATGCTAAAAGTTCTTTTTGGTGTTCATGTTCTCTTATTGCTTTTTTCTCTTGAGCTTCAGCTTGTAATTTTCTCTCTTCTGCAGCAGCTTCATCCTTTCTTTTCTCTTTTTCCATTTCCATCTGGAATCTTTTTTCATCAGTCTGTATCTGCAATTTCTTTTGTTCATAGTCTCTTTGTAATTTTCTTTCCTCAGCTTCTAATTTTTTCTCCTCAGCTGCTAATTTCTTTTCTTCAATCAATGCTTTTCTTTCTTCAGCAGCCAATGCTTTGTCATATTGAGCAACTGCCCATTCTTCTAATTGCTGACCAGTCTTATCAAGAATCTTGCCTTGTGTGATAAAATAATCTAAAGTAGACATCTTGTCTAATAAGATCAGTAATTTGCAAAAGTAAATAAATTCACTTTCTTAGTCTTAATCAAAGACCTTGTATGATAACTTTGTAACCTGTGGAAAATAGTACTTAACTATCCCAATCACTGTGGGAAACAAGCCTTACAAAGGTCTTGTATAAATCCTTATATAATAACAGCTATAAGTTGCTGGTTCACTCTATAATATAAGTGCAGTGCACCAGAAATAGTGTTTTATATCATCAACTGTGTACCTTTAGTAATAGCAATTAACTATCAGTTGATTCTTGTACATCAATTTATATGATCAACTATATTTTAAATAGTGTATGTCGATCAGGCACAAAACAAAACAGTTATACAGGAGAACATGAAAACATTTGCGGAGATGAAATAAATCAAATGGGAAAAACAATAAAAGATAAACCGCAAGAGGATAACAAATACAAATAACGCCACAGTATATAAATATAAATTGAGAATAGAACTGAAAGATAGAATAGGGTAGACCAACAAATTACAAACAAATCAAAACAAACTAAAGAACAGAGGAATATTACAAAAACAACAATGAGTACAGTCTTCACAGCTAACACTAATAGCAACAGCTGTCGCAGCAAATTTTCAATCAAGAAAATTGCACCTATAGAAACGCACACATCAGACCCTCTATTACGTGGGATACTCTGGTGTGTGACACCGCCCCACCAAAACAACAACCCGCTGGATACAAACAAATATCACATATAAATATTTAAACATAAATACATAATTGCATAAATAGTATGGCAATATGATGTAAATAGAGTGTTGCAGAAAGAATGTGTTGTAAAGAAGGCTCAGTTACACTGCCTAATAGTACAGTACTGTGGTACTTTATTAAACAAATACTTCTGGTCTAATTATTTTAAATTCAACACAGAAATAGAAGCTCCATCGTTGATGTGAATGATAACAATCGATGTAGGACTTCTCAGTTCAATAACATTTCCTTTCGCAAACACTGTCAAATATTCTCCAGTCCTGATGTGTAATGTTCTATGTTTCAACCAAGCTTGCTGTGTAACACTGTCAGTTGTATGGCAAATGTCCAACGAACCAAATGTCAACAAACGCTGACCTAGTTACCGCATACTCTCGACAGGACAGGTCACGCTGACATCACTGTAGAGTTGTACTGCTGATGTATTTGTGTGTCGTAACAGACCCCAAGGAACGTTTGGTCTCAGTAGTTTACTTCTCAATATGGTCACTGTGCAGGTTGACCCAGGAAGCTGGCACACCAGTTGTTAAACTCTTTTTAGTTGTTTACTCATACTGGCTACTAGTTGCTGAATCACGCTTTATTTGTTAAATGACGTGAATGTCCACCAGTTGATAAATGTAGATGTTGGGACTGGTGTAGTAAAGTGTAACGATTGTCAACTCATTAAACCCAGCACAGTTTTGGTCATACAGGTCATCTTGTCCTGGAACGTGGTGAGGCTCCGACAAGAATGTGAGTGTAAACAATGAGTGTGTATGTGAATGTCAGAACGCGAATGGTAGAATGATTCGATAGAGTTGACAGGTTGATAGTACATCACTCATACTCACACTGTTCGAATTCAAGAAGTACTGGAACTACGGTGATCTTTTTATAACATTTAATGGGACGCACACTTGGACAGTACGTGTATGGTAACAGGAACAAATGTCGACATAGACAGCATAATGTTGATCACAGGAATATCATCTTAAGTTAGCATTCATGCTTGGCAAATATCATAATGGAGCATTCGTAAATAAGCATTCAGAGTTCCATCATGTAAATCATCTGGCTTTACTGACTGGGCACGTCAGACCATAACCAATATATAGGAAGGCTCCTAGACCTAACCTCGTCTAGTGAATATCCCTTCACGTAAAGTTCAATATATATTCAAATTTTCATTGGCAAGTTTACAGCCAGTTTTTAAACGAGTGGTCAGCTCATTCACATATTGGTATGAGGATGTAATGTTTTCCTCTGCCTTTTCATCAGTCCACTTTCTTAACAGCGTTACATATGGACCTTTAATTTTGTGGACCTATTTGTCCATGCACCAGTATGGTCTCTCCACTTGAAGCGCTATAGTGATGATTTTTCTTCCCAGGATTATCATGCACAAAACGACCGCTACCAATTCTTTTCTTGGGGCTTTCTCCCCACTTAGAATTCTTGATGAGAGATTTCCTCTCTACATCCTCTTCCTCCAGTTGGTTTAAGTCCGATTGAGGGATTTTCGGCTTATCCTGGGGTAAGACATCTTTTTGCACTCTCTGCATAGTGGCCATTGTAAAACAGTTAATTGAAGCTTGTCCGTGAAAAGGGGCTTCCCATTCCATTTGGTCCACTTTATCAAATTTATTTTTCTTTGTATTGTCAGGCCTAAGTTTGCCCTTTGGCGTGTCCAGGTCCTGATCAATGTTCCCACTTGTGGGTGTTCCCTCATGTGCTATGCTACACCTTTCTACAAAATTCTCAATGTCCCATCTTGCCTTGGGCCAATAATAATTGTGCGCCACCTTTTGGATGATGGTACCAATTTTCTCATGGTCCCCATCTTGTTTTACATGTAGGCTCCTTATTAAGTCTGCCCTATATCTCTTTGGAAGAACCAACTGTCCGTGACCATGGGATCTAGTTCCGGCCTTCCTGTACATCAACTTGTTTTTCATGTAAAAATCTCCCTTGGCTGGAGTTGTATGACAAGTTGACAATTTCCTGAAACAAGGCTTGAGGGTCTTATCCCCAGCCTGTGCCTTCCTCATCTCTTCTGGAGTGGTATCTATCAGGATATCCTCCTCCTTTCTTGAGGTCGACCTGACCTGAAGGGTGGCCATAACTATAGGGTTCCTTCTGCAACGGTCAGTGTCATGATTGTTCATCTTACAATTTTTACACCACCTCCTTCCTTGGTTGAAAGATTTTCTTTCATCATATTTCCTTTCATCGAATTGTGGGTTTTTATTTTTATTGTCATACCGTGGCCTATCAAACTGGTGCTTACCTTTGTTATGATCTCTAGGATCAAATGTATCAAAGTTTTGTGGTGCCCTAAAATTATCTACCTGTTTCTTTTTATTACCTGATACATCTGCTTGAGCTGCTTGATACCTTTCAGCAACATTTAGCAACTCACCCAGCCTCTCTGCACCTTGTTCCATGAGAAACTTTCTCAGGTCTGGAGCCATGGACTCTCTTAATTGTTCTATAAGGATCATTTCCTTAAGATCTTTGGTTTTCCCCAGAGAAGTCCATTTCTCCAAGTATGTCTCTATCCGTGCAGAGAACTGGTGATAGGTTTCACCTGACAGTAGTTTAGCATTCCTAAATTTTTTCCTATAAAATTCTGCGTTCTTTTCATATCTTAACAAAAGAGCCTGCTTTAGCATGTCATAATTTTCTTGATCACCTCTGTTCATTTTGGCAAAAACTTCATAAGCTGCCCCACGAAGCCCTTGAGATAACTTTAAGCTCCACCTTTCTCTCTCTAACCCATATGTGGTAGCTAATAGTTCATATCTATTTAGATAGCTCTCAATATCATCGTCTTTCTCAACAAAATGATCTAAATGAAAATTCATAGCTGAGGTTGAGGCTCCCTGGCTAGCAGTGGCATCAGAGGTAAAGGGACTGGCACCATTTTCAGGAGCATGGCCTTGAAACTCAAACTCCCTTAGTCGTAACTCATGTTCCCTTTGTAATCTCTTCTCCTCCTTTTCTGCTTCCCTCTCTGCAGCCAATCTTCTTTCCTCTCTTTCTGCAGCCAATTTCTTCTCTTCTCTTTCTGCAGTCAATCTTCTTTCTTCTGCTTCCAATTTCTTACCCTCAGCCTCAATCTGCAGCCTCTTAGTCTCAGCCTCAGCCTCAAATTGTAACTTCTTAATTTCCTTTTCAGCCTTTAACCTCTTATCTTCGGCCAACCTTTCAGATTCTAATTTTCTTTCGGCCTCTTTTTCGAATCTTCTTTCTTCCCGTTCAATATATTTGTCACATTCAGCAGTGACATAAGCAATCATAATTTGCCCGTCCATTCCTAACTCTTTTGCAGTCTGCACCGCAGCAGATCGAAATTTTGCCAAGTCGGCCATTTTCTAACAGGTAAATATATGTAATGTCTAACTAAACAATACAATCTGTAATTACTTATCCAAGGACACCACAGGCACTGAGAGCTCAACGTTATTTATTTCCACCCAAGGATACCTTTTAATTCTTATTATTCCCAATATATATAATAGGAGAAAGTTCAATATCCCTGGAGCGAGACCCCAATATATGTGGTAAAGTGGGATGATATAAATACTTATAGGGGACTTAGTGTATTGACTGAGATCAGCTGTGAAGGTATCTGTATCTAATAGGTGTAGTGTTTTACAGATAACCTTACATGCTACCACATTTATACCTCAGTCAGAATTATTCTGGAATATTGTGATGACTACGTTGAATGTCTAGGGTTATGTAAATGATGAAGGGTAAGTCACAACAACAACAGACAGATAAACAATTTAATTTATTCCACCACACTTGACAACACTGTGACACTCACACACATTTAACACTCTATAAGACTATCTTAAATGAGTCACTGGTAAAATATTATACATTGGTATACTTGTTATGTTCGCAAATATTTTGTAAACAAAATAGGTAATTTTTTAGTGCTTAAGGGAAAGTCATTATTGAGTTACTTCCCTTGAAAGTTGTGTCGTCTCTTCGATCGAACTCCGCGGATGAATCCATTTTACTGCGATTTATTCGTTGTTTGGGTAGTAATAGATTGTTCTTGCTTCAGAATATCTATGGCCTGAATTTATGTGTATTGTTTGTCTGAGTAGGACGAGTTTGTCTTATATCTGTATATCTTTACATATCTAAGTCGAACTATATGTTCTGTTGTCTCTAGAGAGGTCAAAGGCTATTCGGCGGATGTGCCGCTAGAGTGTGGTGTGATTTGGCTTCGTCCTGATGGGGACTGTTTTTTTCTATGTCGGCTTGTCGCCGGAAAAAAAGTGATCTCAGTATTTGTGGGGAAAGTGATAGTCGTCTAGACCTATCGTGTATGCTTTACCCCAGTGTTTATTCGTATTGCCAAGGAATGGCAGAATCATATTTCTGATACCAAGGTAATCAAAGATACTCTTATGAACTCTCGTACGAAGCCACCATTTTCGATAGGTACGATTTGTATGTCTAAGAGAATATATTTGACTCGATGAAAAACGACTTCGATTCCTAGCAGCACTATATCCTGTAGAATGCAGTCAATTGTTCATGATCAAATCTACAGAGCAATGAAATGTTTAATAAATGACTAACTTTAGGACAGATTCATTATCTGTATCCAAACGTGAGTGACAGCTCACGAGTGAAGCCATCTTGGAACCAAACATGTAGTGACTTTCAAGAAGAGAAAAGGGATGCCCGTATTATCGCTTGATTAGTCCAGAGATCACTGCTACACATGAGAACCCATTGCTAGCGGTTCCATATTATTATATTTAAAAAAAAACTGTGCTGAACCTTATGTTAAAGAATCTTCGCTAGACGAGATTAGGTAGAAGCCATCTTGGATATTGTTTATAATCTGACGTGCTTTGTCAGTAAACTCAGTTGATATATATATATATGGGCAATACTGAGTGCTTGGCTACTGACAGTCCATTATCATATTATTCTACATGAGTGCCCATGTAACATAACATTGCAAGACCAGTTATCCACTGTACCCTGATGTATTATGCCAACCTGTGATTTGTCAGTATCTGTGCTGTCGAGTGTGTACGTCCAATTAAACTTTAGTAAAGGTACACAGTCGTTGGTGTCGATGACTTCCAGCCATACATGAGTGTGAGAAAAGAACATTTGTCAACACCACGAACCCTTATTGTCATTCGCACATTATACACTCAATCCATGTCTACACACCACTGCGTAGGTCAAGTTGACATTCCATACACTACAGTGGAGCAAACAACACCATAGAGATCTTATCAACTGATGATGATGATGTCTGTCTTCCAAGAAAAAGAGACGTTATCAACTGGTGGACCAGCTTTCTGGGTTTGACCTCGCAGAAGTTAAGAAGTCAACTGATTACCGATACCAGACCGTTTCCTGTGGCTGATACGACACACTTGCAGTATTGGTTTGCTCTTTGTCAACACTTCGTCACGTGACCTGTCAAGTGAATGCAGTATGTAGGTCAACGTTGTTGACATTTTTACATTAGACATTACAGAGTTTCACAGAACAGTTGGATCAATTCTTGTCAATATTAACAGGAAGACAGTATTTGTGAACTAAGAAGTCCTATTTTCATCGATGGATCTTCTTGTTTTCCATATATGAACTTTAATATTTAAGGCCAGAATGTTTAATTGAATAAAGTGGCAGTTTGTTTATTTTCATAAAAATAACTTTGCCATTACTGTAAAACTGAGCCTATTTTGCAACACATACTATCATACACATAATTTATATATTTATGTTTACATGTTATTTGTTTGTATAGTATGTTAGTTTCTATGTCAGCGGGTTGTGTTTAAGGTTGGGCGGAGTCCTCACAACAGAATATCCCACGTCATAGAGGGTCCGTTGTGGGCGTTTTCTATAGGTGCAATTTTCTTGATTGAAAATTTGCTTGCAACAACTGTTGCTTTTGTGTTAGCTGTGAAGTCTGTAATTATTGTTATTTTTGTAATATTTCTTTGTTCTTTAGTTTTGTTTTGAGTTGTTTGTAATTTGTTGGTCTACCCTTTTCTATCTTTCAGTTCTATTCACAATTTATATTCATATACTGTGACGTCATTTGTGTTGTTATTCTTTGCAGATTCAGTGATTATTTTCATTGATTTCCCTATTTGATTTATTTTGATTTCTGCAAACGTTCTTGTATTGTCAGTCCTATTTGTACTTTATGTATTCTGTTGGTTGACATATGTTTTATATAGGTATATTTCATAAGACACTATTGCCTGTGCACTGCACTTGGATTATGGTATAAACCAGTACCTGATTATTATTACTGTCATACAAGACCTTATTAAGGCTTGGGACCCACAGATATTGGGATAGTATACTGATTAATCAAGTCATTAAGAACTTGTGGTATTATTATTATTTCAGGTGATTAGTATTATTGTTAGACACCATGTCTACATTAGAATACTTCATTATACAAGGGAAAGCCCTTGATAAGACTGGTCAACAATTAGAACAATGGGCAGTTGCTCAATATGACAAAGCATTAGCTGCAGAAGAGAGAAGAGCTATGGCAGAAGAGAAAAGATTAGAAAGAGAAGCTGAGGCTGCTGCTGAACAAAAGAAATTGCAGATGCAGGTAGAGCAAAGGAGATTTGAAGCTGAACAAAAAAAATTAGAAAGAGAAGCTGCGGCTGAACAAAAAAGATTAGACAGTGAAGCTGAACAAAAAAAAGATTAGACAGGGAAGCTGAACAAAAAAGATTAGACAGTGAAGCTGAACAAAAAAGATTAGACAGGGAAGCTGAACAAAAAAGATTAGACAGAGAGGCTGAAGAAAAAAAAGCAATAAGAGAACATGAATTTGAGTTGGAGAAATTGAGATTGACAAGTATGAGTAATGTTAATCAGGCATCTAGTGGTAATGGTAAACCTTCTACTTACAAGGTTAAGGTTCCACCGTTCAATCAGTCCAGTGACGATATTACATTCTGGCTGGATAGATTTGAACGTTCTTGTCGTACACATAATGTGGATAAATCACAATACGCTAATCAATTAGCAGAAAACTTGAAAGGTGAATCTTTGACTAGATTATGCCTTGTAGGAGAAGCAGATAAGGATAATTATGATGTCATTAGGGCGGCTTTGATAAAAAAAATATCAGCTAAGTGAGGAAGGCTATCGCCTTTTATTTAAGACGATGGTACCTGAGACGGGTGTAGAATTCTCTGAATTCACTGCAAAGGCACGTCTCACAGCTGATCGTTGGATTGAGCTTTCCAAAACAGAAAAAAACGTATGAAGGACTTATGGATTTGTTGCTCAGAGATAAGATTATGTCATGTGTGAACAAACCATTCCTTGAATTTATACATGAGCGTAAACCCAAATCTCTAAAGGAAATGGAAGAATACTGTTCCCAATATGTCACTGCACACCCCGACGTGACTTTTGGCAACGCTAAGATTAAGGAGAGTATGCCAGTTGCTTCAGCAACACCATACAATCCCAATTATTCACACAGATTTCAGGGACCTCAAAACAGATTTGATAAAAAAGGTAACCATAATAGTTATCAAAACCAAGGTAACCAATCATTTCAGGGTTCTTCTTCAAAGAACTGGAGACGAGCTGATAGCTCTCGACACAGGGGTGGTCATAATTATAGGAATTTCCGTAGAGGAAGTAATTATAGAAACTATCAGGGTTATCCGTCTTGGAGTCAACAAGATCATAATTACAGAGATACTCATTATAATGAATATGATAATGGTAACCAAGGGAACTATGACTCAAACCCAAATAGGGGTTACAATAGAGGTAACAATAACTACAGAGGTGATAATAACCGAGGTAGATCTCAAAACAAAAGACATAAACCACATTTTCAGGCAAACTCTGCACAACAAGAGTCCCATGAAGCCTATAAACAGAGTAAAGATAATAATGATGCTAGTAATATGGCATGTGCCGCTTTTGATTTTGGGAGAGCATCTCAGTGCCCCCAATGCAAAACGTTATTTGAGCCAACCACAGTGTCTACTTTAAGCTGTGGCCATCCTCTTCCTGCTCTTCCGGCATCAGTCGCGCATGATGGAAGAGGTTCTCTTGTCTTACATAAGGGTTTAGTGAATAACAATCCAGTCTCTGTGCTATTTGATTCTGGATGCACCACAATTGGTGTTAGGCAGTCACTCGTAGATCCTTCCCGTGCCACTGGACAAGTAGTCAAATGTGTAACATTTGGCGGCACATTAGAGAAATACTCTACTGCTATCATTAGGATTGCTACTCCTTTCTTTACAGGAGATGTACACGCATGTCTTCTCCCGAATCCGATCGCTGACCTCATCATCGGTCGCATTCATGGAGTCAGAGAATGCACTCCGCAACAAATTTCCGCGTGGGAAAGGCAAAACATGCAGCTTGCTAACGCTGTAGTCACTAGAGCTCAGGCTCTTAATATGCCTCAAACTTCATCTACTGAAGATAATGAAGTGCATAACCAAGATAATCCCTTGGTAATTTCTCGTGACTCGTTTATAAAACAGCAAGAAGATGATCCCACTCTGAAGAAATTCTTCATTCTTGCAACTAAAGGTGATCCGAATAAAGACACAGTCGTAAATCGTGGATTACAAAGAAGAATGGCGTACTTGTACGTATGGTTCAAGACTCCATTACGTCAAGTCATTCTCAAATCCTGGTTCCCAAGAATTTGAGAGTTAAAATTTTGCAGCACGCTCACGACTCTCAGTGTGCTGGACACATGGGTTTTTCCCGTACTAAGTCAAGAGTCCTTGCGGCTTTCTTTTGGCCATTGGTAAACAAGGACATACGGATTTATTGTCGATCTTGTAAAGTATGTCAGGAAGTTAAATCCAAAGGTCCACGGCATGCTGCACCCATTCAGGCGGCGGACATTCCTATTCGGCCGTTCCAAAAAATGGCCATAGACATTATTGGTCCATTTAAGATCAAGTCTGCCAGAGGACATCAGTTTATCTTGACGTGTGTTGATATGTGCACACGTTGGCCAGAGGCTATTCCTCTGAAGAGCATTACTACTGCTGATATTGCAGATGCTCTTTGGCTTATATTTTCTCGTCTGGGGTTCCCCGGAGAGATATTGTCAGACCATGGCACCCAACTAATATCAGATACCATGTCTCAAGTAATGTCTACTCTGCAGATAGATAGATCTTTAAGTAGTATCTACCATCCAATGTCTAATGGTATGGTCGAACGCCTTAATAGAACACTTAAAAACTTACTGGGGAAGATAACTGAGGATCATCCTCAAGACTGGGACAGAGTTTTACCTGCGGCCCTCTTCGCTTACAGAGAGGTACCCAATGAACATACGGGATTTTCTCCCTTTGAACTCGTCTTTGGCGCGCGTCCGCGTGGCCCTATGTCGTTGCTTCACGATCTCATAACATCTGACAATATTGACGATGACACAAAGTCATCCTACGAATATGTCATCGCGTTGAGACAAAAATTTATCGAAGCATGCAAATTAGCAACTTCTTCTTCTGAATTTGCGAAACAGAAGGCAAGGCAATTTGCCAATAAGAAGAGATGCTTACGACAACTTTGTCCTGGTGACAAAGCATTTGTATTACTACCTTGTAGGGAAAACAGATTACTTATTTCTTGGAAAGGTCCGTACGATATAATATCGAAAATTTCCGATGTCGACTATATTGTCGATATTGATGGGAAGCATAAAACCTTCCACATCAATATGCTTACTGAATTCCATGAACGTCCGGATTATTTGCAACCCATTTTCCAAGCAACGGACAATTCTCCAGTACAACATGGTCATTACTCATCACTGTCCGTGATACAGGATGAGGAAACAAGTTTTTCAGATGTAAATCTCCCCCTTCCAATGATCCCACTTCATTCTAGTGAATCATGGAAGAACGTTACTGTCTCTCCTGATTTGTCTCTAGGAGAACAGCGACAAGTTTCAACTATGTTGCAAACATTTCAGGATGTACTCACTGACATCCCTGGACAAACGAATGTCATTCAACATGACATTGTTCTAACTGACCATACTCCTATTAGGGTTAGACCTTATCCTATACCTATACATTTTCAAGCACAGGTCGAGAAAGAGTTGGATGAGATGATAGATTTGAAAATAATCGAACCATCCACCTCTGCATATTCTTCGCCGATGGTTATTGTGCGTAAAAAAAGACAATAACATACGTCTTTGCGTTGACTATCGAAAATTGAATCAAGTAACGAAGTTCGATGCCGAACCTATGCCTTTACTGGAAGAGCTACTTACTCGACTCTCCAAATCTCATTTTTTCACTAAACTTGATTTGTCTAAAGGATATTGGCAAGTTCCTTTATCTGAACGCGCCAAACCTCTCACGGCTTTTTCAACACCTAGAGGTTTGTTCCAATGGAATTTTATGCCTTTCGGTCTTATGAACGCACCAGCTACATTCGTACGCATGATGCGCCGAATCCTATCTTATCGGTCAGATGTCATTGCATATCTAGACGACATCTGTCTTTTCAGCGATACTTGGGAAGATCACTATTCAGGGTTAGATGAATTGCTGTCTACTTTGCGCGAGCACAACCTGACAGCGAAACCCTCTAAAGCCTATATTGGTTTTAGCGAAATTTCTTTCCTAGGCCACCGAGTTGGTCATGGTTTCCTAAAGACAGAGGACCATAATACTAGTAAGATACTTAACATCTCGATCCCTAAGACTAAAAAAACAGGTGAGAAGTCTGTTAGGTCTTATTCAATTTTATGGCAGATTCATTCAGAATCTATCCTCTATCATGGCACCTCTTTCAACACTTCTAAAGAAAGGTTCGCCTAATGTGGTCCACTGGTCTCAGGAATGCCAATGCTCTCTGGATAGATTAAAACATTGTTTTCAACACCACCTATTTTAGTGCTACCTACTAAAGATAAGACATTCGTTCTTCGTAGTGACGCTTCATCCACTGGGATTGGAGCGGCACTAATGCAAGAGTACTCTGGAACTCTGCATCCCGTAATGTATATTTCCAGAAAACTTAATGCGGCAGAAAGGAATTATTCGGTTTTAGACCGTGAGCTATTAGCTATGGTTTGGTCGATTCTCAAACTACAGAGATTCCTTCTGGGCGCACATTTCATAGTAGAAACCGACCAAAAAGCTCTTACTGCTATACAGAGTAAGAATTTGAAGAGCTCGAGGTCTACTCGATATGCAATTGCTCTTCAACCTTTTCATTTCTCTGTGCGAGCTATTCGTGGATCAGATAATGTGATGGCAGACATTCTGTCAAGATGCCCACATGATTCCACATAACTATTAGGGCTTAGACTTCTTGATATGTCTAGTTCTATAGTAGTTCCTTTTCTATATCATGATAGATACACATTTGTAATTTAATAATATAATGATTGTATCACTACATAGCGGTTCATTGATGTTTATTCACCGCTGTGCTTTGATGATTTTTTCTTCATAAATCATAAATTTAAGATATCTAATACGAAATGATGATATGAATTTTTTAGGCATTGTGTAATTGCCAGAATTGTATTATACTTTGATGACACCTTCCTGGAAAAATATACTTGTAGAGAAATAATTTCTCTCAGTTTATGAGACACATTCTCACCAGTCGCTCCATAAGTCGACTTAGCCTCATATTAGGCGTTATAGGTATTCCTGATATTTTCATCTGCGCATTATTCATGCGTTGTGAGCCTATTGTACGTTGCTCCTAGATGTATTTCAAAAAAAAAAAAAAAAATGTTCCATTTTTTTTTTTCCCGGGAGGTGTGGTAAGACTGTTACGTGCAGTCTTTGATATCTTACAATATTATACATTGGTATACTTGTTATGTTCGCAAATATTTTGTAAACAAAATAGTGCTTAAGGAAAAGTCATTATTGAGTTACTTCCCTTGAAAGTTGTGTCGTCTCTTCGATCGAACTCCGCGGATGAATCCATTTTACTGCGATTTATTCGTTGTTTGGGTAGTAATAGATTGTTCTTGCTTCAGAATATCTATGGCCTGAATTTATGTGTATTGTTTGTCTGAGTAGGACGAGTTTGTCTTATATCTGTATATCTTTACATATCTAAGTCGAACTATATGTTCTGTTGTCTCTAGAGAGGTCAAAGGCTATTCGGCGGATGTGCCGCTAGAGTGTGGTGTGATTTGGCTTCGTCCTGATGGGGACTGTGTTTTTTTCTATGTCGGCTTGTCGCCGGAAAAAAGTGATCTCAGTATTTGTGGGGAAAGTGATAGTCGTCTAGACCTATCGTGTATGCTTTACCCCAGTGTTTATTCGTATTGCCAAGGAATGGCAGAATCATATTTCTGATACCAAGGTAATCAAAGATACTCTTATGAACTCTCGTACGAAGCCACCATTTTCGATAGGTACGATTTGTATGTCTAAGAGAATATATTTGACTCGATGAAAACGACTTCGATTCCTAGCAGCACTATATCCTGTAGAATGCAGTCAATTGTTCATGATCAAATCTACAGAGCAATGAAATGTTTAATAAATGACTAACTTTAGGACAGATTCATTATCTGTATCCAAACGTGAGTGACAGCTCACGAGTGAAGCCATCTTGGAACCAAACATGTAGTGACTTTCAAGAAGAGAAAAGGGATGCCCGTATTATCGCTTGATTAGTCCAGAGATCACTGCTACACATGAGAACCCATTGCTAGCGGTTCCATATTATTATATAAAAAAAAAAAAAAACTGTGCTGAACCTTATGTTAAAGAATCTTCGCTAGACGAGATTAGGTAGAAGCCATCTTGGATATTGTTTATAATCTGACGTGCTTTGTCAGTAAACTCAGTTGATATATATATATATGGGCAATACTGAGTGCTTGGCTACTGACAGTCCATTATAATATTATTCTACATGAGTGCCCATGTAACATAACATTGCAAGACCAGTTATCCACTGTACCCTGATGTATTATGCCAACCTGTGATTTGTCAGTATCTGTGCTGTCGAGTGTGTACGTCCAATTAAACTTTAGTAAAGGTACACAGTCGTTGGTGTCGATGACTTCCAGCCATACATGAGTGTGAGAAAAGAACATTTGTCAACACCACGAACCCTTATTGTCATTCGCACATTATACACTCAATCCATGTCTACACACCACTGCGTAGGTCAAGTTGACATTCCATACACTACAGTGGAGCAAACAACACCATAGAGATCTTATCAACTGATGATGATGATGTCTGTCTTCCAAGAAAAAGAGACGTCCCTGAAACAAGAAGGTTGTACCTCCTCTTTTGAACTAATTTATAATCTATTTCCAGACTGAAAAAATACATAACAAACACTGAGTTCAGAGCGGTAGGCCAACTGCTATCTTCATCTGAAACAATTTACACCAGTATACTCCTCCCTAATGGTTACTACGCCTCTGCAATTCCAGCATTAGTTCCTTCTAGTCAATAAGATAGGTGTCAGTGTACTGTTTGGCAATTCCATGCAGTTTTACTTTTCTCCGACACCTTCTGTTCAGGTTGGAGCACTATTTAGGCCTTGCCTCATGTTCGCTACTGAACCACACACATATACAGACATAAATTATCAATTTACATTCAATTTTCATCAAAAAGATATTGAATATATCAAGCTTACCACAATTCATGGAAATAATACACAATTACGTTGACTGGCAATGAATATGGCACAAAATCCGACCTGCCGCTGTCTCAGGCTTTTATTTAGAAAAATATAAGCTGAATCTCAACGCACTGTTGCTTTAGAAAGTTTATTTGAAAATGTGGTGCTGAACTGACGCTTCTAATTGACTATATTGGCGGGTCTAACCAATTGTGCCATGTTTACACAGCTTTTCAAAAAAGTACCTCTACTACTGTTTCCCGTAACAACAAAAAATTAGTATTTGTAGTCCGACTAATCGTGTTTCGCCTTACATTTACTGCGCTCCAATCAAATAGGATTTAACATGGGGACCTATTTCCCGTACAATGGTGGTTTCAAAATCTGCCACTGAGCGATTCTGATTTTGGTGTTGTCTGACACCCTCACTATTTCTTTTGGCTATAATTTGTTAATTCCTAGACTATTTGCGTAACACTTAACATATTATTTGTCAGCAAGTCCTAAGGAACCCAAATATACAAATTTAAGGGAGCCAAGTGGCTGCGTTCAAAATATGTATTTTCTAGGATAGTCGTGTATTTGTTTTTTTATTTTTTATGTTTAGAACCGCCACCTGTCCTGCTGTACTGTCAGACTAATGTCAGGATTTTAGACATAAAACAGTAGAATGTCATGTTTCCTAATAAGCGTTTGGTAAGTTTTTAAACCTAACTCTCGTATGGGTAGTGTTTTTTATCACTGTCTATCTGAAAAAAAGTATTGCTTCTGGCCTTTCGCTTGGGGTGGGTGGCATTAATTGTATATCGCGAGACGCGTGTTTAGTGTTACATGCGTTCCTGCTTTCAGCCCTCCCTTCTCTCTATCCTAAGTTCATCTGTCTTTGCATCACGCCGTGTATAAAATGAAATTAATGGAAGTATTAATTTAGGTCATTATGCAGGGTGCCTAGCTCAAGGTTTTTCTTTGAAATGCAGTACACGTTTTATTGAAGAAAGCGTGTAGTGATGCAGTAGGCTTTTACTATCAACGTGAAACGTTACAATTTGCAGACGAAGTAGAAAACAAGGGGGATTTCGAGTACAGTCATTGTGACAGCACTGTTCCTTACCATTCTTCTTTCCTTTTATTGAAGTTATTTGTTAGGCTTTACATTTACTTTTTAATTTATATATGTGGGTTAGAATTTCACACGACAGCATACTTGAAACCTCTCATTATGTCAAATAAATTGCTACATAAACTACTGCTATAAGAACATATAAATGATGAGTGAAGGATGCAAGGGGTCCTCATGAAGTGGTGGCTCTTTGCTCCTTAAGGAGTAATATGAAAAATGACTGAGTGAGTGAGTGAGTGAGTGGGTGAGTGAGTGAGTGAGTGAGTGAGTGAGTGGGTGAGTGAGTGAGTGAGTGAGTGAGTGAGTGGGTGAGTGAGTGAGTGAGTGAGTGAATGAGTGAGTGGGTGAGTGAGTGAGTGAGTGAGTGAGTGAGTGGGTGAGTGAGTGAATGAATGAGTGAGTGAGTGAATGAGTGAGTGAGTGAGTGAATGAGTGAGTGAATGAATGAGTGAGTGAGTGAGTGAGTAGGTGAGTGAGTGAGTGAGTGAATGAATGAGTGAGTGAATGAGTGAGTGAGTGAGTGAGTGGGTGGGTGGGTGAGTGAGTGAGTGCGTGAGTGATTGGGTGAGTGAGTGAGTGAGTGGGTGAGTGAGTGAGTGAATGATTGAGTGGGTGAGTGAGTGACTGAGTGAGTGAGTGAGTGAATGAGTGGGTGAGTGAATGAGTGAGTGAGTGAATTGGTAGGTGGGTGGGTGGATCTGTCGGTGGGTGGGTGGGTGAGTGAGTGAGTTAGTGGGTGGGTGCGTGGGTGGGGTGGGTGGGTGAGTGAGTAAGTGAGTGAGTGAGTTAGTGAGTGCGTGAGTGGGTGGGTGGGTGGGTGGGTTGGCGGGCGGGCGGGCGAGCGAGCGAGCGAGCGAGTGAGTAAGAGAATAAATGGGCAAGCTAATGAATGAATGACGAAATACTCTCCAAGTTTTTTCTTTGATTTTCACAGTCGCTGATCCAACAATACGAGATTAATTTGATAAATGAAAAGATAAATAGGCAGTAATTATGAATCGGAAATAGTAAGTACACTGTAATGTGTCCTGAACTTAGGTTGTTTGATATAAGAATTTGTTTATCGCCATTAGTCTATGTCTTTTAAGTTTGCAAAATGTTTCTTCTTTACGTCTTGTGAAGGCTGTTCCTTGTTATTTATGTGGACTTTCTGTATGCTAATTTCTGTATTGTTCCTGTAATAATATTGAAACTCTAGTTTTTATAATCAGAAGAAAATATAGCAACACATACAACTTGTACGTGAAGAATCTCAGAATTCGAACCACAAATAAAAGGTAAAAAAGGATCCCGTTACACGCCCATTGAGGCGTATTGGGAATATGGTGTTAGGCCCATATTTTCTTGACCATCGGTACACTAGGTGTGATGTGGTCAACATCACGCCGGCAGCCTTAACCTTAACAGAGTTGCTCTGGTACCCAGTCGGGGCTGGGTCGATCCAGGAGCCGTTTGCGGCCTAATAAAATCCCACCTCATCTGGGGATCGAACCATAGACCACTGAGCTAGGAAGCCAGTGCACTAACCACTATGCTACCGCGGCTCCCCACAAGTGAAACACAACATTTCGGTGAAAAAACAGGAGGCATAATCGGCTTCTACCAAGGTTTTTAATCATAGAACATTTACCTGGAATATGAGGAAGTTGAGGGGAACTGCGGTAAGACGTGGAATACAATGGATGGGTTTGAAAAAAAATCTAAAAAAGGTGATTCGTCTTACGAGGACAAAAGACAAAGAAAATAGTCTACGTTACGGCCACAAGGCCTTCGTCAGGAAAGGAAAGAAAGTGAAGGCTAGATAGGACACATAAAAACTAAATAAAATAAAAACTGGGTACTTCCCTGAAGGCAAGAACCGAAATTCTATCAAAATCGCTGTCTGTTGATGACCGCGTGGCTGAACAGAAAGTGACTTCCGCCGCCGGATGTACACAATGCATACTAAGAAACTAAAAAACGAAACCGGACAATAAACTACCCAACGTGATAAAAGTGGGGACTGGAAATAGAAGAGGACAGAATGAGTGGGAGATAAATAAATATGAAATAAAAAAAATGTATATGGCATACAAATAGAAGAATAGGATAAGAGTGGAAAGAGTAAAATAGAGCAAGAGAGGAGAGGGACCTCAGACAAAGGTGTGAAAAGTGTTGAGACCGGCTGGTTTTAGACACCCCATGCGGTGGATAAGACGGTTCTCAAGCTGTTCTCGGCTGGCAGTGTCAGAGGAGCAGGATCGGATCGCTGTCACCTGGATGTCGATGGGACCATGGTGGTCAGGACCATTGAAGTGTATAGCAACTGGTGTGGACTTTTGCTGAGCGATGTCATTTAAGTGCTGGCTGAATCTGTCCCCAAGTCGTTTGCCTGTTTGGCCAATATAGGTTTTGCAGCAACGTTTACATATGATCGTATAAATGACATTGCGCGATTCACACGTGAAGCTACTAGTGATGGTGTACGTAGCCTTAGGAAAGGACACCTTCTGGGTTGAGATGACATACTTGCACGTGTTGCATCGTGTCCGACCACAGGGTAGTGTGCCAAAGTGAGTGGCATTCTCCTTTGGGAGACGGATTCAGCCAGCACTTAAATGACATCGCTCAGCAAAAGTCCACACCAGTTGCTATACACTTCAATGGTCCTGACCACCATGGTCCCATCGACATCCAGGTCACAGCGATCCGATCCTGCTCCTCTGACACTGCCAGCCGAGAACAGCTTGAGAACCGTCTTATCCACCGCATGGGGTGTCTAAAACCAGCCGGTCTCAACACTTTTCACACCTTTGTCTGAGGTCCCTCTCCTCTCTTGCTCTATTTTACTCTTTCCACTCTTATCCTATTCTTCTATTTGTATGCCATATACATTTTTTTATTTCATATTTATTTATCTCCCTCTCATTCTGTCCTCTTCTATTTCCAGTCCCCACTTTTATCACGTTGGGTAGTTTATTGTCCGGTTTCGTTTTTTAGTTTCTTAGTATACATTGTGTACATCCGGCGGCGGAAGTCACTTTCTGTTCAGCCACGCGGTCATCAACAGACAGCGATTTTGATAGAATTTCGGTTCTTGCCTTCAGGGAAGTACCCAGTTTTTATTTTATTTAGTTTTTATGTGTCCTATCTAGCCTTCACTTTCTTTCCTTTCCTGACGAAGGCCTTGTGGTAGTAACGTAGACTATTTTCTTTGTCTTTTGTCCTCGTAAGACGAATCACCTTTTTTAGATTTTTTTTCAAACGTCTTACCGCAGTTCCCCTCAACTTCCTCGATTATATATATATTTTTTTTGACTGCACCGTGTCTCTGTTATCTCGTATCTCTATCTACCTATCCTGCTTATCTCCCTGATCCTATCCTATCGCCTTTTCTCAGTATTTTATATCCTATTCACCTATTTATTTTCGTATTTCCCTATTCTTCATTCATACCTCCTATTACCGCTATCTACCCTATTTATTTATTGTTTCAGCGTTTTATATTTTATTTATTTCATATCTTACGTTTTTTATTTTCTGGACGTTTTACTTTTCCCCACTATGCCCTCTATGAAATATTTTATCATCTCTCTCCGTGTGTCGGTTACCACCAGCTTCAGCTCCCTACCTCCTGATATATCCCGTGTCGCTATTGACTTTGCGTTCGTTACTTTCAAGAAAACTAGATTCACCTCTCATCTCCACTTTATTCACACCTGCCTACACCACAAAATTCTTCCTAATGGATTTTCTTCCAATTTCCATCCATCTGCTGGTACACTCAATCCTAGGGAACAACGTCTCCTACAACGAATTGAGACCAGATGTGGCTTTCAACGTATGCGCGTAGTGGCCGCCAGTCACTCCCGCCTTTTATCAGACCTCAGTGCCCAACAGACCCAGCTTCTGCTTCGCTTACGTTGTCTCACCTCCAACAACTTCCCTTTCTATTCTATGATACGCACCACTATCCACACACTGAACCGGCAGCTGCATGAGTTCCTTTCCACGTCTAAACACCTTAAACTATCCCGTCTCATCCCTACCCCCAAAGCTACCCCTCCATCCTCCACTCCATCACGCACTCAGGTAGTCTGCATCCCCCCAGATCTACCCCTCTCTGAGGGAGAGCGCTCTGTTCTTAGTAAGGGCTTAAAATTTGTTCCTCTTCGTCCGACCCTAGACCAATACAATCTCCTCCAGGATGTTCATCGGTTTCACCGTCGCATGAGGCTGAAGCTCCATTTTAGAGAGAAAGACAGCACTCCGCAGTCTCAGGCTGAATCCGACATCTTCGCACGCTTTTCTGACTCTACTAAACCTCCCTTTACACCTAAACCTGGAGCCTCTCATGCCCTGGACCTGTATATCAAGAACACCATCCATGACATTCAGCAGCTCCGCCCTCGTAGATTGCATTATTCCAATCTCACTTCGGCAGAGTCTAGTGCTCTCTCCCTTCTTCGCCGTAGAGACGATATTGTCATCAAACCGGCCGACAAGGGAGGAGCCATTGTCGTCTGGCAGAAGGACTTGTACCTAAGTGAAGGTAAAAACCAGTTGACCAATGGCTCTTTTTACAGGTCCCGGACCAGCGATGCAACTGTCTCTAACAATCGCATTGTACACAACACTGTTAAACAGCTTATCACTAGTAATGATCTTCCTCCCGAAGCATCTCATCTTAGGATTCATGACAGCTCTTTGGACAAGCCTGTATTCTACATGCTCCCCAAAATTCACAAGATCGAAAACCCTGGAAGACCTATTGTCTCAGCCTGTTCTTGTCCTACTGAACACATTTCTGACTTCCTCGATAGCATTTTCCAGCCTATCGTTGAGAATCTTCCCTCCTTCATCAAAGACACCAATCACGCTCTTACAACTTTCTCCTCTATCCGACCCCCAGCAGACCGCTCCTACCATCTTTTCTTGCTGGACGTCTGCTCTCTGTATACCTCTATTCCCCACTCTGATGGTCTCCGAGCTCTTCGGTTTTTTCTGGACCAACGCACTTGCCCTTCTATATCCACTGTCACTCTTCTCCGTCTTGCTGAACTGGTCCTTCAACTGAATTCCTTTGAATTCAATGGTCAGTTTTTTGACCAAATTAGTGGTGTTGCCATGGGAACGAAGATGGGTCCCAGCTATGCCTGTCTATTCATGGGCCACTTGGAGCATCAGATATGGCAACAATACTCCGGTCCTTTCCCTGGGTTTTGCCGCAGATATATCGATGATGGCATAGGTCTCACAGATATGTATGAGACTGATTTACACCGCTTCATCGACTTTGTGAACCACTTTCACCCCACCATCAAGTTCACCTCCCTCGTCTCCACAGTATCTGTCAACTTCCTTGACATTACTATTTCTATCACGCCCTCCGGCCTTAATACCTCAGTATACTACAAGCCGACAGATGCCCACAGCTACCTCCTGTATACCTCTTCTCATCCTCGGGCCTGTCGTGACTCCCTTCCTTTTTCACAACTTCTCCGCCTCCGCCGTTTATGCCAAGACGACGATGACTTCCACTTACGAGCAAATGAGATGTTGGATTTCTTCCGTAACAGACTTTATCCAGAACATGTTCTCACCTCTGCTCTCCAACGTGTGCTCCCCATCTCTCGTCTGGAGGCCCTCAAACCTCACCATAAATCCACTTCGGATAGAGTCAAATTAATCTTGACCCATCACCCTCACAGTACTACTGTCAAACAGATCCTTTTCCGCCACCTCCCTATCCTCCAAGCAGAGCCTCTGACCCAAAAAGTATTCAGTGAAGCACCTTTGGTGGCATATAGACGTGACAAGAACTTGAAGGATCTTCTTGTTCACAGCCGTCTCCCAAAGGAGAATGCCACTCACTTTGGCACACTACCCTGTGGTCGGACACGATGCAACACGTGCAAGTATGTCATCTCAACCCAGAAGGTGTCCTTTCCTAAGGCTACGTACACCATCACTAGTAGCTTCACGTGTGAATCGCGCAATGTCATTTATACGATCATATGTAAACGTTGCTGCAAAACCTATATTGGCCAAACAGGCAAACGACTTGGGGACAGATTCAGCCAGCACTTAAATGACATCGCTCAGCAAAAGTCCACACCAGTTGCTATACACTTCAATGGTCCTGACCACCATGGTCCCATCGACATCCAGGTGACAGCGATCCGATCCTGCTCCTCTGACACTGCCAGCCGAGAACAGCTTGAGAACCGTCTTATCCACCGCATGGGGTGTCTAAAACCAGCCGGTCTCAACACTTTTCACACCTTTGTCTGAGGTCCCTCTCCTCTCTTGCTCTATTTTTACTCTTTCCACTCTTATCCTATTCTTCTATTTGTATGCCATATACATTTTTTTATTTCATATTTATTTATCTCCCACTCATTCTGTCCTCTTCTATTTCCAGTCCCCACTTTTATCACGTTGGGTAGTTTATTGTCCGGTTTCGTTTTTTAGTTTCTTCGTATGCATTGTGTACATCCGGTGGCGGAAGTCACTTTCTGTTCAGCCACGCGGTCATCAACAGACAGCGATTTTGATAGAATTTCGGTTCTTGCCTTCAGGGAAGTACCCAGTTTTTATTTTATTTAGTTTTTATGTGTCCTATCTAGCCTTCACTTTCTTTCCTTTCCTGACGAAGGCCTTGTGGCCGTAACGTAGACTATTTTCTTTGTCTTTTGTCCTCGTAAGACGAATCACCTTTTTTAGATTTTTTTTTCAAACCCATCCATTACCTGGAATACTAACTTCTCAATATACGGATATATTATTTGTACAGTATGCGAGATAAGGCTTCATTCATTTATTCATAACAATTCGGCTGTCCAAGAAGCATAGGCCTTGACCAAACTCATTCCAAGAGCTTCTGTTATCGTGCCATCAGCTCACGGTGTTTCTATGTCTTCCTCATACCTCTTATTTATGTCGCCAGTTCTCTTCTCCGTGTGGTTTCTTTTTTTACCTCCCTCTACAACTCTTACAATGTGGATTCCAGAATATGACTGACTTCTAATGCTATCAACAGGTTCCTCGATGTGTATCATAACCTTCAAGCGTGTTTTTCGTACCTCTTGTTCCACTGACACTTATCTGGTTCTTGACAACACTTGACCATGCGTTAGTCTGCAAATTCACAATGACCAGTGGTGTTATCAACGTTCATTGGCATGTTGAAATCTCGTGTACACATTTACAACTATTATTGCTTCCTCACTAGATTTAACAGAAAGTAAATAAAAAGAGCTTAATTAAAATAATTCAGACGCGGAGGTCTGGAACTAGGTCTATAAATTTAAGATCGACGTCATTGAATTAAATTCAATTAAATAGTTCGGTTAATGAGAAATTTACGTTAAGTGAAATTCTACGTGTGACATTTAAGAAGACTTGTGAGAACTTACAGCTCCAAACGTCGGCCACTTGTGTTTATTTTTCTTATATCTTAATTTCATTACCTACAGGAATAACTAAAAGAAAACTGTAGCAGGATTCAGGGGCAATAAATGATCAATTACATAAGCGTGACCAGAGTTCCTAACACGCGCTATGGCTTCTGTTTTAACAAGAGGTTGGACGGCAAATTATTTTGTTTCGTGGGGAATGGGTAAGGCAGAGATATTAGCAGTTAATTTCAAAATACTTTAGCTAAGATTTTTCGTTTTCTCTTCATTCTTTCTTTCTGTTCTTTCTTTTCTATTTATTACATTCTTTCCGTCTTTTTTTCTTTCATTTATTTAGTTATACTATCTTCCTTTCTTTCAATTATTCTTCCTTTCTTGTTTCTTTCTTTCTGTCTTTCTTTTTTTCTAATGTCCATTTTATTGGTTCAAAGAGTACTGCAAGCTTGGTTTATTTTCTATCATTTCTTGTTGCCTCTTGTTTTACAATGTTTTAAAATATTTCCTGATTATTTTTACCTCAGTTCTTGTTACAACTTTTTTACTGCTCTGTTTTCTTCAGTTTGGTATATTCATTCGTTCATTCATTGCCCTGAAACTCCCCAGCTTCTCTAGTTGCATGCCTTTAAAATAATGCTTAAAGTAACATGTTTGAATAAAACGACACAGTACGCAAGATGTGAGGACATAGAGAGATAGAGAGAGAGAGAGTGAAAGAGGGGAGAGAAAGAGAGAGGGCGAAGAATGGCAGAATGTTAATAATAATAATAAATTCTTTAAGCACCAAACACGGCGCATAAGGCAGAAACCAGTGCTCTCCAGGTTGTACGTTGTGACGCCACTCCTCTTAACTCTTGCACATTATTTAGGCCCAACGTTCTTCCTTCTCTTATTATTGTTCTTCTGAGTGTTTCTTTTGATCTTCCTTTTTTCCTCTTACCCTCAGGAACCCAAGTGAGCGCCTGTAGTGGTATTCTGTTGTTTTGCATTCGTAGGACATGACCGATATATGACCATCGTCTTTTCCTTATATAGTCGGAGACATATTTCTGCCTAGAGTCTTCTCTTATTTGTCGATTAGTCTTGAATTCTTTCCAACTGATGTTCATGAGTTTTCTAAGACATTTGTTCTCGAATGTATTCAGCTTGTTCTCCAATGATTTTGTTATTTTCCAACTCTCACAGCCGTATGTTAACACTGAGATAACATTTGAATTAAACAGACGAAGCTTGGTATGTATATTCAATGATCGTAATTTCCAAATGTTAGATAATCTATTGAAGGCGCTAGCTGCCAAAGCAATTCTAGTATGGATTTCTCTTGTTGTGTCACCATCCTGAGTCATTTTACTGCCTAAATAATTGAAACTTTCAACTTTCTGTAGTTTTTCCCCGTTCAAGATGATATCAAAGGTCTCGTTAGAAAAGTTCATAGCTTTAGTTTTAGAGGCATTTATTTGGAGACCTATTTTAACCGAGAGATGACACAAATTATTTATTGCTTCTTGGGATTGTCTTGGTGTTGAACTTAAGAATGCTACATCATCTGCGAAATCCAGGTCCCCCATGAATTTTCCATTTGTCCATTTTATACCCAATTGTTCATTGTGGGTGTCGTAGATTTTCGATAGGAGAATTAAGACTAGGTTTGGTCCCTTCTGAATAGGTTTGAATAGGTGATAGACTCAGTGAGAGTTAGTGAAAGGTAATAGAATTTCCACACACGTGAGATGATAGATTTTGATATAGTGGCTGTCTCTGAAAGCGAAAAGAATTCTTCTCTCTCTCACCTATCTTCTACAACAGTTGTTACAGCGTCAGACAGACTACACCAATATACATATTACGTATATTTCTATCACTCACAGGCACGCACATACACGTGACGACAGGTAAACACACAGACGTGGGAAAACTATAACAATGATATATATATTATCTAGAACGAGCTGACCAAACACTATTATTAAGTTCAAGAGCGATTTTAATATCAGGAAAAAATCGGCTCACAACATCAAAGAAAGTACATCAAGGAGAATACATATACACATAGTCATAAAAATTCAAGGAAATGTTGCAAGGATGATAGCCCCCTTATCGTGTTAACTCTAGGTTTAGCCCAGCCCCGTTAAGAGAACAGATGATGGCGCCAGAGTCACAGATACATAGGGTTTGATTCTAAGAGTTTTCGTTGTTTTATCTCGTAATTATATGCACAGAGTTTGAAAAAAAAAATCTGATTTAACCTAAGACAAAAAAACACAAGAACTCTAGCCTTAGCAACAAATTATGCAGATTGAAAAAAAAAAATTAGGACAGCAACAGGGTGTCAAAGATATAATAGTGAAAATATCACTCAAACCAGCGTACACTCATTCATTCCGCCATGGCCTCTCATACATGTACTCACGACTTGGCTCGCTGCCTCTTGGAACACACTGATTTTAGATCTTCACACAGACTCAAAAAAAATGCAGTCTTCTGCCAAGAAGTCCCCAGTTCCAAAAGACGTATTTAACTTGGAGTCTCCGGGAACGACTACTTGGGTGTGCAAATTTGTTCAAATGTCTGATTAAGTCACCTAAAATTATTCCAGGCGCGGGAGTTAGCAGAGCACAGTGTCAATAGCGTAGGTTTCTAGAAATGATGAATGTCAGGTCGGTGCCTTCCCTCAGTATAGGATTCACTTTAGTCACACCACAGATTTGTCCACAAAAAATATATATATATATATAGTCGGGAAATGTTAGTTAATACTTGAAGTATTTCGCGCCACCAGGCAGAAAGATTACGTAGAGTTTTTTTCTAGAAGAAATTAAGATCTGGCTCCAAGGTCCAGTATTTATCATTACAGTCTTTGAAAACCCGTTATTGGGATATAGTATTTCTGGCTAACTCGGGTTGCATATGCACTGTTAGACCAGTGGTACTTAAGAAACCCACGTGGTTCAAAATAAGGACTGTCTATTTCTTCACAAGTATGGAAACTACTACTAGGTGCTGGTAAAGTTAGGGTCACCCCAAAACTTTCACTGTGTGGAGGAAAAATAACACGTATAATATAATAAACAGAATCTGTACTGGTTATAACTTACATTTAAACTTGCAAACAGAGAGCTTTGCTTATCATTTAAACTTCCCGTGACGTAAGTTATATTTAAAAATCAGCAATCCTCATGAATTAGGAACACGTGCGTATTCCGTCACCATTCATGAGGCTCGATTCTAGAGTTTATACGTTAGTTTAGAAAAATACACTCGACTGAGTATTAGCGGTTAAATTAAATTCATAAATAGCTACAATTGCCGTTATAAGCTAGAAATTTTAATTTTATTCTGCTTTCCACTGAATGCTTCCCTAGAAAATATAATAGCCTACCACTTTATTTCTCTTCTGCGCTAAAGAAATAGATTAAAATGAATTAAGCGATTTAACACTTTAACACTCACAAAATCTATATATCTATCATATTAATTACCTCAACCACAGAATTACAGGTAGTCGCACAACTTAAGAATAAAATGCTGAAAGTATTTCTGGAAGTCTAGAAGTTCGACAAATTGCCGAAACAAACTGAGATACTTCGCTAACAGCTATTCTGTTTACGAGCAACCTATCTACTGTGAGTCTATGAGCGAGAATGAAATTAAAGTTTCAAACTTGGCCAATATCTTTAAAATCGGACACAGGATCCTAATCTTATTTCGCCAAGCGAAATAGTCTCCCCTGTCCGTATAACACCTTCGTCCGCTTATCGCGTGACGTAACAGCCATCAGTGGCCGAGGGCTTGCATGAGTTGCAAATCTCAGACCACCGTATGCAGTGCGGAATGGATTTTCATGCTAAGCCGGGTTTTTTTCTGACGAAAAACCTCATGCGTTTACTGAAATGCAGACTCTCTGTCTACTTTCCATGTCCCTCGCGTGAATTTTCACGCCCCAGGCCAGAGACCCTCAGACGAATGTCTAGCGAATGCTGTAAATTCACGCCTATCGTCCGACCAGCGCGACTGACATGTACGCAATACCACCCAGGTGCGATTCTCAGTTTTAGAGAAAGGAAAACAGGTAAAGTTTGCGAATTATATGAAAATAATATTCGCAAAACGAATGGATGAAAAATATACAGGAAAAAGGAAATACAGAGATAATAAAAGAGAGAATTCGGGTGAAAGAATAGGAAGAAGATGTAGGAAATTAAATGAATATAAACCCTACGTGACAGAGCCTCCCCCCTTTAAGATATGGAAGCACTCCATGTCTACGTTATGGAGTTTAATTTCCTATAACCGTAGCTTCGGGGTGTCTGTCTTCTTCCCTCTCCTCTTCCACCTCCATCTCTGTCCAATTCCTACTCAAGTCCACTCCTCAAAGTTTCCTTCCCCTGGAATGTCTCATATGCGCGCTTGAAAGAGCGTCGCCGCTTCTGACATTTTTTGCTTGAAATTTATAGTCACTTTTCTCGGTAAGCATTTGTCTTCTCGCGTTAGTATCGAATGCAGTTAACTTTTGAGCTGTGTCATTTTTGCGCTGGACTGCGCATGACTTGTCTTGTTGTTTGGTCGATCGGTTTCCGCCCACCACTAGTGGGAGTGAGCGATTTGGAATGGCGAAAGAGATGCCTCGTTGAAGAGGGGATCTCCGCTTTTTTTTTTGTTCTGTCAGGGATGTGTAGTCCTCTTATGGATATTTCGTTTAGTCGAGATAATACCTCTAGTGTTTTCCCACATGTCGGGAGGCGTGATATTTCTGTGTATTTCATGAAAGCAAGGTAAATTGACTTTTTCATTAACTCTATCGATTTTGGGTCGTGAGCGATTTCGATTCATAGCCTGTCTCCGAAAGTCGTCGTCACGAGATGTTCTTTCCCAGCTCACATGTCGCTGCATTGTACTGCATCGGTTGATGCATGTACCAAGGACCATTACTTGCTACTTTGTTAAATGAACTAGGTTTAGAAAACCTTTATTATCTAGAGGATATTCTTGAGGACATTATTTATACTTCGGCAGACGTGTCTGTCTTGCTGAAGTCAAACTAAGGAGAGTGAACTGATCTCATACATCTGGTTATCTCCTGGCTGTTATAGAAAAGGATGGAGTTGTTCACCTGACTACATTTACAGCACTTTGAAATATAACATGCATCTGACTCATCATTGTAATGCTGTCTACCGTTTATTGCTGTATTGAATGTTGCTGTGATAATGACTGTTTGATGTGCCTACACATTTGCGTAACCATTTTGTCACTGTGGCGTCCACAATAAATAATGAAGAAAAACGTCAACGGCTGTTTCAAGACTCATTGACTTTATACGTCGTGAGTTTACTGACGTCCTATGTGGATTGCCCTGTTATTGTTGCATGAACATTGTTTTGACTGAACACATCTACACACTACACAAAACCAGACATGCGGATGCCATCCATCATCATATGGCATCACGCATCATTTGGTGGCCATAAGCTGGTTTGATTCTGGTACTAGCAAACACGGGGTCCCTTACCCACTTCATTTTCAACAAGAATTCATCAGCATCCTTCAAGAAATTAACATTCTTCAATACAGTCAACATCTTCAAAATTTTCAAAGTACTCGGCGTTGCCCGGTAAAAGTCAAAATTTCAACTTTTTGACGGAAACAAGAATTTGACAGTACCCGGCGTTGTTACATGTTGCCGGATAACTCGGACTGCTGTTATCTTTTACGCAAGTCAAGCAAGTTGCTGCTGTCAAGGTTCCAGTGCTGTCGTTTTTTGAGAAGGTCAAGTGCCGGTTGAAACGGGTTGTTTTCTGAAGAAGGCCAAGTACCGATTTCCATCAACTTACTTTTGGATTAGAAGGTCAAGTGCCGAAACAACTCAACACACAGTATTTCAGAAGCTCTTGTACCATCGTGTTAGCAGTGGAAGCAGTTCAGATGTGCCATCATCGTTGGAGCTTCGCTCTTTAGGACGTTGATTGACATCCGTTTTTCTGCTGTTCTACGATTGGAAGCCTTTAAGTTAGTGGCCTGTTTGTATGTAAACTGTGCCCTTATACTTCTGCTGAGTCTTCTGTGTATCATCTCATTCTATATGTTATATGTCTATATGTTATTTGTATATTTATATGTTTATATTTCAGCGGGTTCTCTGTTGGGTGGTGTCTCCGTTAGATTATGCCACGTCATAGAGGTCGTCTATTGTGAGCGTTTTCTGTAGGGTTTGCAAATTTCCGATACTGGAATTTGCTAAGCGACTTCTGTTGCTATTTATGTTAGCTGTGATGACATGTTTTAATATTGTTTTCGTTATTATTTCACATTCTTTAGTTTTGTTGTGATTTGTTTGTATTTGTTAGCCTACTCTTGTCTATAATTTAGTTTCATACAACATTTTTGTTTATACACTGTGGTGTCATGTATTTTGTTTAATTCTATCGCAGATATCGTCACATTTTTTGTGATATTTCATTAATTTCTGCTTTATTTTTAGTTGATTTCTGCGAAAGTTTTTGTATTGTTGCTGATCTTTGTTATTGTTTACATTGTTATTGTTTACATTGTTTGTATTGTTTACATTTTCAATGTTTACATTCTGCATGTGTTTACATAGTCATTGTTTACAGTTATAGTAATTAGTTAATGGGCTATGCTAATGCACTGTTACTACTATACTGATGATAAATGAATGATGAATAGTGTCGTGCACTATTGAATGAGAAGTGCACTTATGATCAAGATTTGAGTGCTGATATTTCATATACAAGTTCTTTGATTGGAGACTTGTTTCCCACAGAGACTGGGATAATATAATGTGATGTGAATATACAAGTGCTTAATTAAGACTTGTTACACTTAGGTTTGAAATAAATTAGTTAATTATTTCAGGTTTTGGACTCATATGTTAGACAACATGTCTACATTTGAGCACTTTATTGAGCAGGGTAAATTGCTTGGGAAGACTGGTGATAAGTTAGAAGAATTTGCAACTGCTCGATATGATAAAGCAATGGAAGCTGAACAAAAAAAAAACTGCATATGGAAGCTGAACAAAAGAAACTGCAGATGCAGGTGGATGAAAAGAGATTCCAAATGGAAATGGAAAAACAAAAAAGGGAATCAGAAGCTGAGGAGAGAAAACTCCAGCTACAGCTAGAAGCTGAAAGACTTCAAAAAGAGGCTGAGAATAAAAGACTTGAAAAAGAAGCTGAGAATAAAAGACTTGAAAAAGAAGCTGAAAATAAAAGACTTGAAAAAGAAGCTGAAAATAAAAGACTTGAAAAAGAAGCTGAAAATGAAAGACTTCAAATGCAGGCTCAAGCTGAAGAAAGGAAGTTACAAAGAGAGTCTGATGAGAGGAAAGCAAAAATGGAACATGAAGAAAAAACTCTTAGCTTTAGAGTTGGAGAAATTGAAATTGACGAGCATGAGTAATGGTAATGATTCAAACAAGGGTTCATCTTCTGGGAAGGCTAATAATGATACTTTTAAGATTAAGTTACCAACATTTAGTCCTTCCAGTGATGACATAATGTTCTATCTGGACAGATTTGAACAAGCATGTACAGCTCATAACATAGACAAAGCAAAATATGTTTATCAGTTATCAGGGATACTGACAGGTAAAGCTCTAAGTATATTAAATATGGTGGATGAACCTGACAAGAGCAATTATGAGGTTGTCAGGGCCGCTTTGTTAAAGAAATATCAGCTTAACGAAGACGGCTATCGTCTACAATTTAAAAACATGTTACCTGAAAATGGAGTTGAATTCTCCGAGTTTATTGCAAGAATACGCATTACTTTCTCACGATGGGTTGAACTATCTAAGACGGAAAAAACTTATGAAGGACTTATGGACTTAATACTTAGAGACAAAGTCATGTCGTCTGTCAATGAGTCTTTCCTTGCTTTCCTTCATGAACGTAAACCTAAAACAATAAAAGAAATGGAAGATTTCTGTTGCCAATACGTAACTGCGCACCCACACATAACCATGGGTAACTCTAAGGTGAAAGAAGGTTTACCAGTTGCTTCGGCAGCTCCGTATGGTCAAAACTTTGCTCGTAGATCCCAACAAAATTTTGATAGAAAGGGCAGCGGTAATTTCTGTCAAAATCATGGAAACCAATTTCATGGTGATTCTTCTTCGAAGAATTGGAGACAACCTGATAGTGGTCGTTACTATCACCCTAATAATTATAAGCATTTCAAAAGAGGATATGGTAATAGAGGTTATTCCTGCCGAAGACCTCAGAACCAAACAAATAGATGTTCGCATCAATGTGAACATGATAGTAATCGTGGAAACTGGAATTCGAACCAGTATAACAATTACAATAGAGACAATAATAACTGCAGAGATAATAATAACTCTGATAACTTCAGAGGTAATAATAGTCGGGGTAGATCTCAACACAAAAAAAAAGAGATATCAGCAGGCTAATGCTGTACAACAGGAAACTGAGGGAGCCTGTAATCATGTTGTTGATAGTAAAAACTTTGACGCTGTCACTAGTTCTGCTTTTGACTTTGAGAGAGCAAACAAATGCCCCCAATGCAGTACTTTATTCGAACCGGGTACCATAACTACTTTGAGTTGTGGTCACCCACTTCCCGCTCTTCCTGCTGCTGTTGCGCATGACGGGAGGGGTTCTTTAATTCTACATAAGGGTCTTGTTAATGATACTCCGGTCTCACTACTTTTCGATTCCGGATGCACCACTATTGGTGTTAGACAATCGCTTGTAGATCCATCTTGTGCTACAGGAAGGGTTATTAAATGTGTCACATTTGGCGGCACTCTAGAAAAATATCCTACTGCTGTAATTCGCATTGCCACTCCTTTCTTTACTGGAGATGTGCATGCTTGTCTCTTACCTAATCCTATTGCGGACCTTATTATTGGTCGTATTCACGGAGTTAGGGAGTGTACCCCACAGCAGATTGCTGCTTGGGAAGATAATAACATGCAAGCTACAAATGCAGTAGTTACAAGAGCACAAGCTCTACAAACACCCGAAACTTCACTGAATAGTGATAATGAAGTTGATAGCCAAGATAGTCACTTAGTAATTACTCGTGACTCTTTCATAAAATTGCAAGAAGAAGATCCTTCTTTAAAAAAAATTCTTCGTTCTTGCGAAGAAAGGTGATCCGAATCAGGATACAAATAGAAAATCTTGGATTGCAATGAGAAACGGCGTACTTGTACGTATGGTACAAGATTCGACTACGTCGGCACATTCGCAAATTCTTGTTCCCAAGAGCATGAGAGTCCAAATATTACAACATGCTCATGACTCGCAATGTGCTGGACATATGGGTTTTGCCCGTACGAAGTCGAGAGTCCTTGCGGCTTTCTTTTGGCCTTTTGTCAATAAGGACATTCGTATTTACTGCCGATCATGCAAGGTATGTCAGGAGGTCAAATCTAGAGGACCACGACATGCTGCGCCTATCCAGGCTGCTGACATTCCTATTCGGCCGTTTCAGAAAATGGCCATAGATATTATTGGCCCTTTTAAGGTCAAGTCGGCCAGAGGACATCAGTTTATCCTTACATGTGTCGATATGTGCACACGTTGGCCAGAGGCTATTCCTCTTAAGAGCATATCTACTACAGATATCGCAGATGCTCTTTGGTTGATATTTTCTCGCTTGGGGTTCCCCAGAGAAATATTGTCAGACCATGGCACTCAACTCATATCTGACACTATGTCACAGGTAATGTCTACCTTACATATTGAACGATCTCTCAGTAGTATCTACCATCCTATGTCTAATGGGTTAGTTGAGCGTCTGAATAGAACGCTCAAGACTTTGCTTGGTAAGATAACTGAAGATCATCCTCAAGATTGGGACAGGGTTTTACCCGCGGCTCTCTTTGCCTATAGAGAAGTCCCTAATGAACACACAGGATTTTTTCCCCTTCGAACTTGTCTTTGGCGCGCGTCCACGCGGCCCTATGTCTTTATTACACGATCTCATCACTGCCGATGATATTAGCGATGAAACTCAATCCTCATATGAGTATGTCATTGCTCTTAGACAAAAGATCATTGAGGCATGTAAGCTAGCAACTGCTTCATCAGAAATTGCTAAAGAGAAGGCAAGGCAGTTTGCTAACAAGAATAGATGTCTACGACAACTTTGTCCAGGTGACAAAGCATTCGTCCTACTCCCCAGTAGGGAAAATAGACTTCTTATTGCATGGAAAGGTCCGTATGCAATAGTCTCTCGGAGTTCCGATGTTGACTATGTGGTCGATATTGATGGAAAGCATAAAACTTTCCACATAAACATGCTTTCGGAATTTCACGAACGTCCGGACTATTTGCTGCCTATTTTCCAGGCAACGGATGATGCTCCTGCACCTCACGGTCATTATTCATCATCCCCTGTCTGTCATTCAGGATGAGGAAGCTACCTTCTCTGATGTCAACCTTCCCCTTCCAGTGGTTCCATTACATTCCACGGAATCTTGGAAAAAACGTTTCTGTTTCTCCTAATCTTTCTGGTGACGAACATCGACAAGTCTCGTCGATGTTACAAACATTTCAGGATGTTCTCACTGACATTCCTGGACACACAGATGTCATAGAACATGACATAATTCTTACCGACAATAATCCAATTAGGGTTAGGCCGTATCCTATTCCTATACACTTTCAGTCGCAAGTGGAAAAGGAATTGGATGAAATGATTCAATTAAATATAATTGAACCATCGACTTCACCATATTCTTCTTCCATGGTTATTGTCCGGAAGAAGGATAAGAACATACGAATTTGCGTTGATTATCGCAAATTGAATCAGGTCACAAAGTTCGACGCTGAACCGATGCCTTTGTTAGAAGATCTACTGATTAGACTTTCTAATTCTAGATTCTTCACTAAACTTGACTTGTCTAAAGGTTATTGGCAAGTGCCTTTAGCAGAGCATGCCAAACCTCTTACTGCTTTTTCTACACCTAGGGGTCTATTTCAATGGAATGTTATGCCTTTTGGTCTCATGAACGCCCCTGCCACTTTCGTTCGCATGATGCGTCGAATTCTGTCACATCGTTCGGATGTCATCGCATACTTAGATGACATCTGTCTCTTCAGTGATACCTGGGAAGATCACTATTTAGGGTTATATGACTTACTTACTGTCCACTCTACGTGAGAATAATTTGACAGCAAAACCTTCTAAAGCTTTTGTTGGTTTTGGTGAAATCTCTTTCCTGGGTCATCGTGTTGGTCATGGTCTCTTGAAGACAGAAGACCACAATACTTCCAAAATACTGAACATCTCTGTTCCTAAAACGAAGAAAAACAAGTTAGGAGTCTCTTAGGTTTAATTCAATTTTATGGGAGATTTATTCCAAATTTATCTTCGATCATGGCACCTCTCTCAACATTGTTGAAGAAAGGTTCGCCTAATCTGGTCCGTTGGTCTGAAGAATGCCAATCTTCACTAGACCAAATCAAGAATATATTTTCTTCTCCTCCCATCTTAAGATTACCTACTCTTGATAGGACTTTTGTTCTTCGGAGTGATGCTTCATCCACTGGGATTGGAGCAGCACTGTGCAAGAATATGCAAATACTCTGCATCCTGTTATGTACATTTCTAGAAAACTAAATGCGGCAGAGAGGAACTACTCGGTTTTAGACCGTGAGTTGTTAGCGATGGTTTGGTCAATTCTAAAGCTACAAAGATTCCTCCTGGGCGCACATTTTCATTCTAGAGACTGATCAGAAAGCTCTTACAGCTATTCAGACTAAGAATTTGAAGAGTTCGAGATCCACTCGATATGCTATAGCTCTTCAACCTTTTCACTTCACGGTACGAGCTATCCGTGGTGCGGATAATGTGATGGCTGACATTTTGTCTAGATGCCCACATGACTCCAACTAATACTTCTGTCCTATATTTCTATATATTACAGAGTCATAACACACCTATATTTCTACAATAGATTAGCACATCTGTACTTACTTTATATGTACACACTATCGTGCTTTGTTGTCATCTTCTTCTGTTCGTTTTTTTAAAATGATAGAGGAGGACTGAGTAGTTAATATAAGGGCCGTTAGTTTACTAAACAGCCACAATTATTAATAATGTATTGTACCTTATGAAGCATATTAGTTATTAATTAGCATTATATTGCTTGTACTTTCTCAGAATGTCATTGTTGAGCTGAGGACTTACCTTACGAGTTCTAGATTGTGTACTTACCCTCGGAATACCAGAGCATATGTCCTGGATCGTCATGTAGTTTAACTTTACTATGTACTTATGTCATTACATGTCAAAGAATGTACTATTTAAATTTTCCTATCAGATTTGTACATCCATTTTTAAAGACAATATTAGAGTATGCTGTTTAATGATGATTATAGTAACTTGCATACGTATATTGTGTTTACATGCTAACGTGATGTGTGTTGGTGACACCTCCCCGATGTGAATATTTTTTGAGACATATTTATTTTTCTGTTGAGGTATATCCTCACCAGACACTCTATAATTAGCCTATTGTTTGGCAATTTAATTAATTATCAGCGCATAATTCGTGCGTTTTGAGCCGCTTATCGCTTGCTCTTTGATATTGAAAAAAAAAATATGTTCCACATTTTTTTTTTTTTATCGGGAGGAGGTGGTGATATGTTGCGTGATAAATTCTCGCAACATCGTTTTATTTCAATATCTGTTTTATAACGCAAGGGCAACAACTGCTTGAAATTTATAGTCACTTTTCTCGGTAAGCATTTGTCTTCTCGCGTTAGTATCGAATGCATAACTTTTGAGCTGTGGTCATTTTTGCGCTGGACTGCGCATGACTTGTCTTGTTGTTTGGTCGATCGGTTTCCGCCCACCACTAGTGGGAGTGAGCGATTTGGAATGGCGAAAGAGATGCCTCGTTGAAGAGGGGATCTCCGCTTTTTTTTTTGTTCTGTCAGGGATGTGTAGTCCTCTTATGGATATTTCGTTTAGTCGAGATAATACCTCTAGTGTTTTCCCACATGTCGGGAGGCGTGATATTTCTGTGTATTTCATGAAAGCAAGGTAAATTGACTTTTTCATTAACTCTATCGATTTTGGGTCGTGAGCGATTTCGATTCATAGCCTGTCTCCGAAAGTCGTCGTCACGAGATGTTCTTTCCCAGCTCACATGTCGCTGCATTGTACTGCATCGGTTGATGCATGTACCAAGGACCATTACTTGCTACTTTGTTAAATGAACTAGGTTTAGAAAACCTTTATTATCTAGAGGATATTCTTGAGGACATTATTTATACTTCGGCAGACGTGTCTGTCTTGCTGAAGTCAAACTAAGGAGAGTGAACTGATCTCATACATCTGGTTATCTCCTGGCTGTTATAGAAAAGGATGGAGTTGTTCACCTGACTACATTTACACGCTTCAACTAGGTCCAACCCTAAGTTTTCAACCGTTCCTTTAAAACCGCCACATATTTACTGGCTGAGACAACTGTCTCATCAGCCTTCTCGTCTGTCAGAGACTGAAGTAAGGCTTCAAGCGGGCCCTTAATGGGTCTGCCGAATAAGAGTGTAGCTGGCGGAAATCCTGTGGAAGTATGAGGTGATTCTCTGCAGCCAAATAATTCTGCAGGAATACAGAGATCCCAATCTTCAGGTTTCACTTGTGCCAGCTTACTTAGCATCATGGTGAGGTTTCCATTAGCACGTTCCACGACCCCATTTCCGGCCGGAGTATATGGCGGAGTGTGGATGTGCTGGGTCCTCAAGATCTTAACGATCTCATCCATCAACAGGTTTCGGTATGGAGATCCATTATCCGTCAACACTTGCTGAGGGAATCCCATCCGAGTGAAAATCTGCACGAGGGCTTCTGCGACATGCTTGGCATCTGCGCATGTTAGCGGGATAGCTTCTGCCCATAAAGTGCATGTATCGACTAAGGTCAGGATGAACCTGTTCCTTCTTTTAGTCCTTTCGAAAGGCCCTAAAATGTCGATCACAACCCGTTCGAATGGTGTTCCCATTATTGGCATTTCACCCATGTGGACTGGGGGTGCCCGTTGCTTGGGTGGCACACGTTGGCACTGGGCACAGGATTTGACATATCTGATAATATCAGTATTTACTCCTGGCCACCAATAATGAGTGGTTATACGTTGGTTTGTGGCGTCTGTCCCATATGTCCGCTAAAGGGAAGAGAGTGCCCCATTTCTAGGATTTGGCTTCTGTACTGTTTCGGTACTAGGAGCTGGTTGTAACCTTGGTCAGGCTTGCCCGTTCTCCGATAAAGTACGCCATCCTCAGAAAAAATGTCCCCCGTGCTGTTTTGGTTCCTTCGCCATGGGCAGTTTCCTAAAGCAGGGTGCCAAAGTAGGGTCCTTGTATTGCGCTTCTTTAAGTTCCATAGGTAACAAATTTGGCGCAGGCTCCCGTTCCTTCTTGGTTTGCCCTCTTATAGTTACTGCTGCCACAATCGGCTCTTCCGGTTTCCCAATACACACGTATCTCCCGCCAAGTATGACTGGGTAGATGGGATCATCCATAACAGCCGCTTTGATCACACCTCTGACAAAGTCAGAGTGTATCTCCCCCAATGCGATGGGAAGCGCTGTAGGTGCATCACTCTTACGAACTCCACAAAGTTTGACGGTCTCTCCTGTCTCTTGACCGGGTTTAACCAGGTTTCTGGCAACAATGCAATCGTAAGAAAGCCCCGTGTCAAATAAGCAAGAAGTTTGAGAACCGTTCAAAATAAAAATACCTCGCGTTGAGGGTCTATCCCCAACAGGTTGGGAATCACTGTCAATAATTCCGCCTTGCGAGACTGTCAATAAGCATCCGATGCGTTTTGGCTCGGTGTGCTCGGTCTGATCATATGTCCCGTGCTCAGGGGTTCTCCCTTTGCCACCTTGTCCTTTCTGGCTGCGCTGCCATGTAGGGCGGTCGGGTTGATCAGGCTGTTTGGGGTGGTTGGGGTACTTGTTCTTGTAGAACTTGGATTTTTCAGGAGGGGGGTTTTGAGGTCCAGTTTCTCTGTGGTTGTTTTGGTTAGAAGCCTGAGAAGATTGCTCTAGGTTATGTTTTCGAAAATGCTCCTCTGTCGGTTTCCGCTTTGTGGCCGGTAGTTCAGCCAGCGCATTGTGATAACGCTCAGACTTTTCCAAAATGTCTTCAAGTTTTTCTGCCCCCTGCTCAGCGAGAAATCTCCGGGTATCAGCAGACAAAGTGTTCTTTATTTGTTCAGTTAGAACAAGTTCCTCAAGACCTTCATAGGTAGAGGGGAGCTGCGAAAGCTCAAGGCACTTTGTTAGATATCCCTTAAGACGAGATGAGAACTGGTGAAAAGTTTCAGAATTCTCTTTCCGGCTGTTGCGAAACAGTTGCAAAAACTTGCGAGCGTTCATTTCAAAGCGCTCCAGTAACGCTTTCTTCAACACATCGTAGTCGTCTTGTTGGCTACTTTCCAGCTGTCTCTCCTTCTCTCTTTCCTCATGCTGTCTCTCCTTCTCTCGTTCGTTCGCCCTGCGAATTTCCATTTCCTCGTCCATCTTCTTCTGCTGCAAAGCTTCGGCTGCTTCTTCTTTCCTCCTTAGTTCTTCTTTTTCCTCTTTAGCTTCAGCTGCTTTTCTCTCCGCGTCATATCTCTCAAGTTCGTCCCTGACAAAAGCTTTCGCTTCCTCTCCTTCCAGTCCCTCCTCTCTCGCTTCGTCCCTGAGGAGTTGTCTAAGCTTTGCCCTCTCGGCCATATTATGTCAGTGACTGAGACACGTGGAGATAGAAAATAGGAAAAAGAATAACCTGGTTCCTACCACTTACGAGAAAAAAAAAACCAAAAATTCAAAAGATGATATCCTTAACCCTGGGATACCTCCTCCAAAATAAAATCTAACTATCGCTGCTATTATCGGCAATAAAGCACTTAATGCAAAACACGACTACGCCAACTAAATGGTAGTTAAGATTACTTCTGAAAAATAAGTTGCTACAGTGGAAAAGCAAAATAATTATTGCAAAAATTAAAGAGAAAAATAATCCCTTAATTATAAAATCCACTCTAAGTTCGCCCCTGAAGTCAGATAGGGTAAGGGAGGCAATTAATCTGGACAAATAGTCCGAAACGCACTCCTTAACTTAGTTCAAACACCTTCCTGCTTCAGAACCCTTGTGAATGTTATACACTCACAACTTTACCAGCGTTTAGTATTACAAAATCAGTAATTAACATATATTCCGACAATCAACCTGTAACTGAAATGTATATTATTCAAAGATGCTGTGGAAAAAAAAAACTTATTAGTTTGTGTGGTCAGCACGCCCGTAAACAGATCGCTAGTCTAGGGGATAATTATTTTTAAAAGATACACAGTCACAAGACATCACACTCTTACTCTATATCAGAATACAGAATCTTAAGTTCAAAATCCAGATAGACGAGTCCACATTTGTCGTACTCGTCTTCCTATTCTAAGTTCAAAAATCCTACGGACGAGAACCCATTTGTCGTACTCGTCTTCCTATTCTAAGTTCAAAAATCCGTCGGGCGAGACCACATTTGTCGTATCGCCTTAGGATTTTGGGTTCAATTCCCGGTAACGAGCGACCATTTGTCGTAGATTTTCGATAGGAGAATTAAGACTAGGTTTGGTCCCTTCTGAATAGGATTGAATAGGTGATAGACTCAGTGAGAGTTAGTGAAAGGTAATAGAATTTCCACACACGTGAGATGATAGATTTTGATATAGTGGCTGTCTCTGAAAGCGAAAAGAATTCTTCTCTCTCTCACCTATCTTCTACAACAGTTGTTACAGCGTCCGACAGACTACACCAATATACATATTACGTATATTTCTATCACTCACAGGCACGCACATACACGTGACGACAGGTAAACACACAGACGTGGGAAAACTATAACAATGATATATATATTATCTAGAACGAGCTGACCAAACACTATTATTAAGTTCAAGAGCGATTTTAATATCAGGAAAAATCGGCTCACAACATCAAAGAAAGTACATCAAGGAGAATACATATACACATAGTCATAAAAATTCAAGGAAATGTTGCAAGGATGATAGCCCCGTTATAGTGTTAACTCTAGGTTTAGCCCGGCCCCGTTAAGAGAACAGATGATGGCGCCCGAGTCACAGATACATAGGGTTTGAGTCTAAGAGTTTTCTTTGTTTTATCTCGTAATTATATGCACAGAGTTTGAAAAAAAAAAATCTGATTTAACCTAAGACAAAAACACAAGAACTCTAGCCTTAGCAACAAATTATGCAGATTGAAAAAAAAATTAGGACAGCAACAGGGTGTCAAAGATATAATAGTGAAAATATCACTCAAACCAGTGTACACTCATTCATTCCGCCATGGCCTCTCATACATGTACTCACGACTTGGCTCGCTGCCTCTTGGAACACACTGATTTTAGATCTTCACACAGACTCAAAAAAAATGCAGTCTTCTGCCAAGAAGTCCCCAGTTCCAAAAGACGTATTTAACTTGGAGTCTCCGGGAACGACTACTTGGGTGTGCAAATTTGTTCAAATGTCTGATTAAGTCACCTAAAAATTATTCCAGGCGCGGGAGTTAGCAGAGCACAGTGTCAATAGCGTAGGTTTCTAGAAATGATGAATGTCAGGTCGGTGCCTTCCCTCAGTATAGGATTCACTTTAGTCACACCACAGATTTGTCCACAAAAAATATATATATATATATAGTCGGGAAATGTTAGTTAATACTTGAAGTATTTCGCGCCACCAGGCAGAAAGATTACGTAGAGTTTTTTCTAGAAGAAATTAAGATCTGGCTCCAAGGTCCAGTATTTATCATTACAGTCTTTGAAAACCCGTTATTGGGATATAGTATTTCTGGCTAACTCGGGTTGCATATGCACTGTTTAGACCAGTGGTACTTAAGAAACCCACGTGGTTCAAAATAAGGACTGTCTATTTCTTCACAAGTATGGAAACTACTACTAGGTGCTGGTAAAGTTAGGGTCACCCCAAAACTTTCACTGTGTGGAGGAAAAATAACACATATAATATAATAAACAGAATCTGTACTGGTTATAACTTACATTTAAACTTGCAAGCAGAGAGCTTTGCTTATCATTTAAACTTCCCGTGACGTAAGTTATATTTAAAAAAAGCAAATCCTCATGAATTAGGAACACGTGCGTATTCCGTCACCATTCATGAGGCTCGATTCTAGAGTTTTACGTTAGTTTAGAAAAATACACTCGACTGAGTATTAGCGGTTAAATTAAATTCATAAATAGCTACAATTGCCGTTATAAGCTAGAAATTTTAATTTGATTCTGCTTTCCACTGAATGCTTCCCTAGAAAATATAATAGCCTACCACTTTATTTCTCTTCTGCGCTAAAGAAATAGATTAAAATGAATTAAGCGATTTAACACTTTAACACTCACAAAATCTATATATCTATCATATTAATTACCTCAACCACAGAATTACAGGTAGTCGCACAACTTAAGAATAAAAATGCTGAAAATATTTCTGGAAGTCTAGAAGTTCGACAAATTGCCGAAACAAACTGAGATCTTCGCTAACAGCGATTCTGTTTTCGAGCGACCTATCTACTGTGGAGTCTATGAGCGAGAATGAAATTAAAGTTTCAAACTTGGCCAATATCTTAAAATCAGACAAAGGGCCCAAACTTACTTCGCCAAGCGAAATTATCTCCCCTACTCCCAACATTTACGACCGCTTAACGCGTGTCGTAACTGTCACCTACTGCCCACGCTGTACGCGTGTCAGTTTCAAATCCCATGAAGCCTGGGACCCGGCTTGCATGAATGTTGCAAAATCTCAGACACATCCGTCACTACAGCTGAGTGGCGGAGTGGATTTTCACGCTAAGCCAGGTTTTTTTCCAGAAAATAACCTCATGACCGGTTTACTGAAATGCAGACTCTCCTGTCCTACTTTCTGTCCCTCGGGTGAATTTTTCACACCCCCCAGGCCAGAGACCCTCAGACGAATGTTCTAATGTAGACGAATTGCTGTATTTCAGCGCCTATCGTCCGACTTATCACGCCTTCTGTACGCCCTGAGCCCCCTGACATCTACGTAATATCGTCCTAGCGCGATTCTCAGTTTTAGAGAAAGGAAAACAGGTAAAGTTTGCGAATTATATGAAAATAATATTCGCAAAACGAATGGATGAAAAATATACAGGAAAAAAAAAAGAATACAGAGATAATAAAAGAGAGAATTCGGGTGAAAGAATAGGAAGAAAATGTAGGAAATTAAATGAATATGTCATATAGCGCTTTGATTATATTTCACAATATTTTGTTGGAAAAACCATGCTAAGATTGTAAGTATCTTCCACAATGATGGGGAGTGTAGACTATCAAAGGCTTTTTGAAAATCGACGAAGGTGATAATAAGTGGCGATTGCCTTTCCACTGATTCTTCTTCTATAATTGTTCTTAGTGTGAATATATTTGATCAATACATGATCGTTTCGGCCTGAAACCCGCTTGTTCTTCTCTGATCTTTTCGTCAGCATGCAATTTAAGTCTTTCTAACATCATGCAACATAATAATTTTCCAGGTACTGATAATAGAGATATACCACACCAGTTATTACAGTCTGATAGATCACCTTTCTTCGGTAACTTTACAATACTGTAATACTGTCTTTCCATTGTTGTGGTGGTTGTTCTTCTCTCCATACTTCATTTATAATATCTAAAATTCTCAAGAGGTTGTTGTCATTAACTGCTTTAATCATTTCCCCTGAAATTTCGTCAACTCCAGCAGCTTTAAAATTTTTTAATCTTTTAACGGCTTGTTTGATCTCGTCCAGCGTGAATTCATCGCAAGTTATTGGCAAGGTGGTTGTGGGTGTTTCATTATTAAAATCAGGTGTTACTGTTGGTGGTGGTCTGTTTAGCACCTCCATGAAGTGCTCAGCCCATCTCTTCATTTGTTCTTTTTCTGTTGGTATTGAATTCCCTAATTCACCTTTATAACAGGTGTTTCCAATAGCATAAGGCGTTTCAGTAGGCTGGTGACATAGTTGTTTTTTGTAATTTGATAAAGGCAACCTACTATTACCAGTTCTTGCGAGCATTTTTCAGCTTCTACGGCCAGTTCATTGATGAAATGTCTTTTTTATTTCTTCGAGTTTTTGTCTTTCACTTCTTTATTTAACAAGTTATAAGTTAGTTTGGCAAGATTCGCTTGCATTATTGTGTTACTTGGCTAGTTGTTTAAGTTTTTTGCTGTTTTTCCTTTCTTGTATTTTAATCCCAAGTATCTTCTCTCATCCCATTTTTTCTTTTAGTTTTATTGTACTAGGTATCCGGTGTCTCGCTTACTGCTGCTTCCTTCTTAATGTAATGATTTTTATGCTGTTCTCTCAGTTGTTTTCCATTTATGAGGTATCGATTGTCTTGGTGACTAGATAATCCGTTGTCAATTTTGCCTAAAGCACATCTAAATAGTTGTTCCATGTTTGACATTATATTCCTCCTTTTTAGTATCATTTGATTGCAGCGTCTGTGTACATCTATTTCTTCTATTTTTATTCTGGTTGGGAAGTATAAATAACTGATCTTCTTCAGTTTAATTCTCAGTTTTAGCTATGCAGAGGTTATGATCGCTTCCGATCTCTGCCACCTCTGTTTCACTTATGCTCTGACGTCTTGAAATGATGAGCTGAGCGAAATTTTTTGCGCTTATGCAGAAGTGATCTATCTGGGTCTTAGTTCTGCCATCAGGTGAATTCCATGTTATCTTGTGGATATTCTTATGTGGAAAGACGGTGTCTGCCACAACGAGGTTTGATATTTCACAAAGTTCTAGAAGTCTTTCGCCATTTTGATTCATACAGCCTATGCCATGAGTACCGAGATATCTTTGTACTCCATCGTTGTTGTCACCTACTTTGGCGTTAAAATCACCCATGACTGCTATTATGTCATGCTTGGGTATTGTGTTGATGGTACTTAGAAGTGCTTCATAGAAGTAAATCTCTTTGTGGTATCAAAGATGCGTCGTTAGTTGGTGCATAAAACATTGGTACAATTGGAGAGCTTGAAAAAATCGTGTCTGAAAATCTAGCTAATATTATGCTTTCGCTATTCCATGGGTGCTCTGTCTAAGTGATACATCCGATGCTGCATTTCTGCATACATCCACATTAGGATGGCTACTCCCTCTGTGTGACGATTATCATTACTACCAGAGTATATAATCCTTGCTTTGTTTTTAGAATTCGCTTCAAATATATTTTCATTAACCCTTCCATCTCCGCCGTCCATCTCTCACCTCGTGACACGGCAAATAATGTCCAAATGTGTATTGGATTTCCAGTTTCGTGTTTTTTATTTTATTTCTGCAATTTTCCGAACCCTTTTCTACATAGACAATTCGTTACATAAGACAAGTAATCCAAATTTTTAAAAATAACCTATAGCCCCAACGTTATTAAAGTGAGTCCAGTTTTTACTGTCGAGTCCTGGGGATCCTGTTATCGGTATACAATAGCTTGTTTTAACGATAGTTACCCCATTGAGGGAATTATCACTGTTCAACTCCGATTCTGTACCGTCCGTTTCGAGGGTCTTCGAGGTCTGTCCCTATCGGAAAATCTATCTACACCAACTAGATACTCTGGTGTATGTCTTTTCCCGTTGTATGATAATTTAAACATACACATGGTACTATCTGTCATGTCGAAGAAGTATACAACATTCCTGTCTGTTGTTTCTTTCGGCGGTCCTAAAGGTGAGAAACGAATTTCACGCTGTAACATCTTGTTGAAGGGTATTTATTAACCATCCCGAATACTCATAGTGTCTGGTGAATAATAAACAGTTACTGTAAGATAATTTTCCCACCACATTTATTTAGGGAGTAAATCTATTGAAATTAAGACATGCGAGAGATGTTGAGGAGAGACATGAGTTCTGAGATAGGAGGGAAATTTGGATGGAGATGGAGAGGAAGAGAGAGAGGGCAAATGCTTGACTGTCCTGCTCTCGATCTCAATTCTTCGCCCTTTGAAGATAAAGTTGCTGTTCGTGTCGTTTCGTCCGTTCCAATAGGCCTGTTTGAACAGAACGACTAATACCAAACGTTTTCTTATTCCGTGCTCATGTGGCCGTCTTCCTCGTCCCATTTCATGTCTGGCTTTCCAATTCTCTTCTCCATGTTGTTCGCCAACGGGCTCCCTCACTTCCTCTCTCTATATGAGGGACGAGAATGTTAGTTCCGTCTCCTTTTTCTTGTCTTCAATCCCTCATCGGCAGTAAAAAATTGACCACTCCTTCTGAGCGCTTAATTCTTTCAGTATCTATAGTTTAATACGCCTTTCAACGACCATCAGGTCATCTTGTCACAACTCCTCAATCAGTGTCGTTCTCTCCTGGTTGTTTTCTCCTTGTTATCGGCGACCGCGTAGCGAAAAGTGAGCGAACTTGCCACATGACTTTTAAACTTTTTTTCGCTTGTTTCAGCCAGTTTTCCAGGACGGAGTATAGAGTCTACAATGAAACGGACATTCCTATTGTTTAACCCCAAACTTGATTGTCTGGGAAGGACTCATGAAACCCATTGTTGATGCATGAAAAAGGTGCTAGTCTCCGAGAACCATGGACGATGCCAAACATACACTGTCCGATTGTTTACTAGGGTTGTCGGAGAGATTGGCAATTCTTGATCAAGATTAAGACAAGGACAGTGGGATGTAAGATACTTGCTGGCAGGGGATAAAATATTGTTGTGGATATTCAAACTACCAGATAATAAACATCTGTAGGCAGAGATATCTTAGCGCGATAAGACGCTTGGTGAAGTACTTTAAGTGGTAAACATGACAAGCTAAACGGAAGAGTAGCGAAAGACCTAATTATGATCTCTGGAGTATAAATAATACCATTGCCGGAATGTTACAAATCTCTTATGTTGTACATGTAGTCAATATATACAAGCATGGGATTGGTAGTGGGTGGGGAAGGGGAGGTCACCCTGCCAAATCGATATCGTGAACCTGACTTTATTCGCAATTGTGTTTGGTTAAGTTACTTGCTCCTAAGTGTGGATTTCTCCTAAGTAGTAATGCATGGGGTGTGTGAAGGGCGAAAGAAATTTCGCTTTTTAATCTAAAAAACAAAGCGGTTTGGAAGGACTACTACACTGACTTTCCAATTTCATTGGTCATGCGCGAATTAAGAAATCATAGACAGTCAGGAACAAGGACTATTTATGGGCACAAGTGGCACTAGGACAGGGCCATAGTGTACTCCTGGACCGAGAATGTGTCTTGAAGATTATAAGAGACCCCAGGAGATATCACTTTGCGCCTCTGCGTTCTAGGATCCACCGTCAGGTTGCAACTCAGACACCTAACTCACCTGGAAAAGGCATAGGCATCTAAACAGTTGCCCGAGAACATATTCGAGAGTACGTTTTAGCGTGCAAAAAGCGCTGTGCTCGCCCGGAAAAAAACTCGGGATAGGTTGTAATACAGTACATTTTATCTTTTTATAATTGCATTTTGGCTGGCAACCTCTTCAACTGCAAAACAACCTAATTAACATGAAACCACCACTTGCAAGAAGTCTGGTGTCTTTCTTTGCGTGTGGGTATTCCTCCGAAGATAACCATCCAGCAGAGAGTAGCACCAGAGCCATGAAGAGCAGGGATGTGGAGTGAAGCTGGTGGAAATCCATGGTGTCTCTATGATTTATTATGATTAAACTAACACTTTATGTAGAGTCTATTAGGGTATGGTGTATGTTGTGTATTTTAGTTGTCTCGTCCTGTCCGCTGTCCAATGTCCAAAAGCCCTTTCATTCATCTAGACTCACTGGGGGTTTAAAAATTAAGACGGACCCAGGGAGGGTATAAAAATTTCTTGAGGAAAGATGAAGTTGGTGGAATGATAGGCGGCTAGGTCCGCCTCGATGACTGTGTCAGAAGATCCAATACTTCCTTGTCAGTTTGTTAGTACAAGTTACCAGCAGTCGACGAAGAGACATCAGACGAGTCTTGATGTACGCTTGGACAATCTTTAGTTAATTACCTCAGCCCTTAATGCATTGAGTGACGTGTTAACAGCTCCACCAGGACTGGACTATTGTTTGGAGAAGTTACAGTAAAAGGGCACCTGTTTGAACTGAACCAGCGGCTCGAAAGCCACCACGCAACCGACCTCCACTGCCATAAAAGCACAACCAAACCGAACATTTTTCAACATATTCCATATTTTGTCTGAGCCTCACAGTTTTAAATCATTAAATGCTTTTATGAAAAGAATAAAATCCGCTTCTAGTTTTATATAACAAACTTTGATTTATTTTTGCATTGGTTTAAACTATAAGTGAGTTACTAAGCCTGTATTATCTTGTAAACTGTAAAGGCTATAGTTGGCTTAATCACTACTGTGTGAAGTGTATGTTCTTCACCCGTATGGGACTCCTGTATGTAATTTTTCAATACAAATGAAGCTAAATTAAGTATATAACAATGAAATAATTAGGCATAAAAGGCAAAATAAGGAAGTATAAAAGATTAATTTTCGGCTAGAACGCGATGGTTTATCGATCTATGCCTGATCAGATTAATTAAGAGTTGCTCAACAAGCATAAGACGTAACCAAAAACGCGGTGTGTACTCATATTTTTCAAATTCCGTCCTTGACAAACCACTTTCCATAGTTCTAAAGAAAACCATCAGCTTACGCAGATGCAATGTGTAGAACGAGGAGGGTCACGGTAGATGAAAATGCAGTAACTACGTTTTCGGCATGTTGATTGTTTAAAAACTAAAAAAAGCCAACTATATGCAACAAGTGGCAATCCTTAGCCTCTTAGGGGTTCCCCCAAATAACGCTATAGAGAAAAAAGTAATAGGAGACAAATGTAGACGACACGTAGTCACTAAAGAACGACCTTTAAGCTACTTATTTGAGGAATGACGGAAGATATTCTGTATCGTTCAGTACAGAAAGACATCCCCTAGTATGGAAGTGAACGGGTTAAGGTGAGGTAACAGCATAATTACACGGAACGTATCCATAGAAAAGATTATCATATGTTGAAACGAATGCCACTATAGGGCACCCATTTAAACTTATTATCTTCGGTAACCGAGATAGGACCTAATGCTGAGAAAAAGAATAAGTTATGGTGTTTCGCAAATAGTCCGATTAAATTAAACAAATCGCGCTAGTAGCCAAAAAAGTACTATAGTGGAGAGTTGACTTGACATCAACCAAGATTCATAGCTGCTTAATTTTTTTTTTATGGCATGTTTGGAAACAACTGCTTTTGGGGGAAATGAGGGGCAACAAAGGTCGTAGATACGATTTTTGATTGGCTGTAGTAAAATGTAAAGGCTCAAAAACTCTATTGGGTGACCTGGAAATTACAAAATATTGTTGTTAATGGAAATCATATAGGATGGAACAGTTTTTTTTCAAAGGCTCATGTTAACATTTGGCTCACCCATCCTGATTGGTTTGACGAACGTTAGATATGGTCAAGTAGAAGCGTTGGTTCACTGCCAAGTTTGTGAAATTTTAAATTCTTGGTAAAATATCAAAGGTACGTTTTATAGAACAGGCTATTGAAGATATCATTTTCTAAATTAAAGGAAGTTAAGCTTCTGGACAAAAGGCATAGATCGAAAGTGTCTGCCGTGAATACTAAATGTGCCGTAGTGCACTGCGTTTTTACTTGTTTTATTAGTCCGTACAGTCGTGGTAAAGATTTGATTTTTCTAAATATTTTTATTTAAAATAAACAATTTGAATGTTGAGATACCTGACATACGATTATAAGTAAGTGAGTCTTAGGGCAAGACTCAAAACAGAGAGTCTTAGAGATAGATCCAGCATATGAAAAGATCTATCAGAGAGGTGTAGACCAAATCTAAATTATATAGGTCTTATCATTCAGGAGCAATAATTACCGTATGACTTTATCCTATGGTATGGACAACAGATTATTGCTGAGGAATTGCCAGAGGCGTTTTGTAACTAATTTAGGGAGAGCTGAGGAAGTACTTGTATACTGGTCACCATCAAAAGAAACCGGTTTGGAAAGGGAATTGTCGTAAAGAGCTTGATCTTGCATGATTGTTTTGTAATGTGCCTGTCCTGGTTGTTGAGTATTAGCTGTATGGCCTGTTGATTACGAAGGAGGCATATCCTTCTGATTTCAGAGGTATTTGGTTGCTAGGTCAATAAAAATGGTGCCAGACAACCCGTGAGGCCCGATAAATTTCATGCCACATTCTTGCCTTTTTCGGGACAACTGTAAACCAACCATCAATCTTGAACGTAAGTGGGAGGCTGAAGGTTGACGTCCCAGCGGATGTGCTGGAAGATTCCTACAATCCCTATTTATCCAAAAAGTTAGGTGACATTGTTTCGGCTATCTGATCGCTCCAACAAACATGTTATATCAAAATACAGACTGAGGAATTAGTGATAGAAAAACATTCCAATCAGTGTACCATAAAAACGTACAAACAACACATGCAGAGAAAGATGTTAGTAAACAATCAACCAGTGTATACTAGAAGTCACGCTCAGTTTTAAACAATACAACTATTAAAACCACAACTTACACCCTTAATATAACTAATATATGTATTATGGACAGAAGATCCCTTTGTATAAAAATTGATTGATGATAATTAATTGCTATGATTTCACTTTGATTGTCAGTCCTGATTCCCAATAAAATCAGATTCAGGACAATAAATTGAAAAAACCATTAACTTTTCAACAACACTGACCTATTACTAAAGATAGTCTTTTAAAAGTGTAGTTTGTATGTGAATTGTCGTGGCACTGAAACGTTTGTCGTTTTAGTTTTTTTTGTGTAATTGCCCCTAATACTCGTATTTAGGCGGTTTAATATCTCACGTTATTATTTTATGTCATAACCCAGTACAGAACACAATAAGACAAACGAATGGACTCATTTTACAAATGAGTATCCCTTTATAAAGTCTGTACATGAGACAGGCTTGTCCTACAGCCAGACAGGGCATACTCCCTCGCCATTTCGGAGGCATATATACTGGTTATATATTCGAGGTACCTCATTGCAGCTGTGGTCGGCTCAGCAATCCCGCCTCCCACTAAGTCTCCCTGGTCGACGACATCTTGTCAAATTGGAAACCTCCGCCTCACGATCTCGAGTTAACTCCAGTCCAAAATCCCTGTTCGAAGTACGGAGGGCAAAAAAAATCCTCAAATAGCCCGTCGCCCGGGTTTGATTGAACCTGGGTATCACCCGATCGCCAGAAGTGCGTGTTTGTAAACCCCTACGCTAGCGCGGCTCCCTAGGCCACTGTTGTGTTGTAGTATTAATAAAAAAAAATTTTTGTAAATAAGTGTTTTTATTAAAGTTAGAGTTGTGTTAAATGCAAACCTTACACTAACATTTCATAAACCCTAGACACCAAACGTAGTCATCTTACATTCTATCTAGAATCGCAGTCTGAATGGTTTGATCTTAAGATATAGTTAGAGTCTTGTGTACATATGGTAGTCAAGAGAAAGGATACCCTATGCGGAAATTTACTCTAGATCATGCAATGATTATATTATAATTCCAGGGACCCTTCACAGCTGACACAATATGGCATTCAGTACATAAGAATTCTTAAACAACACACTGTGCAGTATTAACCATCAACCCACCACATATATTGGAGGATCCCTCGCTCTTGGGGATTTGAACTTTTTCATAACAGCCAGCTATATTGGGTAGTTTGCTTCTTGGGATTTTTAAAATTCTTAAGAATATTATCAATTATTTTAGGAATCTCAGATAGTATAAAAACTAAAAGCATTCCTTTTTTGGAAGAAATTAAGGCTAGCAGTGGTTGAAGCTTAATCAGTGCCTGTGGTTGTTCTTAGTTTTATAATTAGAATTGTTTAGTTATAATTGAAGAATTTTTGTCTAGTTAGCAGAAATTTTTAAAAGACATTTAGCTATCGTACATAATGGCGCGACAGCTGGCAAAGTTTCGAGTCTGCTCTGTGCAGGCTGCTAAAGAATTGGAAATGGAGAAGGGCAAATTAATGATTGCTTATGTCACAAAACTGAATGTTGACACAATTTAATGTTCGTGAGATACCGAAAGAACATTTGAAGCAGAAAGAATTGCCATTCGAGATATAGAAGGCAGATAAAGAATGATTTTCATTAAGATATGGCTGCAGATTTGAGGCTGAAGCAAAAAAAGTCTAGAGAGGCAGTCTAATAAAGGAATCTAAGAGTCTGCGCAGATGAGGCTGGACACTGGAGGCTAGGGCGATTTGGAGGCAGAGAAAAGTATAGAGGCTATCAGACGCTAAAGAGAAGTGTATGAAAAGAAAGATTTAGCTACAGAGTGTCAAGAAGACATGAAGACAGGCTGCTTGAGAGAGGAAGCTGTGTGCAGATTACAACGATTGTAGCTCTGATAAGAAGGCTTTATACAGGGGACAAGCACGAGTTACACGCCGTAAGGGAGTGCTAGAAATTCAAGGGCCCATGCTCCTGCAAATGGTGCTAGCCCTTTAGCCTTCAGATGACGGTACAGTTAGAACATAAGGAGGGCCGTCAACCTCAGCTATGAGTTTTCATTTAGGACCATTTTGTTGAGAAAGACGATGACATAGAAAAGTTACCTAAATTCTGTATATGAAACCTGTTTGGCTAACCAACGTATGTTTTTAGAGAGAGAGGAGCATCTGAAGGGTGGAGCCTAAAGTTATCACAAGGCCGCTAGGTATCAGCTTTCCCCGAGAAGTTTTTTGCTCCATAGATAGAAGCAGGGCCCATGATCAAGGACAATAATGCTGACATGCACCGAAAAGCAGGCTCTTTTTGTTAAGATATGAGAAAAAGAATGGGGAATTTTATAGAAACAAATTTGGAGAGATGCCACCACTACTGTCGGGTGAGATCATATCACCAGTTCTCTGCACGAGTAGAGACCTACTTGGAGAAATGGACTTCTCTGGGGAAAACCCAAGATCTTAAGGAAATGGTCCTTATAGAGCAACTAAGAGAGTCCATGGCTCCAGACCTGAGAAAGTTTCTCATGGAACAAGGTGGCAGAGAGGCTGGGTGAGGTTACCTCCCAATGTCGCTGAGAGGTATCAGGCAGTCCCATGCAGAGGTAGTTTGGAATATAAAAAGAAACAGGTAGACAATTGTAAGGCTACCTCAAAACCTTTAATAATGTTTGGGACCATAGAGACCAGAAACAAAGTGTAAGCAACCAGTTTGGATAGCCCACGCATTGGACTATAATAATAAAACCTCACAAATCCAATGAAAGGAAATATATAATGACAAGAAAACCCTTTTACCAAGGAAAGAAATATTGTAGTAGGTTGGTGTGTCGGTGTCGGATTGGACCAACCATAACACAGAAGTGTGGTAAAAAAAGAGACCTGATTGTTACTCATCGCCCACGCTTTCAAGACCAGATCACAGTCTAAACATGAGGAGGATGAATTTGATAAAATAACCCCTGCCAGGGTGAGATGATGAAAGCGCAGGCTGGGAATAAGAACCCTCAAGCTCTTGTTTTAATAGAAAATGCCCAAATGTCATTCCACCTCCATGGCAAGGGAGATATTCTGTATATAAAAAGAGACAAAATTAGATTGTTACAGGAAATGCCGGAAACCTGAATCCCACTGGTCACGGACAGTTGGTTCTTCCAAAGGTGTTATAGGGGCATATGTTGATAAGGAGCCTATCCATGTTGTGTAAAGATGGGGGACCCATGAGAAGAGTATGGTACTCATTGCATCCTACTCAAAGGTGGGCTCAAAATTATTATTGGCCAGATGAAATGTTTGACATTGAGAATTTTTGTAGGAAATAGATGTGGCAAATACCTAACATGAGGGAACACCCACAAGTTGGAGAAGTTTGATCATGAACCTAGGACAAGCCACGGGGCGAAACTTTAGAGGCCTGACAATGGAAAGAAAAAAAAAAGTAAATATGAGTAGTGGACAAAAGTGGAAAGGGAAGCCCCCATTTCACGGACCCAGATCACTTTTCAATTGGATGTTTTACACAATGGCCCACTATGGCAGCGGGGAAAGGGGTTACAAGAGAAGATGTTTTGTTTACCCCAGAATAGGTCCGAAAAATCGCCTTCAAATCGTACGTATTGTGAACTGGAGGGAAGGATAAATAGAGAGAGGATGATCTTCCTCACAAAGAATTTAAAGGTGCGGGATAGAAGAACCCCCAAGAGAAAAAATTGGTAGCGGATCCCGATTTAGTGGATTGATGATTCTAGGAAGAAAGAAACTCAGTCAATTATAAGGCTTCCATAGGGAAAAAGACCATAACCGGTTACCTGGGAAAAAACAGTGGTCAAACAAATTTAAAAGTCCATATGGTAAAGCCTTGTTAAGGGACATGGACCGATGAAAAGGCAGAAGAAAAATAGTAACTTCAATCATATCAATTTGTGAACGAGTCTTGAACACTCGTCTTATAAACTGGCTGGAAACTTGCCAATGAAAATTTGAGACAAGCCAGGAAACAGCATTACTGTCTAACTACAAATAAGGAGAAGCGATGGATCGAGAAATATTGTGTGGGAATAGGAAGGAAGCTCCTTCTACTGCCCGGCAGCCAGAATAAATTGCAAAATATATGGATGGCAAGGTCCATATACAGTTATAGAGAAGGTGTCTAGAACAAATTATAAGATAGATAAGAAGGGGAAAGAAAAAATCTATCATGTGAACTCCCTGATGAAAAATATCTGGACAGATAGAAAGACCAGGAAGAGACACACCTAACTGACCTTGTCCTGTTGCAATGGAGAATTGGAAAAAGGAACCAACTCACTATCTCAGGAATATCCCTTTACATCCCTGTGAAACCGCCGCACCCGCTCAGGAAAAAATCAGCACATCATCCTTAACGGCAATTCTCGTAAGGGTAGAGGGTTCAACATGGTTTCTGAATAATCATTACAGATGTGTTAAACGGACCGTCCCTGGGCAATAACAAATTTTATTGGAGTAATGCTATGAAAACTCAATAGACCCCAAACACCAATCGTAATGTATAAGCCTATTTATTCGATTCCCGTTCGCTAAGGAAAAAGCTTTAAGGGAAGGAGATAGATGGTTCGTTTTTGAAAGAAGTGATTATCTCGTGACAGTGGGAATCGTCCCTTTACATGTTCCAGTTGTGGTTCTGTTAAGAAAACCCTCTGGAGATAACATAGGCCCCCCCACCCTGTGAATAGATTACAGGAACTGTGAACTGCGCTGTATCACAGAAGGTTCTCACGTGGACTCCATTACTCCTCGATACTCAAATTTCAGCTGTTTTGCCAGGTCTGAATAGAGCTAAATATTTTCATCTGCTAAAAGTGGATCCTTCTGAGATAGCCACAAAGGCTTACGATCAGATTCCAGTAAAGGCCGGAGGTTAAAAACCTAATTCTAAGTTTCCTTTAGCACGCTTCGCGGAAGGGACATCATGAATTTTAAATATGGTTCCATTTCGGGCGTGAAAAAAATGCACCAAGTGTGTTTTCGAGGATGGATGAGAAAGTTACTGGATTCCCCCTGAGAGAATCCGATGCAACGACCAACTTCTATGCGATGATATTTCTAATACGCAAACAGAACACAGTATTGAGGAACCACCTTTAACTCTTCTGATAACTATGTTGTTTTTGCATCGATTGAAGAGAGACCAATTTGTCAAGCTCGACCGACAGAAAAAATGCTGTGTATTGGATGTAAAGGAGCTGGAATTCCTTGGGCCACACAGTACATTAGGGAAACTCATGACCCCTGACCCAAAAAAGAACCAGGCGAAGTTGAAAAAAGCACCCAAGACCAACAAACAAAATAAAACGATTGTCGATCATTTGTCGTCTCTCTAATGTGGATTTTTAACGCAAAGAGTATATAAAAGAACTTTATAGATCAATCTGTGCCTTGTCAATTGACTGATTTTAACGCGCAAGAGGAAAATCCTGATAAGAAATTATTTGGGACAGCGCAGTGTGTGAATTGGGTATTCCTACCAAGAATTGAAGAAGAAAAACTCACAAGCAGCCCTATTTGTGAAATTACCTGACTTAAGTCAAGGAAATTCATTTGAAGTTCTATTCAGACGAAACGTGATTGCGCTCGTAATATCGGGCTTGGGTGCAGCTCTTCATATTACATACGGTCAAATTCACTTGATGGGGAATTAACCCCAGTAGCTGTTATGTCGTAGCCGGTAAGATTGACATACTAGCATGTGAAGCAGAATATGATTTCAACAGGTGAAGTGCAAAAGTAATGTCTCGCAGTTTTATCTGCTGATGGGGCGTGGGTACTAAAAAGGTGGATAAAAAAGAGTTTTCCAGATTTATCTCAATGGACAATCATTTAGGATCCAACACATACCATAAACCATTCGTGGTGTCTGTCCACAAGCAAAGGCATATGAAAAATGCCTAGGGGTTACTGTACAGCGCGGTCTATTGCTCTTACAGCCATTCCAGTTTTACCATAGAGTTACATTCCCGAAAAAAACTAATGTGGGAGCTGAAATTATTTAAGGCAGACCATCCGTAACGAGACGAACATCAGAGTAAGTCATCCAGGCCTAAGATGTAGTCAAATTTATCTATGTGTAATTAAGAAATAAAGTGGAACTGGAGACATATGATCGTCCTGTATCTCAAAGGGGGACAATGTGTGTAATTGATGAATTTCTACTATAGCAAATAGCTCAGTAAACTCGTTTAATATATATAACACTATATGTGCAAAAAGGCATAAATAAGAAAATATAAAAGGAATATGTTCGGCTAGAACTCGCGTGGTTTATCGCCTATGCCCTTCAGATTATTAATTTGCTAACGCAATGTAAGAGACGAACAAAACGGTAATAGTCAAAATTTTCAAAATTGTCCTTGACACCACCTTTCCTAGTTCTAAGAAAAACATCATGCTTACAAATGCATTTGTAGAAACGAAGTGTGGGGCAAAGGAGATGAAAAATGCAAAATCACGTTTCGCTATGTGATTTCGCTAAATACTAAAGTAGTCCAAACTCTATAGCTAGATGTGGCAATGCCTGTATGTCTCCTTAGGGGTTCCTCCCCCAAAAGTACGATGAAAGAAGTTTAGAACTCCGTTAGACGGACGACCCGTGTCACTAAAACGCCACTTACTTAGCTCTTATTTAGGAATGACGAAATTTTGGTCATAAGTACAGGAAGAGGATCCCCTAGTATGGAAGTGAACGTGGTAACTAGCAAATTAGCACGACTATCATAGAAAAATACATCTCGATTTGCAACGAACGCGAAGCCCACTTTAGACCCCAAAATAAACGTTAAATGATACGGGTTACCAATAAGGACTTGCTGAAAAAGGTATGTATGTTATGTGTTTTTCGCAAATAAGTCCATTAAAGTAACAAATATATAGCTCGCAATAGATATACTATAGTTTGGAGTCTTGACCTGACAGCACAAGAGTCAAAATCTGCAATTAAATTTTTTTTAGTGGCATGTTTTGGAAAACACAGCTTTGGGGGTAAAGGAGGCCAACAAGTTAGATACGATTTGAATTGGCTGTAGTGTCTAAGAATGTAAGTGCGAAACATTATTGGGTGACTGTGGAAATACCCAAATATTGTTGTTATAATGGAAACGTATAGGATGGACAGGTATTTTTTTTTTTCAAAGGTTTCATGTAAACAAGGCCTGATTGGGTTAGAACGATAGATAATGGGTCAAGTAGGAAGCTCCGGGTTTCACTGCGCCATATATTTGAAAATAAATTTCTGTGGAAATAATCCCAGAGTAACGTTGAGGAACACGGCTAAAGAATTTTCTAATAAAGGAAAAGACCTGGACAAAGGCAGATCGAAAGTGTGCCAGGTATTCAATTGCCTAGTCAAGCGTTTTTACCTTGTTGTTTCTTTTCCTTACAACCTGTGGTAAGATTGATTTTTTAAATATTTTATTTAAAATAAAATTTGAATGTGAGGATAGCTGACTACGATTATAAGTAAGTGAGTCTAGGGCAGACTCAAAAACAGAGGTCTTGAGGATAGATCAGGCATATGTAGATTGGGGAAATAATTTTCAGATAAGGCAGTAGCTGGAACTACAGGGGATATATGTATATAAAAAAAAGCTATGGTGTAAAGTGAAGATTTGCCTATTTTATGGTTAAACTGATTATGCTGGAATTGCAGAGGCGTGTGTAACTATTAAGGAATATGAAGTACTTAATATGGTTGAAACCTGTTTCAGATCAAGGAAGTAGTTTTTTTGTGATGATGTATGGTAAGGGATGTTTTTGTAGAAAATATAGGCTGATTTTGCAGTTTGGATTAGTGTTAATTATAGCCTGGTTATGGGTTGTAATAAGTGTTTGTGATCTGGGAATATTTTTTGAGTATATTAGTTGTAGAGAAAATCCTTTCTGATTAATCAGATATGTTAATAATGGGAGCTGGCATGAGTTGTTTTGTGAGAGAGGTAGGGGAGGTGTGTGGATTTATGAAGCCCACAGTGAGAATAGGATTTATCGGTAGGACTGTGTGTGGAAGTTATTGTTAGGTCAGGAAAGTTAAGTATGAGAGTGAAGGTTGTGAAGCTCCAGCGGTTCCCCGTTTGCGCATGTGGAAATATTCCTACATCCTGATGAATCCAGATTTGGTGCATGTTTTGGGCATGAAATGGTTGAAGATCAACAATTTTTTATATTATTGAAATATATGACTGTTATAGTATTATTTAAACACTTTCCAGTTCAGTGAATCCAATGAATGAATAAAGGATTACATATTTTTGGATGGAATTTAAGATGATTTAATGGTTAGTAGGACCGTTCAACTCAGTGTTTGTTGAATATTAGGGAGTAACACTCATTGTTTAAGATGTTGTTGTTTTTAGTTGTGTGATGGGGAGATTATGATTTATAAGTATGAAAATATTTGTATTGACAGAAGGTTAGTCCAATGTAATTAATATGTTGGGTATGATATGGTTATTTGCTAGGTGTTTTAGTATTTTGGAATTTTGGGTCCTGATTGTTCCAATAAATGGGATTCAGGTTTTGTTTTTTGAGAGGGTTTAAACTGGGGGATGGTGAACTGAGGACTGATTTACTAAAATGAAAGTCTTTAGTAGAGTAATTAGATTAGGTGATTAAAGATAGTGGGCTACTGAGTAAGAACGTTGAAGTAGGATAGAGTATTGATAGGTGTGAGTGGAGGGGGGATGTTTAGTGGGTTAGATGAGACCTTGTAGAGGAGATTTCAGAACCCGTAGCCACCAGAACGATAGGAGATCTTACTAGGATTGGTATCTAGAGAGAAGATCTGAAAAGAAGGATTGGTAGTGATGGTGAGAAGGAAGATAGAATAGACCTGGAAGGGTATTGGGATAAGAATTTCTCGTGATAGAGTTCAGGGTTATTTTAGGAAAGCTGGTTTTTTATAATTAAATTATGAGTAGTGTGTTTGTAACATGTGGATGGTATTTGGGTATTAGTGGGTTAGAATGTTATGTTGTTCTAAATTGTATAATCAGATGTTGTGGTATTGATGATTATAGATGCTGGTGCTCTTCAGTGCTGGGGGCCAGAAATGGTCGGGGGGGTGGTGTGGGTTTTATGGGTGTTATAGAAGGTTGTGGAGGGGGGTTTAAGGGGGGGGTTAATAGCTTAGAGTATATCAGTTGTAGTTAGCCAGTTTTCTTTAAATCCTGTGAGGTCTCTGCTTTAAATGTAGAGGCCATCAGTCTTATATTGTTTTATGTCTGCCAAAGAGCTCTTGAACGAAAGGCTTTCCTGTGAAGAAGGACCATCATATGTTATGCATCTGTACTTTGGACGCATTGTCTGGTACCCATCTTCTGATGACGCGCACTATTTCTGCGCTGTGGTCCTTCTCGTTCAATCTCTATTTACATTCCAACTTTCATAGGGGCAATTTTGTACTAACGTTTCACGACTCTATGGTCTGTGGTCAATTGACCATGAAAAAAAAAACAAAAAAAAAATAGAAAAGTATGCGTGCTTTTATTATTTGATGTTGTAAACTAAGTTTCATCGGGTGCAATTCGTTTCCCTTTTTACCAGGCTTGTTGTTTAACTGTTTTACCTGTATGTTCACCTCTTCATTGTCTGTTTGCATTTATTTAGTTTTTTTCGATCACCTTCCAGATGAGCAAAAGTCCGAATGTTAGTGTATAATTATTATGTTTGCGATAATATGTATTATAATTGGAGGAGTTAAGGAATTGAGTTGATATATTTATATGGGTATTAGATAATTTTATTGATTTGACAATTAATTAAAAATATTTTGTTTGATATGATTGTATTGTTGTCATCCCAGTGATGGGCATACGCTGCGACATCTGCAAATAGATCTCGGTGTATTCTTTCCAACAAGATGTTGTTTTCGTGAGCGAAAAATATTGAAACTTCTCCTCCCTCCCCCTGCCACACACACAACACGACGTAAATCGCACGCACGTGCACATGTTGTCATACTGACTGACAAGACTGTGACAACTACATTTATAGAAAAAATGTTATGGGTTGTAATGTACAACTTCTTTCTGCCATAATTTGATCGTTTAAAATTTGTGTAAAATATTACTTTCCGTGTAATGCTCTACGAGAAGTAATGAAAAGAGATCCGCCCCACGTGTTGCTTCTTGACTATCGTGTTTTTTTATCGCAAACTGATAATGTCATTAGCGGATCGATTTCACATTTGGACTTAAATGTACAAACAACAAAAAAATAACACTAAAAAGAAGAAAATATAAAAATATTAAAAGAGCTATGTTCTAAAGCACATTGCTTTAGAGAATGCACTCAAAAGCCACAAGTGTAATTTAAATTGATACGGTAGTTTATAGCTTGCATGTTAAAAAATCCTAACATCATAGTTGGACAAAAAAGACCTGGGGCGCTGGAATTCTACATGGTGAATTAACTTCCCTTTGCTTCGCATACTGTTCATTGGACACTGATGGATATACAAATATGATGTGTTTAAGAGCTAAAGCCCTCCCCCATCGGCCTGTGTCAATTTGATGTTACATTGTTTTGACTGCGAAGCAGTATAAACTCCGTGGGAAAAATTGTAGATGTGGCTTTTTTAGCGCATTAAAAGCCTGTGTTTAAAATATTTTTTTAAATATTTTGTTGTGTGTTTTTTTTTAAGACAAAATATGTCGCGGATTGGTTCATTGTTGTTACAGGACGAGACAAGAATATGAATGGGCCAAAACAATTATTATTTTCCAACAGTTCCACTGACCGAGATAAAAGGACTAGATCAAAGGTATCTTAGCTCATGATTTTCTTGCTTTTTCTCCAAGGACGCATGGAACAATCACTGTACTGGTTTTTCAACTTTCAGGATCTCTGCATCAATAAGTATGTTATGTGCTCTCGCATCGGAACTCGATCATGAGGTTTTTTAGTCATGCCACAGCCTCATTATATGTCACCTCATGTGAAGTAGTAGTTCACTTTGTTTCGTTTTCGGGGCGGATATACATGGGGCATTAACCGCAATTAAGACATTATGGGCTCTCATTAAAATATTCACTAACGGACAGGACCGATGTTTCCGTAGGATCATACACAATTTGGATGTAGAAACTGATAAAAGTTATCACGTGGAGCGGGGCCTTGTAGGAGTCACATGGACATTGACAATGGAAAGTAGGTTGGAACAATACTACGAGACCAAGTGTCAATTTTGACACCTGCCATGGCCAGGACTGGTCGTTGTTAGTTACATTAGTTTAATTGCCCGACCAATATGGACATCTGACGGTCGATAAATACATTTTTTTTGGTAAGATGATGTCAAAGTACAATGTGGTTTGGTTTGGCTTTGGTTTGGTTTTAAGGCATCTTCATCGCGCACACGGATCAAGCCCTAAGTGCTCCGATCTCGATGCCTTAGCGCACGCTTCATCTATCAAGAATGGAAGCTGAGAAGACATTTGCAGATCGAACTCCCGCGGCGATAATCCCAATGGGTGTGTTTGTGGGAAATCACTCATTTTTTAGATTATTTTTGTGGTAGGAAGGTTTTCTACTTTTTTGATTATGCCAGGGCAGTGGCGTATGGCTTCTATCTTACATTTCCACAGCCGTGGGATTTTTAACGTGCGGCAATTACACATGCGAACCTCCTATTTTTCGCGCTTGATCGAGAAGGCTAGGCATTCCGACCTTCAGATCCTCTAGGGAGCACAAGGATGGGGAGTCTCTGACATCCTGGGACAAATGGTTCTGAAAAAGGAACCATCCATAAACCAATTCCTCAACTGACAATCGAACGGTACCTCTAGAATTCGAGGCGGACGATGTTACCTATTAGCCACTCGAAAAACCACAAGAACAATTTTCATGTCAACAATTCCGGTCCTAAAAGGAAGATACTTTAGAACCACGTAATGGAGTCGGCCAAACTTTATGTCGAGGCCCAATCCGAAAATTTATAGAATTTCGAAAATCCCACTGCTCCACACTCTTGGCCAGTTATTTTTACTGAGTCATATGATGAAATTAAGGTTCGTGAGGCCTCCTGCACTTTTGTGTGCTGACGTATCCGCTCCACCTAAAAAATGACGACTCCACTAAAAAACGACCGACTCCACTATAAATGTACTGAACGCGACTCACTAAAACAACGACACTGACTTTCATAAAACAAAAACTGAGCTCCGCGGGACTACACAAACTCCCAACTCTATCTTAAATCACAGCCCTGCATTGAAACACGCCTAGATCAATCGCTTCAGAAGATATACGATTTAATAACAGCGTTACCACTAGGATGAATATACGAGTATGAACTGTTTCACCATCAAACATTTGTAGAGAACTAAACGACAGTTGAACAAAATATTATACTCTCACCAGGCTCTGTCTTTCCTAGTCAGTGTGCAAACATGTGGTCATCACTGACCACAAATACCAGAAGGGAAAGGTCAACATCAGATGGCTAGATGAAAACCCTGAGAAGAGTCATTAAAGGTTACAGGAGAGAAGGAATGAGAAAGTGACGACAGTTGCAGAAAATAAAAATGTGCAGAATATTACATTCTGCATAAGAAATATATTAGACGACAGAAAATAAAGTGGTTCGGTGATCTCATGAGAATTAACAGACAATTATCCACTCGCGCCAGCAGCAAGGATTTGTTGCTTAGGGCTTCGATGGGGATGACCAAGGCGTGCAGAATGGAGTAGTGCTCAACTAATCGTCCAGAAATCCTTCAACGACACCGACCCCTATCAGTCCGCGCACTAAAAAGGATCGGACCCATGTGACTCAAGGAATGAAACACTTCAGTCGGAAAATCGTGAAAGATATTAAGTAAGTAAATATTTTCTCCGTACACTCTTAGTCGTCTAGCTTGACTATTTTCAATAGAAAGCGGTAGCAGAAGTAGCTAATGTGAAAATATCCGATAAGGACACAAATTATAGAACAAATGGGTGAGTATTAAGTACATGTGGTACAGAAGCTTATGTTTAAATCACCACAAAAACTTAGATATTGATGCATTAATTCAGAAAGCAAGAACAGAATTAGCGCGTATGTATTCTGTGTCTTACTTTTAAAAAAATGAAAAATGCGCTGGAAGAGTCCTATGGAGAAAGTGCAGTCCGAAATATGTGCATAATCATCATTCGATTTATATCAGTGCAATGTCAACCACTGCTAAACCGAGGGCACAGCGGTGCAGACAATTGAAGGAATATAACCATCAAATCAAATCAAGATATCGATCAGATGCAGAGAGCAAAAACAAATCAACAAATGAAAATGCCAACTTGTCAGAAAAAATAAAGCCACGGCAGAGAGGAAATAAATCCCTCCCTAAATAAATTCTCGCCGTTAAAGTACTCGCATCGGTCTGGTCGGGATGGCATGCACATTGCACACCTCGTCATTTGCGCTACTTTTTTCTAAATTTTCGTGAGAGTACATTTTAACTGTCGAGCACAGCTAAGGGGGTGCAACTGTGTTTGAAAGTTAGGACAAAATTGTATTGTTTCCCCTTTATATGGTCTTATCGCGCAAAATAGGCAATAGGCTTGTGTGGACGTGTGTTGCATTAAATCAACAGACAATCAAGATACTCTTCTGGCCTAGTTTCATTCGGGAAAAAGGATTTAACTCGTCATTTTCTTCTTAAAATATAACCTTAAAATGTATAATGTTTTTCAATTGTTGTCTTCTTAAAGAAAATTTTAATTTTAAGTTATTGCAGACTTTTGTAGTTTCTGCGGATAGGTTGTATGAGATTTGCAGGATACTTCTTCAGTCGGTAAGCACACATTTACTTAATTAAGGTAGTAGCAAAGGCTTCGTCAGGTACTTTTAATCTTAAATTGATTAGACTAGAGTTCCGCGGTACTTTGTTTCATCTTAAATCTGTATATACATTTTTCCTTGAGATACATTTTTACGTGACCAGGGAACACTCTTATTTTCTTAGTCGCGGCCTCACCATTCATTAGAGACACTAAGGGATTAAGTTAAGATTGTTTTCCTTAAGATAGAAAGTGTGAGTCGATGTATTAATTGTGTGGAATATACTTGTAAAGAGCATACTTTTGTGTAAAATACTGAGTATCAGCTCCGTTGCTATTTTTGTAAACTTATATAGTGTTATTATTTACTGATTATTTTATCCACAGGGCAATTTTTATTACCTTGGGTTAACTTTAACTGTACGAACTATGCAGCACGTGCGTTAAGCTGTGTATGTGTGTGTGGGGAATGCGTTGGCTACAGCTATTTTAAACATATTGGTCACGCCGCACAGCCATTATAAAAATTAAACTTTGGTACGCCGCGCAGCGAAAAATGACGCACTCGCTCGAGCGACCAGAGACTTTCGATCGATTAAAGGTGGGCGTGACTGTACTGAGAAGTAGCCTGTTTTGATTTGTGTGGGTGGGAAACGGAGAGGGAGAGTTTGTTATGTTTTACTTAGTGAGGAGAGAAAAAGGTGTGCGCTTATAGGTTTCTATAGAATGTTGTTGCTTGTTTATTTCCAGAAAATCTTTTGGTTCATCAGCTGACCGTGTTTTGTTAGTAACTGGAGCTTCTTGATACAACTGCAGAAACCCTTTTACTGCAGTTATCCCAGTTTTTACTGTCGCTTCCTGAGTTTAAAATACACATCGACTGCTAATAACAGCAGTGTTAGCCTTAATAGCTCCCTGGATTACATACCTGCAAACACCTATTGCTGCCATTGCCATTTACTCGTCATAGCCAGAACATACGGGCTGCCTCTATCTGCCATTCAATGATTGTGTGCAATACGGTCATTACCCATTGATATCCGTTTCAGGACGGCATTTACTGACATAACGTCATAGAAGAGTAGTACAGTTTGCGTTTAACTTCGTATCGGTCTGTTTGGTCAAGTCTTCACTAACCAGTACAATTTCTCTTCAACAAACTCCACCATTAACACTAAACCTTCACCGCACCACACAAAATTCCCCACACACACACATTCTACAAATA
>JAMPIV010011664.1:40000-124880 GCA_024509875.1 Oreohelix idahoensis | reverse complement strand
CTGGAGCCAGAAGCAAAGACCATCGGAGTAACCTAGAGTTCTCATGCTTAACCTGTGCTAAAAACGATAAAGGTTTGTGGTCAGTTTGCAACTTAAATGCCTTCCCATATAGATAAATATTGAATTTCTTTATTGCCCATATTACTGCAAGACATTCTTTTTCGCTAGTTGAGTAGCTGATTTCAGCTTTATTCAACTTTCTGCTAGCATATGCCACTGGGCTTAATTCCCCATCCAATGCATCTGATTTCTGTAGTAGAGTTGCACCTAACCCAATATTACTTGCATCCGTCCTTACTATGAATTCTTGACTTAAGTCAGGTAATTTCAAAATGGGTTTACTTGTGAGCTTTTCCTTCAATTCTTGGTAAGTCATTTCACATTGTGGTGTCCATGTAATGCGATCTGGAAGTCCTTTACGTGTCAATTCCGTAAAGGTGCACATATGGAATTAAAGTTTTTGATATACTTCTGGTAGAAACCACATAATGAGACAAAGGATCTCACGTCCTTCTTGGTTTGTGGTCTCGGGGCTTTCTGTAGTTTCTCTAAATTCTTTGGGTCAGGGGTCATGTTTCCCTGATAAACTGTGTGTCCCAAAAATTCCAATTCTTTACATCCAACGCAACATTTGGTTGGTCGGGCTGTTAAATTTGCCTCCCTAAGTCGATCAAACAGCATGTTCAGAGAGTCAATGTGTTCCTCAAATGTTTCTGTTGCTATAAGGATATCATCCATAAAATTTGTTATACAGGGATTATTCAGAGGATCCAATAATTTTCTCATCATTCTAGAGAAGACACTAGGCGCATTCTTCAATCCAAATGGCAATCTATTAAACTCATAGTGTCCTTCTGAGGTACTAAAAGCTAGGTATGGTCTAACCTCAGGCTTTACTGGAATCTGATAGTATCCTTTACTCAGATCCACTTTTGAGAAATATTTAGCTTTATTTAGTCTGGCAAACAGCTGATTTGTATCCGGCAATGGATCCACCTGTCCTTCTGTAATAGCATTCAGTCTCCTGTAATCTATACAGAGTCTATGTTCTCCAGAGGGCTTCCTTAAAAGTACAACACCGTAACTATACGAAGACTCACTGTGCGAAATAATTCCTTCCTTCAACAGATAGTCTATCTCTTCCTTCAAAGCTTTTTCCTTAGCAAACGGAATCGAATATGGTTTCATACAGACAGGTGTGGAGTCTATGAGTTTCATATCATATTCCAATAGGTTTGTATGCCCTGGTCGGTCTGTTAACACCTCTGCATGATTATTTAGAACCTGTTGCACTCTCTCTTTCTGAGTTTTCGTTAAATGTGTACTGATTTTCACCTGTGCTGCTGTCTCACAGGGGTGTAATGGATATTCAAATGATGAAAGTGGTTCCTTTTTCATCTCCATGGCGATGGACAAGGACAACAAGTGTGTCTCTTCCTGATGTTCTCTTTCCAAATATTTCTTCAGGAGATTCACATGATAGATTTTTTCTTTCCCCTTCTTATCTATCTTATAATTTGTTCTAGACACCTTCTCTAGAACTGTATATGGACCCTGCCATCCAATTTGTAACTTATTCTGACTCCCGGGCAAAAGAAGCAGTACTTTCTCTCCCACAGCCAAATTTCTGTCTTTCGCCTTCCTGTTATAATAGGCAGCATGTTTCTTCCTGGCTTGTTTCAAATTTTCATTGGCAAGTTTCCAGCCAGTTTTCAACCGAGTGGTCAGCTCATTCACATATTGGTATGAAGATGTAATGTTTTCCTCTGCCTTTTCATCAGTCCACGTTCTTAACAAAGCTACATATGAACCTTTAATTGTGTGGACCTATTTGTCCATGCACCGGTATGGTCTCTTCCACTCGAAGCTTTATAGTGATGATTTTTCCTCCCAGAATTATCATTCACAAAACGACCGCTACCAATTTTTCTTTTGGGGCTGACTCCCCTCTTAAAATTCTTGATGAGAGATTTCCTCTCTACATCCTCTTCCTCCAGTTTGTTTGAGTCCGATTGAGGGATTTTCGGCTTATCCTGGGGTAAGACATCTTTTTGCACTCTCCGCATAGTGGCCATTGTAAAACAGTTAAGTGAAGCTTGTCCGTGAAAAGGGGCTTCCCATTCCATTTGGTCCACTTTATCAAATCTATTTTTCCTTTTATTGTCAGGCCTGATTTTGCCCCATGGCGTGTCCAGGTCCTGATCCATGTTCCCACTTGTGGGTGTTCCCTCATGTGCTATGCTACACCTTTCTACAAAATTCTCAATGTCCCATCTTGCTTTGGGCCAATAATAATTGTGAGCCACCTTTTGAATGATGGTACCTATCTTCTCATGGTCCCCATCTGGTTTCACATGTAAGCTCCTTATTAATTCTGTCCTGTATCTTTTTTGGAAGAACCAGCTGTCCGTGACCATGGGATCTAGTTCCGGCCTTCCTATACATCAACTTGTTTTTCATGTAAAAATCTCCCTTGCCTGGAGTTGTATGACAAGTTGACAATTTTCTGAAACAAGGCTTGAGTGTTTTATCCCCAGCCTGTGCCTTCCTCATCTCTTCTGGAGTGGTATCTAACATAATATCCTCCTCCTGTCTTGAGGTCGACCTGACCTGAAGGGTTGCCATATACACAGGTTTCCTTCTGCAACGGTCAATGTCATGATTGTCCATCTGACAATTCTTACACCACCTTTTTCCTTGGTTGAAAGATTTTCTTTCATCATATTTCCTTTCATCGAATTGTGGGAATTTATTTTTATTTTCATACCGTGGCCTATCAAATTGGTGCTTACCTTTATTTTGAACCCTAGGATCAAATTTATTAAAGTTCTGTGGTGCCCTAAAGTTATCCACCTGTTTCTTTTTATTACCTGTTACCTCTGCTTGAGCTGCTTGATACCTTTCAGCAACATTTAGCAACTCACCCAGCCTCTCTGCACCTTGTTCCATGAGAAACTTTCTCAGGTCTGGAGCCATGGACTCTCTTAGTTGCTCTATAAGGACCATTTCCTTAAGATCTTGGGTTTTCCCCAGAGAAGTCCATTTCTCCAAGTATGTCTCTATTCGTGCAGAGAACTGGTGATAGGTTTCACCTGACAGTAGTTTAGCATTCCTAAATTTTTTCCTGTAAAACTCTGCATTCTTTTCATACCTTAACAAAAGAGCCTGCTTTAGCATGTCATAATTTTCCTGATCACCTCTGCTCATTTTTGCAAAAACTTCATAAGCTGCCCCACGAAGTCCCTGAGATAACTTAAAGCTCCACCTTTCTCTCTCTAACCCATACGTGGTAGCTAATAGTTCATACCTATTTATATAGCTCTCAATATCATCGTCTTTCTCAACAAAATGATCTAAATGAAAATTCATAGCTGAGATTGAGGCTCCTTGAGTAACCGTAGCATCAGAGGCAAAGGGACTGGCACCATTTTCAGGAGCATGGCCTTGAAACTCCAACTCCCTTAGTCGTAACTCATGTTCCCTTTGTAATCTTTTATCTTCTGCTTCCCTTTCTGCAGCTAATTTCCTCTCTTCCCTTTCTGCAGCTAATTTCTTCTCTTCCCTTTCTGCAGCTAATTTCTTCTCTTCTGCAGCTAATCTCCTCTCTTCCCTTTCTGCAGCTAATCTTTTGTCTTCTCTTTCTGCCTCCAATTTCTTAGCCTCAGCCTCAATCTGCAACCTCTTAGTCTCAGCCTCAGCTTCAAACTGTAACTTCTTAATTTCCCTTTCAGCCTCTAACCTTCTTTCGGCTTCAAACCTTCTTTCTTCGCGTTCAATAAATTTGTCACATTCCGTCGTGACATAGGCAACCATAACTTGCCCATCTAATCCTAACTCTTTTGCAGTCTGAACCGCAGCAGATCGAAATTTGGCCAGGTCCGCCATTGTCTATTATGTAAATTTATACAATGTCTAACCAACAATTCAATCTCTAATGGACAACACAGGCACCGTGAGCTCAACCTTATTTAATTCCACCCAAGGATACCTTTTAATTCTTATATTCCCTGAAGTGAATTACCCCCAATATTTTTAATAGGGAAAGATTCAAAATCCCAAGAGCGAGACCCCAATATATGTGGTGAAATGGGATGTTATAAATACTTATAGGGAACTTAGTGTACTGACTGAGATCAGCTGTGAAGGTATCTATATCTATTAAGAGTAGTGTATTATAGATAACCTTACTTGCTACCACATATCTATATATCTCAGTCAGAATTATTCTGGAATAGTGTGATGCTACGTTATGTGTCTAGGGTATGAGTAGGTGAAGTGTAAGTCACAACAACAGACAGATAAACAATTTAATTTAATCCACTACTCTTGACAACACTGTGACACTCACATACATATAACACTCTATGAGAATAGCTTAAAGAAGTCACTCGTAACGGTTCAAATAACAATATGTATTCATTACTAGCATGAATGAATATGTGTCCTGATTCAACTACAAGGGAACCAGGAATCACAATCAATTTAAATTACAAGTTATGTACAGAATGTATTTAATATGAATATTGTAGTGACATATATTATTACAAATGTTCTATGTGTGTCAGTTGTGTAGTAGTAAAATGAGGTAATACTGGTTTTATTTTGTTCAAGCTCTGTTGGTATTTGTCATCATGACTTCAATAGTTTGTCTTTAGGGACTAGTATTGGAGATGTTCACAGTTCCTGATTTTAAGACAAGTAAATTCCCCTCTGAATAGTATTTTTATAAAGTTATTTCAAGATTAGGGGACATAATGTTGAGCTCAGCTGGCCAACTCTGCTTATCTTGAGTGATGGCGGCAGGAAAGGACTCCTCTGCTCGAATTCTCCTCTGGGCTCTGGAGACACCTCACTGATAGCTAAAAGACCAAGGAGTATGCTGTCCGACTCTGGATTCAGCAAATCTCTGACTAGGTGCTGCTCACTACCATCAAGACCACTGTCCCACAATTCATACGAATAACACAGATACGTTGATTAGCAATGAATTTTGGCACAAACTGGCACAAATTTCCATCTGCCTATGTTCCAGGCTTTTATTGAGCCAAATATATGCTGGCTTCAACGCACTGATGCTTTATCAACTGTATTTAAACAAGTGGTTTCGAACTAACGCTCCCAAGTGTGTATATCAGCGAGACTGGCCAATGAGCCACGTTTCGAAAAGTGTTTGAAAAAATGTTATCTTTTCCCGTCTCCCCTAACAACCAAGATAGTATTTATAGCCCGACCAATCGTGGTTAGGCTTTCATTTGTTGCGCTCCAATCAATTTGGAGTTTACATGGTAGGCTATTTATGTAACGTAAGGTTTTTTTCAAACACGTTATAAAAAATTTTATGAGCAGAAATGACTTCATGCTGTCAGGCAGCCTCACTATTTTATTTTGGGTATAATTTATTAATTCCTGGACTATTGGCGTAACGTTTTACATATTATTTGTCAGCAAGCCCTAAGGAACCCAATTTTCCCACTTTAAAAGTGCTACGTGGCTGCGTTCAAAATATGTATTTTCTACCTCCTGTTTCGAAGATGTGCTGTCTGGGTACTGTTATGTTTTCAACCGTAAACCCATCTAATGTTATCTTTTCTAATAAGAGTCTGTTATGATTTATAAACCTAACTCTGGGAAAGGGTAGTGTATTTTATCACTGTCCGTCTGAAAAAGTTAGTGCTTGTAGACTTACACGCGAGATGCCAGCATTTGTATATCGCGCGTCGCGTGTTGCATGCGTTCCTGATTTTCAGCCCTCCCCTCTCGCTATCCTTTTGTCCATCTGTTCGTTCGTTTTGGTAACGTAATATAATTAATGTTAGGATTAATTTAGGTCATTACGCAGTACGTCTCAATGTTTTTCTTAGAAATGCAGCACACGTTTCATTGAAGAAGGCGGGTAATAATACAGTAAGCTTTTATATCAACGTGAAAGCGTTACAATTTGCAGACGAAGCAGAAAACAAGGGGATTTCGAGTACATTCCTTGTGACAGCACTGTCATTTTACCATTGCTCTTCTCTTTATTAATTTTATTTGTTAGGCTTCATATTTACCTAATAATTTATATATGTGGATTAGAATATTTCATGACACCTCCCCTCTTAAAACAGACATTATATGTCAGTCCTTTATTCTATATACACATAGAGAAATTTTATTATTATTTCTGGGTTTACGGTGATTCTCATCACACGGATGGCGGCTTAAAAAATCCGCTCCCAGATTGGTTTTTTCCAGATATATATTCAATGCTAAAATTATATGGAGCCAGAAGCAAAGACCATCGGAGTAACCTAGAGTTCTCATGCTTAGCCTGTGCTAAAAACGATAAAGGTTTGTGGTCAGTTTGCAACTTAAATGCCTTCCCATATAGATAAATATTGAATTTCTTTATTGCCCATATTACTGCAAGACATTCTTTTTCGCTAGTTGAGTAGTTGATTTCAGCTTTATTCAACTTTCTGCTAGCATATGCCACTGGGCTTAATTCCCCATCCAATGCATCTGATTTCTGTAGTAAAGTTGCACCTAACCCAATATTACTTGCATCCGTCCTTACTATGAATTCTTGACTTAAGTCAGGTAATTTCAAAATGGGTTTACTTGTGAGCTTTTCCTTCAATTCTTGGTAAGTCATTTCACATTGTGGTGTCCATGTAATGCGATCTGGAAGTCCTTTACGTGTCAATTCCGTTAAAGGTGCACATATGGAATTAAAGTTTTTGATATACTTCTGGTAGAAACCACATAATGAGACAAAGGATCTCACGTCCTTCTTGGTTTGTGGTCTCGGGGCTTTCTGTAGTTTCTCTAAATTCTTTGGGTCAGGGGTCATGTTTCCCTGATAAACTGTGTGTCCCAAAAATTCCAATTCTTTACATCCAACGCAACATTATTTAGCTTTATTTAGTCTGGCAAACAGCTGATTTGTATCCGGCAATGGATCCACCTGTCCTTCTGTAATAGCATTCAGTCTCCTGTAATCTATACAGAGTCTATGTTCTCCAGAGGGCTTCCTTAAAAGTACAACACCGGAACTATACGAAGACTCACTGTGCGAAATAATTCCTTCCTTCAACAGATAGTCTATCTCTTCCTTCAAAGCTTTCTCCTTAGCAAACGGAATCGAATATGGTTTCATACAGACAGGTGTGGGGTCTATCAGTTTCATATCATATTCCAATAGGTTTGTATGCCCTGGTCGGTCTGTTAACACCTCTGCATGATTATTTAGAACCTGTTGCACTCTCTCTTTCTGAGTTTTCGTTAAATGTGTACTGATTTTCACCTGTGCTGCTGTCTCACAGGGGTGTAATGGATATTCAAATGATGAAAGTGGTTCCTTTTTCATCTCCATGGCGATGGACAAGGTCAACAAGTGTGTCTCTTCCTGATGTTCTCTTTCCAAATATTTCTTCAGGAGATTCACATGATAGATTTTTTCTTTCCCCTTCTTATCTATCTTATAATTTGTTCTAGACACCTTCTCTAGAACTGTATATGGACCCTGCCATCCAATTTGTAACTTATTCTGACTCCCGGGCAAAAGAAGCAGTACTTTCTCTCCCACAGCCAAATTTCTGTCTTTCGCCTTCCTGTTATAATAGGCAGCATGTTTCTTCCTGGCTTGTTTCAAATTTTCATTGGCAAGTTTCCAGCCAGTTTTCAACCGAGTGGTCAGCTCATTCACATATTGGTATGAAGATGTAATGTTTTCCTCTGCCTTTTCATCAGTCCACGTTCTTAACAAAGCTACATATGGACCTTTAATTGTGTGGACCTATTTGTCCATGCACCGGTATGGTCTCTTCCACTTGAAGCTTTATAGTGATGATTTTTCCTCCCAGAATTATCATTCACAAAACGACCGCTACCAATTTTTTCTTGTCTTGGGGCTTTCTCCCCTCTTAAAATTCTTGATGAGAGATTTCCTCTCTACATCTTCTTCCTCCAGTTTGTTTAAGTCCGATTGAGGGATTGTCGGTTTATCCTGGGGTAAGACATCTTTTTGCACTCTCCGCATAGTGGCCATAGTAAAACAGTTAAGTGAAGCTTGTCCGTGAAAAGGGGCTTCCCATTCCATTTGGTCCACTTTATCAAATCTATATTTCTTTCTATTATCAGGCCTAATTTTGCTCCGGGGCGTGTCCAGGTCCTGATCCATGTTCCCACTTGTGGGTGTTCCCTCATGTGCTATGCTACACCTTTCTACAAAATTCTCAATGTCCCATCTTGCTTTGGGCCAATAATAATTGTGAGCCACCTTTTGAATAATGGTACCTATCTTCTCATGGTCCCCATCTGGTTTCACATGTAGGCTCCTTATTAAGTCTGTCCTATATCTTTTAGGAAGTACCAGCTGTCCTTGACCTTTGGATCTAGCTCCAGTCTTCCTATACATCAACTTGTTTTTCATGTAGAAATCTCCCTTGCCTGGAGTTGTATGACAAGTTGACAATTTTCTGAAACAAGGCTTGAGTGTTTTATCCCCAGCCTGTGCCTTCCTCATCTCTTCTGGAGTGGTATCTAACATAATATCCTCCTCCTGTCTTGAGGTCGACCTGACCTGAAGGGTTGCCATATACACAGGTTTCCTTCTGCAACGGTCAGTGTCATGATTGTCCATCTGACAATTTTTACACCACCTTTTTCCTTGGTTGAAAGATTTTCTTTCATCATATTTCCTTTCATCGAATTGTGGGAATTTATTTTTATTGTCATACCGTGGCCTATCAAATTGGTGCTTACCTTTATTTTGATCCCTAGGATCAAATTTATTAAAGTTCTGTGGTGCCCTAAAGTTATCCACTTTTTTCTTTTTATTACCTGTTACCTCTGCTTGAGCTGCTTGATACCTTTCAGCAACATTTAGCAACTCACCCAGCCTCTCTGCACCTTGTTCCATGAGAAACTTTCTCAGGTCTGGAGCCATGGACTCTCTTAGTTGCTCTATAAGGACCATTTCCTTAAGATCTTGGGTTTTCCCCAGAGAAGTCCATTTCTCCAAGTATGTCTCGATTCGTGCAGAGAACTGGTGATAGGTTTCACCTGACAGTAGTTTAGCATTCCTAAATTTTTTCCTGTAAAACTCTGCATTCTTTTCATACCTTAACAAAAGAGCCTGCTTTAGCATGTCATAATTTTCCTGATCACCTCTGCTCATTTTTGCAAAAACTTCATAAGCTGCCCCACGAAGTCCCTGAGATAACTTTAAGCTCCACCTTTCTCTCTCTAACCCATACGTGGTAGCTAATAGTTCATACCTATTTATATAGCTCTCAATATCATCGTCTTTCTCAACAAAATGATCTAAATGAAAATTCATAGCTGAGATTGAGGCTCCTTGAGTAACCGTAGCATCAGAGGCAAAGGGACTGGCACCATTTTCAGGAGCATGGCCTTGAAACTCAAACTCCCTTAGTCGTAACTCATGTTCCCTTTGTAATCTTTTATCTTCTGCTTCCCTTTCTGCAGCTAATTTCCTCTCTTCCCTTTCTGCAGCCAATTTCTTCTCTTCTGCAGCTAATCTTTTGTCTTCTCTTTCTGCTTCCAATTTCTTAGCCTCTTTGTCAGCCTCAATCTGCAACCTCTTAGTCTCAGCCTCAGCTTCAAATTGCAACCTCTTAATTTCCTGGTGGAGAGAAAGGGAGAGAACAAAATGGTTAGCTCTAAGGCAAAATCAAATACGATCATTACTGAGAGAAACAAAGCCAGCCAAGTGTAGTAAAATCTGTGAGATAATCGCTTATTTCAGTAAGATTTTAGTCCTATGATGAATAAATACCCCAGCCCTCAGGTGTCTGACTGGTTTCATCTTCAACGCCAGTAGAGCCGCCTTTTGTGCAGTGGGAATGCTAAGAAAATGACCCGCCGTAAAAATCAAACACGCTTTAGTTTCGGTTTCGAAAACGTACAATAAACATTTTAACATCTCGCCGATCTGCTGCACGAAACAGGGGAAAAGCTTGTAATTAACGACTTGCCAGAACTGTGAGACCAAACTGGCGTTTGAATTAACGTAATATCTTAACTTTAACACTAACATTTGTAGTAATTCGGACAGTTCTCAGTAGTAAGAACGAGACAATTGTAATAATTAACGCAAAACACTACCAAAGTTTTGAAAAACCCCTCTTCGCTCTGCACGCGGTCTCTTTAATATATACACGCTGTGGGCAAAGCCAGCAGAGGCAAACACACAGACAATTTTTCATTTCCTCCTAGCGGTAATATTCTGACGTCACTCAAACTAGTTGGTTTATTTGAATAGTGAGGAAAATGTTAGAGACGGGGGGAAGATGGCCGACTTGTGTAAAATTTATATTTGACGATTGACAGTGACAAAATTGAAAATTTAAACCATACTGAAACTGACCATAAAAATCATATGGTAGTATAGCTTAGAGTCCCCTGAGCAAAAATATGGTAGTACAAGTATTAGCCAAGTTATTGAGAAAATACTAAATGTCTACGAACGCTTGACCAGACAGACTGTTGTTCTTGCTCGTTACACATAACGTTATTGGGGACGCTAGTTTAAAAAAAAGAGGCATTGTAGTAATTCAAATTCTATTAGTTGGTATAAGAGTAAAGGAGAAAAAGGGGAGAGATAGGAAAAATGTTAACTAAAACTAAACATCTTTTTCTATTGGCATAACTAACGCGGACTGACCAATGGACTACAAGGCACATAGTTTGTTTGGAATTGTTTTGTTTTTTTCAAACTAAATTCAAAAAGTTGTAGTAGTGCCTGCTTTCATTGGTCGGCTCTAATAAATATTGGCAAGAGGCATAGTGGTCTCGTGGCCATTTGACTAGAAAATTTTATTCAAACAACTACGTTGAGATCAGATGTGATAACTTGTAAAATTAAATACTAATTCACTATCTGGACGGGGCAGAGCAAAACTGAGGCCATATTCTTTGCGAACTGTATTTGACTGTTGCATATTATTATGATTTTGTATTAATATTTTGTATTGGAAATGTTAAGAAGCCTCTGTGTTCTATGAACACTTTTCAACACGCCTAGAGCTTTTATAAGTTATAAAAGAAAAGAAAAAAAAATCATATAAAAGGAGATGTGGTTACTCCACGTTATTTCATTGAAGCAAACTATGTAAAAGTACAGTGGCGTATCTGCCATAGGGACCTGTGGTGTGGTCACAGAAGGGTGTGAGTCATAAATTAGGGGCTGATGCCCATGAATGCACAAGAGGCTGACCCCATACCGTCATGTATATATAGGGATAAGAAGTTATGATCAGGTTGAAAAGGCCAGGGTGTCTTTTTATTGCATTTTTATTTCCTGTTACCATCCGGTGACAGGAAACCTGATGAGTGGGTATAAAGTCTCCATTATAAAGTTTAAGCTGTCAGCTGATAGCCTGAAGGAGCTTGCGTGTGGGTTCTGATCTACATTGTCTCTACATTGATATACTGACTTATATTCGACCTACGAAGAATCCCAGGGGACAAGTTATCAGCTGGGACCTCTGACATTTCATCCTAAGAAACTAGTTCCTATCAAAATAACATTGAATTATATGGGAGCATGATGAAAACAACAGCTCCTCATAACAAATGACAATCACTAGCAACTATAAAAGTTTTAGTCTGTGAATACACCTACAGGAACTCTATATTAACAATATATTATTAGGACCAAGAGTCCATATTTTAGTTACAGCATTATATGTAAATATATTTCCTCATTTTCAAAGACCTGTCCAAAAGAAGTTGGCGGGACAGGCAGATTAAATTGTATTAAAAAAAAAAACATTCAAATTTTAAAAGAAAACTTTAACCACCGTCTTATTCATTTTATTATAGTGAGTTAAAGTGTATTGTGTTGATGTACCATCATCTTCATTTCACCCCTAGACACTAGAGACATCATACACCAGCCACTAGAATCAAAATAAGGACTGTGTGAGATCTAGGGAGGTAGCGTTAGGTTCCCTGATCAATATATCATCATCATCATCATCATCATCATTCTTTTTATAGTCAGGGACCTACATGTGCTTGACCTCACACAGTTAACACAGACACAACTATCTTTCTTGTTAGGTATAACATCTTAACCTCCCCAGCAAAAATTACATTTGCTACACCAAGTTGAAACAGTGATCAAGGTGGTATCCTTAATGTGTTGATGGGAAGGGAATTGAGCTCACAACCTCTCGATGCTGGACCTAGTATGGTGAAGTTTCTAACACTTTACTCCCCTAAGGTAGTATCTGCTATGGGACTACCTTTACAAGTAAATCTTTGTGAACACTTGAGGCAAATCTTTACTGAGGGTGTACCCGAAAATTTGTGATACGGCCATTGGGAACCCCGGATATAATTTAAAGAGAAGAACGAAAGAAGGAATCATTCAGTCATTCATACAGTCTGGTTTAATAGAGCGGCATTCATACAGACATAGTGGCGGCTGCAGTCAAAGAACACGATTCTGGAAAAGGTATACAACACCTAAGAGACAGCCAGGCATTGAAACATGCGGTAGAGTTAAAGCCCCTGCAGAATGGAATAGAACTTTTATGTCTTTCATGCTCTTGGCAGAACCAGTCATTGAGACGGTTTATGAGCCGTCATCAGCTAGGTTGGAACCGCGTTCTCTTTCTCTGATGTATTCTCTTCTTTAGCATCGTCCTGTTTCACGTTTTATGCTCTATTAAACCAGACTGTATTAGAGATAAGCCACTGTTGTTCTAATCTGTTTCTGTTACATTCCAGAAAATGTTATACACCCAGGGTTGCGGAGTCGGCCAAAACATTTTGGGACTCCCGACTCCTGAAATTTTAGAAGTCCGACTCCGACTACAGTTTTTTTTTTTTTTAAACAGGCTTTTCTTTAACTCGCAACGTATGTCACCCTGTTGTCACCTTCAAATTTTGCAATCGATTTTTCAATCACTTACAGGTGAGCAATAGCTCTGAAAATTGGCATAGTTGTGTATTCCACATGACAATACAATAATCAGTCGTAAAAATAATAAAATTAATAACATTGAAATTAATATTAATTTTTAAATTTTTTTGGGGGTATAAAAAACATCACTAAAATGGGCGATAACTGCAAATAATCTAGGTGTATTCTTTCCAACAAGATTGTCTCTCTTGAAACTTAATCCCCCCCCCCCCCCTTCCCAACCCCCCTTTCCCAACCCCAACCCCCAGACATACAACTGACAAATACATTAAAAAACATTTTTTATTTACAACTCTTATCAAAATAAAAAAAAAAAAATAAAAAAAAATGTATTAACTTTCCGTGTAATATACTGAATAATGAAATCCACCTCCTGTGCTGCGGACACGTTTATGGCAAACTGATAATGTAATTAGCGGATCGATTACATTTGACTTAAATTTAAAAACAAAAATTAAAAATTAAAAAAATATATTTTAAACACAGGCTTTTAATGCACTAAAAACTCAAAAAATAATTTATCAAGGAGTTTATAGCTTGCTGTAAAAATGTAACATCAAATTGACAAAAAGCCTGGGGCGCTTAAGCGCTCATCATATATTTTATTCATAGGTGTCTAATGAAGTATAAAGCAGGTTAATTTCATATAGAATCAGCGCCACAGGCGTTTTGTCAATTTGATGTTTTACTGCAAGCTATAAACTACTTGAAAAATTATTTTTTGGTTTTTAGTGCATTAAAAGCCTGTGTTTAAAATATATATTTTAAAATTTTTTATTTTACTAGTCATATGGCATAAAATTCGGAGTCAGATTCCGGACAATTTTTACCGACTCAAATTCCGACTCCACTAAAAAACAACTGACTTCACGACTTCGACTCCACAGCCCTGGTGTACAGTATGCATTCCCTTTCATTTAAACCCGTGAAAGTCTCAAGATAACCGTATTCATCTCCTTTTTTTGCTCCTTACAGAGCATAGAGCCACACCACAGCGTACGACCTATCTCTGGAAGCGTTACATCAAAGCATAAACTCTTGCGGAAATCATTTACGTAGCAGTGTATGTTGATGCGCAGCCTTAGATTAGTTGCCTTTTATGAGTTGCCGGAGGAATCATTAGTTCCATTCTTTCTCTGTCTACTGCCCGGAACCTACACGGGGCAATAACGATATTGGGGCTGCTATAATTTTTATTTGCACCAGATAATTTATAATTAAATCACATTGTGGCACTTTGGGTTCATCCTACCACAAACAAGTCGGAACATTTTTAAAACAGGATTAAGGGAATTGTTTAATTGTATTACATATACTCCTGTGAGCGCTTGCTTCCTGCAGCAGAGTTACCAGGATCTGGGTTGGAAACCTGGTATCGTCACGCTCCAGCCTACCCAGCTGTAAACGGGTAACTAACTCTGTTTTTGAGTTAGGGAAGACACATTCAGCGAGGAATTTAACAGACAACCCGCCCACACCCCCCCGCCCCCCCCAACATTAAAAAAGCTGAGACCTAGCACAGTAAAGTCTTTAACAAATCACCCGCCTACTACAGCAATATGTGCAATAGGACAACTTTTACCATTTTTGGATTATATTTTGTGGCGCATTATACGAGTAGATGTAAATGGTGTTCTGGCGCAGAAAATCCAGTCTCATCTTCTGTTTAATATTTAGGCATTTACACACAAAAAATTCATCTTATAAACATCTTGTATAAGAGAGTTTGTATAGCTATCTATGTGTTTATGGCAGTGCCAATATGCAGAATGCTTTTTATGAACAAAGTGCAAGGACAAGCGGTTTTGATGAAATGACTCATACTAGAGAGATTGCTTGTACAATGTCTCCTTCATGAAACCAGAATGTCAGAAGCAGCTGCTCAAAACAGCTGTGTACTTTTTTGTGTCGTTGATTCTTCGCCCTACTACCACCCACTTAGCAAACCGCTGGCTGGGTTTGAAGTTCTTGAAGCACTGAAAGAATGGAAAAATCCAAGCGACGCTGTCAAATATTTGTTTCAGTCTTTTGACAATTGAACGGACACTGTTGTTGAAAGCTACTTTTATTCGCTAGAACTGCCTCTCTTTCGTTAAAGAGTCTTTTAAGGTAGCCCATAGGAAGTTTTCGTTGGCCATGTGTGTTACACTCTTCCAGATTTCATTAACCTGTTTATCATTATTATTATTTTTTTTAAATTAAAGGTTTCTGATGGAATTGAAAACAGTAGAGTACGTGTATATGTGTATCTTAGTTTTGTTTTGATGTCTCAGACTTTGGCTTTATTCGGTAACATCAACTACTATCACTTGTTTCACCAAGTCGTCTGTTCAAACGGCGCGGTGGAAAATATGCACTGGGCTTAGCCAACATCGGTTTCATTCTGCGCAAAAGCGTTAACAGAGATACCTGTATGGCAAACTTATCGTCGTGGCGCAAATGGAAACAAAAAATGTAGCTTTTATTTGTCCTTTCGGAGATGATAATTGACAGCTTTGTGTGTTTGAAACAGAGAGAACAGGTGTGGGAAATAACTGGTGATGGCTGAGAGTTGTGATATATTAAGAATGGTCTGCTTGTATGTCTGCATGTATGAGTGAGGAAATACTTATTACTTTTAGTGCATTAAAAGCCTGTGATTCCATTATTGCAGTGAAGTGTGGAGCTGAAGTGTTTGTTCGCGAGCCAAGTGTGTTGTCTTGGCTTGTGTGAGCCCGTGTTGTTGTAAGATATTAGTGATGTTGTCTACCCGTCTGTCTCTTGGTCTTCCCCGTGCTCTGAACCCAGATCTTCTAGTATTGTAGGCGAGTAGTGATATTTACCGGGTTCCATTCTCATGAGATAGCCAAACCACTTGATTTTCTGTGTCTCTATATACACTTCCAGACTTCATTAACCCGTTTATCACACTTATTTTATGAACAGATGTAGACCTAATAATATTAGCCCCTTCAGTCATAACTGACTATGGGAATGCGCCCCTGAGGTGACAGCCCTCAGCTACTTATTTTCCTGGTGTTCCCGAACAGACGTAACACTAGCAAAAAGTAACACCACAGTAAGGCATACAAGTATAGATCAAGAAAGAATGAGATATCAGCACAAAGAATCAATCTAAGAATAAACAAAAATGCACACACACACACACACAAAAGAAAAAAGACATTGAAGCAACAAAATAATAAAACAGTGACCTAATGTGAAATCAATAACTGAAAGTCAAAAAGGTTCTCATATATAGCTAGAAGTGACGAAAGTGGATAGGAACATAGGAGAACACAATATAAATACGAAAATGTGGCACAAAACCAAACAGACATAAGAAACAGAAGAACCAGAAAGAGACAGGAAGGAAAACTAAGAAGGCAGGTAAATAAACAGCCAAAGTGGTGGACACCGAAACATCTCGTATGTCAAGTGTTTCGTTCATTGTAAAACAGACTGCCAATTTGTATTATATTTTTGATGATCAACAAATTAAATTAATAGAACTATGACAAATATACATATGCGCCGTAGTTCGAAATTTTCTGCGAAGTCTCCTAGCTGTAACAGTGCAAGCATAAGCCTCTCTGATACTGGCATCGCTGTCCTACACTCGGCTTTGCCGGCTCGCATTTTGCCGCGATGGTGTTGATAGAGCAGCGAGAGGGCTTAGCAGTCGATCGGGAATCTAGCCAGTTGGTCGGGGAGTGAGCAGTAATTGTGAGTGCTCGCGGAAAGAAAAGGGATCACGGCTAGCGTCTGTATCAGTCACTCTTTCCTGTGCGTGCCTGTTGTACAAACATTTGTTTCATTACGAAGAGTGGAGCCAGGACTTTTCTCAGTTATCCTTTGAGAACTTCTTGTCGCGGGACTTAATAGTCATCATCGTTTGCCTGTTGGAAATGTAGAGTTGTTGACGTGAAGAATCTGTGATTCGTTGTAACGACGACTTTGGACTACTTTTTAAAATAGCGCAGTACGTAGATATTTTTATTTCTTTAAGTAATAACTAAAACGTTTGTCTTAGATTGAGCCGTTTCCTTATCACTGGTTGTCTTGCTTTTTATGTACCAGATACAAGTAGATTATTATATCTTCGGAAGAAGCATATGTCGATATCTTGTCTGTGATTCATAACTTCGTAGTTTAACTATTCTGTGTTGCTTCACAAGCATCCTTACCAGAAGATCTTCTTATGTATTGTTTGTTGAAGTTTTTGTGGTGTTAAGAATTGTCTACACGATGAAGTAACCGACGCCATCCTCAGCCCTCCTTAGTTACCTCTTAGGACTTGCGTTGTAGATTGCAGTGTTACTATTCTTTGCTTCCCTTTCGGGCCCCTGTAACACACGTAGTTTAACTGCTGTCCTTTTATTCTGTCAGACGTTTGACTAACAAAGACACAATTCGCTTTGTCTCTCACTCTCGGCCTCTCTCACACATACACTCGTTTGTCTCATAAATATATCTTGCCAACAGTATAGACAAAGAAGTGAACTGTGATATTAAAATAAGAATTCAGAACGTAAGAGGAGCTTTCATTGCATTTAGGATATATAGACCCCTATAGAGGAAATCAAAAGAAGTCAGGTTCAGTTTAAAAAAAATAAATCTTTACCTCAGATATCAAAGCAGTCCATTAGCATGGTTCTGAAAGACAGACCAACAAAATCGACAATCAAGAAGTTAGACTATCATGAATGGGTGCTTTCGCTGAACGGAAGGATTAAAGTGACGTGGCAAGATCAACAGTGTGCGACTATGGAAAGAACTATATAAATACAAGTGGGAAAAAAGCCAGACTATGACGTCCATTGGGGAATCCAGTTTATAGTATTACACGGCTGTCCTTATTCTGGGATCCCCAGTGGGTAAGAGAAATAGAATAAGATCAAAAAAACACACGAAGGGGATTACCGGGGGCAAGAGAAATAGAATAAGATAAAAAAAAACACACGAAGGGGATTACCGGGGGTAAGAGAAATAGAATAAGATAAAAAAAAACACGAAGGGGATTACCGGGGCTAAGAGAAATAGAATAAGATAATAAAAAAAAACACACGAAGGGGATTACCGGGGGTAAGAGAAATAGAATAAGATAAAAAAAACACACGAAGGGGATTACCGGGGGCAAGAGAAATAGAATAAGATAAAAAAAACACACGAAGGGGATTACCGGGGGTAAGAGAAATAGAATAAGATAAAAAAAAACACACGAAGGGGATTACCGGGGGTAAGAGAAATAGAATAAGATTAAAAAAAACACACGAAGAAGCGGATCCCTGGGGTAAGAGAAATAGAATAAGATAAAAAAACACACGAAGGGGATTACCGGGGGTAAGAGAAATAGAATAAGATAAAAAAAAAACACACGAAGGGGATTACCGGGGGTAAGAGAAATAGAATAAGATAAAAAAAACAAACGAAGGGGATTACCGGGGGTAAGAGAAATAGAATAAGATTTAAAAAAACACACGAAGGGGATTACCGGGGGTAAGAGAAATAGAATAAGATTAAAAAAACACACGAAGGGATTACCAGGGGTAAGAGAAATAGAATAAGATTAAAAAAAACACACGAAGGGGATTACCGGGGTAAGAGAAATAGAATAAGATAAAAAAAAACACACGAAGGGGATTACCGGGGGTAAGAGAAATAGAATAAGATAAAAAAAATACACGAAGGGGATTACCGGGGGTAAGAGAAATAGAATAAGATAAAAAAACACACGAAGAAGCGGATCCCTGGGGTAAGAGAAATAGAATAAGATAAAAAAAAACACACGAAGGGGATTACCGGGGGTAAGAGAAATAGAGGAATACCAAAAAAAAACACGGAGAAGTGTATCCCAGGGGGTAAGAGAAATAGAATAAGATCAAAAATCACACGGAGAAGGGAATTAGAGACAGCCGTAAACAGGACAAAGTAGACATGGGATGACCTTGATCGGATGACGCCGGATAGGCCTAGCGTGAACTTGTTGAAGACTTGTACTCCACTGAGATTTAAAAGAAATTGAATGATGAATGAGTGTATTATGCTGACAGATGATTCATATATGATTACTGACCATGTTGCTGTCGGTTACCTGCTTTGAGGACGAATTTCTTTTTGGTCTAACCAAATATTAGCGTTATTATTATTATGTTTTTCAGTCAGATTAGTTTCGTTTCGATTCGAACAGTGTTTGTTTTTTAAATTTCTTGGTCACATTTTGTGTTCGCGAGATGCGGAGCTATTCTGTTTTAAGACTTCAGATTCGTCTAACTGTAGTTTGCCTGCATGCAGGGCACTTCGCCTGTTCTTGCATTTGTGGTTTATATAGCTGTTACTTGATGAGGCTGCTAATCCAGTGCACAACCTCACTGTAGTCGCTTCTTGTGACAGACATGAGGGAGCCAGGATCTACCATCCCTTCTTTGTCTTTTTAGAACCCCATCCCTCCTCTAATTTCCCCCACTCCCCAAACTATACTGGGCATCTAGCATCTTACTAACCTGATTGTTGTTGTTTTTTTTTTTTTGGATGAATTGTATTGTCCTTTATGTGTATGTGGATGAAATATGTAGTTCTGACATTTAAGATGTGGAAGAGTAAATCTGTTAAATTTGTATTGTTTTAGCTGTAGTCCAGGGTTTTTAATCTTGTGTTTGTGTGTGCCATGTACCCCTTTGATTGTCCGAAGAAAGCTATGAACCCATTTGATTGTCCAGTGAAGGCTGTGAACCTTTTCTTGTAAAAAAAAGTACATACAAGCATAATTAAAAGCTTTACGTTTTAGGTTATGTATACGGACCCCTAGAATCCATTTTGGACCTCGAAGGGTTCATGGATCACTGGTTAATCGAATCGAAACCCTGCTCTAGTAGAACAAAAAGTGTGGTCTTGTTGCGCTTGGTTAATCAAAGTGTCTTCACCGGACAGATGTTTCGTCCATAACCAGCCTTGTGGAGCGGAGCTTACAACTTTCTTTTGTTCTTTGTTTTTCAGCCCCAGTGAGATATGTTTATTTTCTTGTTAATGTTAACTCACAGTTATTAAATACCTCATCCCTTTTTCTTCCAAGTGTAAGTTTATGTATATATTATACATTGGAGGCAACATTTTCCAGCACGCCTCCTAATTGGCCATTTATTTGACATATTTAGTTACACAGTAACAGTGTGTTGTACTGTGTTGAGAAACCTAAATTTGCATAATGTAGAATCGGTTCGATTTGGCTTTGTTTTTAAGGACTATTTTCATTGCAAAAGGACAACTCCATCAGTGCTCCAATCTCGTCGCTTAGATAACACAAGGAGGATCTCAGCACAGTGCACGAACTCATTAGCACCGCCGATGATCCCAATGTGTGTATTGTATACATTAATCAAACATTCTGTAAATATTTTTATGGTGGGTATGTTTTCTAATATTTAAATTTTGTCAGGGCAGTGGCCGTATGGCCTACTCTTTACGATTTCCATCCGGGAGGGATTTTAGAATCTATAAATTTGAACATATCCCTTAAAGGTTATATTTGAATTAAAAAACAAACCCACAATAACTTTACCTTTCACATATCAGGTATAGCGCCTGCTTATCCGCGACGTAGTTCATGTGATAAAACGCCTTTAAAGCCTTGAGGTGTTAAGTGAGAAACCGTCGGAAGCTTTAGATATCTTATCCATCTGTAGCCTTTTTTCGCAAATTGTTTCAAATGTTAAAAGGAAGGAGGTAAAGGATCCCGTTACACGCCCATTGAGGCATATTGGGATTATGGTCCTACATTTTCTTGACCATCGGCACACTAAGGGTGATGTCGTCAGCATCACGCCAGCCGCCTTAACCTTCCCAGAACAGCTCTGGTACCCAATTCATGAGGCTGGGTCGAGGGTCGACCACTGGGCCGTTTGCGGTCTAAAAAATCCCACCTCAACTGGGGATCGAACCATGGACCACCGAGCTAGAAAGCCAGTGCACTAACCACTGTGCTGCCGAGGCTTCTAATTATAATGTTGCTTTTTTTTTTTTGTACGCTGGGCTGTAAAATATGGAAGTTCAGTGTAGACAGCATTCAATATTATAAATACTTTTCCTTCTATTCAATATGGATCGCCACAGCTTCTGTGTGAGATATTTCGCGGCACTATTGAAGAGGCCACATGAGAGAAAATAAAAGTAACCGAAAAACATGAGGGTGAAGAAACAGACAGAGGACAAAACCCTCTTCGGCTTTTGAAATGATATTTTCTGCAGCCACTTTGACTTGGTTATGCAACCAGCAATTTTTTTTTTGTTTTGGTTAGCGTATGCAGCTTTCACTAATGTTGAAAACAGACTGACGAGAAACATAGTTCACCAGCTTTAAACCATGACTTCTTGCGACATGAATTAGGGCATATCCGTTATGGTTTCGTGAGGTTTTTTGTGTGTGGGAAAGTCTAGCTACATTCCAGACGTTTCTGTTGGTACCTTGTATCATTTGATAGGAGAATGGGTTTATGTTTCGTAGTACTGCTTGCGTGATGTTGTGCTGTCGTTAGGACTGTTGATATTACCGCAGCAACCTAAGAGTAACATTTCTTTTTGACTGGTGATGTTATATGTGGTTCAACACAAAAGTCAGAATCTTCAACTCAAATGTCAAGTCAGTCTTATTTTATGGCCCTGAAACATGGAGAACTGGCGACAGAAGTAAAACTGATGAGGAAAACGTGTAAAGAGCTTCTCATGGTATAGATGAGGGGCTTGGCATGTGCTTGTTGAAGACCCAAGCTCCTTGGGAGCTAAAGGGTATTGATTGATTGAAACATGGAGAACTGGCGACAGAAGTAAAAATGATGAGGAAAACGTGTAAAGAGCTTCTCATGGTATATATGAGGGGCTTGGCATGTGCTTGTTGAAGACCCAAGCTCCTTGGGAGCTAAAGGGTATTGATTGATTGAAACATGGAGAACTGGCGACAGAAGTAAAAATGATGAGGAAAACGTGTAAAGAGCTTCTCATGGTATATATGAGGGGCTTGGCATGTGCTTGTTGAAGACCCAGGCTCCTTGGGAGCTAAAGGGTATTGATTGATTGAAACATGGAGAACTGGCGACAGAAGTAAAAATGATGAGGAAAACGTGTAAAGAGCTTCTCATGGTATATATGAGGGGCTTGGCATGTGCTTGTTGAAGACCCAAGCTCCTTGGGAGCTAAAGGGTATTGATTGATTGATTGAAACATGGAGAACTGGCGACAGAAGTAAAAATGATGAGGAAAACGTGTAAAGAGCTTCTCATGGTATATATGAGGGGCTTGGCATGTGCTTGTTGAAGACCCAAGCTCCTTGGGAGCTAAAGGGTATTGATTGATTGAAACATGGAGAACTGGCGACAGAAGTAAAAATGATGAGGAAAACGTGTAAAGAGCTTCTCATGGTATATATGAGGGGCTTGGCATGTGCTTGTTGAAGACCCAAGCTCCTTGGGAGCTAAAGGGTATTGATTGATTGAAACATGGAGAACTGGCTACAGAAGTAAAAATGATGAGGAAAACGTGTAAAGAGCTTCTCATGGTATATATGAGGGGCTTGGCATGTGCTTGTTGAAGACCCAAGCTCCTTGGGAGCTAAAGGGTATTGATAGATTGAAACATGGAGAACAACAAAAGTAAAACCCAGAAAGCTACAGAATTTCATGAAAGAAGGGGGGGGGGGGGGGGGGGGGGGGGCGGGGGGGGTGGGGGGGGGGGGGGGGGTGGGGGGGGGCGGCTTACTTGGAATAGAAGGATTGAATTGGCGTGACAAGATCACTAATGTGGACCTGATGGCAAGATCACTAATGTGGACCTGATGACAAGATCACTAATGTGGACCTGATGACAAGAATCAGACAAGTGCCAGTGGAACAAAAGATGAGAAGAAGACGCTGGCGATGGATAGGACACACACGGAGGAGAAGAAGACGCTGGCGATGGATAGGACACACACTGAAGAGAAGAAGACGTTGGCGATGGATAGGACACACACTGAGGAGAAGAAGACGCTGGCGATGGATAGGACACACACTGAGGAGAAGAAGACGCTGGCGATGGATAGGACACACACTGAGGAAACCTGATGATGGCATTACAAGACAGTTCTTCTTCTGGAATCCGCAAGGTGAAAGAGGTAGAGGCAGATCGACTAACACATGGAAAGAGAATTGAAGACAGACATCAACGGAATGAGAAAGACGCGGACAAACCTTGAGCTGATGGCACCGGACATGACAGGTTGGTGTGCGTTTTTTGAAGGTCAAAATCTACTTCGAGAATTGAAGGGTAATGATGATGATGTTGTTGTATGTGGTTAGGATGTAATACATTGATTTATGGTGGAGCTGAGTCTCTTGATCTGCGCGGGCAGCATATCTGTTGTCTGTTTGTGAAATGTTTCTTGGAGTAATAAACAGCAGATAATCATCACCTTACTCTCCGCTTCTTATGGAGCTTGGAGCTTCCACTGCACATGGTCCTTCTGGCAGGAAGCCTGCACTAAGCATTCTCGTTCTTTGCAGCGTTGATTTCTGTAGCGATATGTTTTACACGATAAGATTGCCAGTGTCATGGACGACCTCACGTTAGTCGCTGTACAAGAGACGGTGCTCCATTTCTTTCTAATACATGTACTGATGTGTGTGTGTGTGTCTGTCAGAAATAAATATAATACACGCAAGAACACATACTTACACTCACGGTTAGCTACACATCTTTGATTGGTGTGGTTAGGACACGGTATATTCTGAAATGTAGACACCCATAGGCGGCGAATGTGCCCTGCCTCTCCTTTGTTTAAAGCATGCACTTACACAGGTGCATATTTCCAGTAAGTGGGTTTTATTACAGTAGAGAGACGGGATTGGGGCGGGGGGAGAGGGGGGGGGGGTGTAGGGGGAAGAGAGAGACAAGTAGGGGAAAAAGCAAAGATTAGAATTATCCAGTAAAACACGCTTCTCTTGTATTGTGTTCGGCTCCTTGTTCAGAAATACATCATTTCCAAACCGTTTTGTTTTGATGTTAAAAAACTGTGTTATATTATCTTGACACAAATCGGACCCGTGCCTGGTCGTTTTGGTGGAGCCGATAGTTGGTAGTATGTGCACAGGTAGATTCAGAATCTTCAACTGTTCAAGAGCTTTATTATTTTGCCGTAGTTGATCATGTGATTAGCAGGCTTGTCTTTGATGCCTTGTTAACCCGAACATTGTTGTACTGAGTACTGATGGCAATCGCTCTTACAAGAACATAGAAAGATGACGTGATGGCGTCGACGTATTTCATTTGTTAAAATGGTTTGCCTGAAAAATAGAGAGGGCGGGGAGCTGCTAAATAAACACACTCTACATTTACCAACGCAATTCCACCATTGACCAAGCAGCGGCAAGTGGCTGGAAGCGTTTGCAATTTGTAAAAAATGATCTGCACGTAAAATTAGATGCTATCGTGTAAGACCCGAAGGCACATCAGGAATGAAAAATAACAAATTGTTTGGAAGCTTTGTGTGTGTGTGTGTCTCTCTCTCTCTTCTTCCCCTTCCCCCCCCCCCCCACCCACCCACCCCCGTTTGACGCTGTCTAACGCTGCATTTCATAATCAGCGATCCATGTACTTTAGGGATCAGTGGAGTTGCACGTGGAGTTCCTAAAATGGAGGAATACAATTAAACTGTGTGTACACGCGCGCATACATGCACGTGTAAGATAGAACCGAGATGAAAGAAAGACAAAATTGGAAGTAGCAGATGAGGCTAGTCTATGTGGTGTGTTATCTTTACCTAATGTATTTCCTGGCGTGTTGAGGGCTGTTTATGGTGTGTCTACATGCACGCGTGTGTTGAACCACCCCTCCCCATTTCCGTTATGGAGGGCAGCTAATAGCTGTCATTAAATTGTTTTAGAAGTCACTATCATTAAGTCTACACCGATTTAAAAAAAAAGTGTGTGCTGTCGAAAGATTGTTTTGTTTTGTCTTTTTTTTCTTTGTATATTGAGTTAAGTTACTATATTGAATTTCTGGCTGATTCTTATCCATGTGCGAATAGGTTCTTGGAAATAGGCCTACTGGCTGATTCACAGTGATTTTACATATATGTCAAATCCACTTCTGTATTCATATATGTCATACCCACTTTTGTATTCATAGATGTCATACCTCTTATGTACTCATATATGTCATACCCACTCATGTACTCATAGGTGAACATACCCACTTCTGTACTTATATATGTCGTATCCACTTCTGTACTCATATATGTTGTACCCACTTCTGTGCTCATATATGTCTTACCCACTCATGTACTCATATATGTCGTACCCACTCATGTACTCATAGATGACATACCCACTTCTGTACTCATATATGTCATACCCACTTCTGTACTCATATGTCGTATGCACTTCTGTACTCATACATGACATACCCACTTCTGCACTCATATATGTCATACCCACTTCTGCACTCATATATGTCATACCCACTCATGTACTCATAGATGACATACCCACTTCTGTACTCATACATGTCATACCCACTTCTGTACTCATATATGTCATCCCCACTCATGTACTCATAGATGACATACCCACTTCTGTACTCAAATGTCATACCCACTTCTGTACTCATATGTCATACCCACACATGTACGCATAGATGACATACCCATTTCTGTACTGATATATGTCATACCCACTTCTGTACTCATTTATGTCATACCCACTTCTGTACTCATAGATAACATACCCACTTCTGTTTTCATAGATGACATACCCACTCATGTACTCATATATGTCATACCCACTTCAGTATTCAAATGTCGTACCCACTCATGTACTCATAGATGACATACCCACTTCTGTACTCATATATGTCATACCCACTTCTGTACTCATAGATGACATACCCACTCATATGCTCATAGATGACATACCCACTTCTGTACTCACAGATGACATACCCACTCACGTACTCATAGATGACATACCCACTCATGTACTAGTAAGTTACACTTAAGATTTGGTTTCACCTAATTTTACCTGTCTATTTGAGCTCTCGTCGCACGGTTATGAGAGAATTAAAAAAAAACCCAAAAAACCCATAATTTATTATTAGATGTTAACATTTGAACTTAACAGCGAGTTTATGTTCATACGATGTACATCATGTTATGAAAAACCCTGAATGTATTATTATATCGTAACATTTGAACGTCTTTACTGCGGCTTTATGTTCATGAGATGAACATCCACGTTAGATCAGTTTATCTGTTTATGTATGTTGCAGTGACAGACTTTGGTCTACCGTATTTGTAGGCTTTTAAATAAGACAGTAACGGTGGATGTTCAAAAAGATGAAAAATATTTTGTTGTGAAGAGGCTTACCCAATCAGCCAAGGGTCAAACATGTGGGATAAAGTGTTTTTACCACGTTCATATATATATATAAATGTAAAGGTAGTCACACAGTAGATACCGCGTAGATGCGTGAAGTGCTAGAGACTTCACCACACAAGGTCCAGCTTGTTTATGAGGTGAAGACTAGTTCAATTCCTCGCTGCTTTTGCATTCCTTAGCTCAGAAGCAGAGTCAAGTACCCGTTTATTGCTAGGTAGACTAGAGCGTGACGCTTTCAGGTTTCGACCCTGGTAACTTCGCCGCGAGAGGAAAGCGCTCTAACCGCTTAGTCAGTCAGACACTCTAACCGCTTAGTCAGTCGGACACTCTAACTGCTTAGTCAGTCGGACACTAACTGCTTAATCAGTCGGACACTCAAACCGCTTAGTCAGTCGGACACTTTAACCGCTAAGTAATCGGACATTCTAACCGTTTAGTCAATCGGACACTCTAACCGCTAATTCAGTTGGGCACTCTAACCGCTAAGTAATCGGGTACTCTAACCGCTTAGTCAGTCAGACACTCTAACCGCTTAGTCAATCAGACACTCTAACCGCTACGTAAATCAGACACTCTAACCGCTTAGTCAATCAGACACTCTAACCGCTTAGTCAATCAGACACTCTAACTGCTTAGTCAATCAGACACTCAAGCCGCTAAGTAATCGGACACTCTAACCGCTTAGTCAGTCGGACACTCTAACCGCTTAGTCAGTCGGACACTCTAACCGCTTAGTCAGTCGGACACTCTAACCGCTTAGTCAGTCGGACACTCTAACCGCTTAGTCAGTCGGACACTAACCGTTTAGTCAATCGGAAACTCTAACCGCTAATTCAATTGGGCACTCTAACCGCTAAGTAATCGGACACTCTAACCGCTTAGTCAATCAGACACTCTAACCACTTAGTCAATCAGACACTGTAATCGCTAAGTAAATCAGACACTCTAACCGCTTAGTCAATCAGACACTCTAACCGCTCTGTCAATCAGACACTCTAACCGCTCAGTCAATCAGACACTCTAACCGCTTAGTCAATCAGACACTCTTAACCGCTAAGTAATCGGACACTCTAACCGCTTAGTCAGTCGGACACTCTAACCGCTTAGTCAGTCGGACACTCTAACCGCTTAGTCAGTCGGACACTGCCATTTTTGTACGGCGTTTGAAAGTGCAAGAGAGTCCAGTTTTCTTTGTTCCCATTTATAGGCTATCATGTTTTACATCCCTTGGTGCCCACTTCTCGAATCTAATACATTGAAATGTTCCTCCCGAGCTACATTAATTTTTCATAAGACTTTGATTGCGTAATCGGGTCGATGCTTCCAGACTGTATGACAGGAGGGAACTTGTTTGGAGCTTGTCATTCATAGATCTGATTTGTTAAATTTGTTATTTAGAAACAGTGCGAAGGTTTCCTTGTTCCTTCTCTATGTTAGATTTCAGATTTCCTTCATCATCGTTATTATCATCATTATATATTGTTATTTCCCGTGTTTGCTCCTTATGGAGCATGGAACCACTGCTACATATAGGCACCTTGTAGGAAACCTGCACCATGTGCGCTTGCTGTGGTGGTTTCTTTATCAATTAGTTTTATATGATGAGGTTCCCAGTACCATGCACAACCTCATTAGTCGCCTCTTACGACCTTCCTCCGAGACTCCCTGGGACTTCACGCTGCGATTCAAAGTTAGTTATTTATAAAATACGAAGCTGATACCGCCCACATGGTGTTCGGAATCCGCACTTCGGTCAGGCGAGGAAAGATTAGGGCATCATTCCCTCCAAAACATGCCCGTAAGACACGACAAAAGATTGGAGATGTGTGAACCATATATCATTAATAAAAAAAGATTCCTATGAAAACAGTGCATCGTGTTTTACAGGGGCCAAAAAGAGGAGCAAAGAAGAGTTTAAAGCTGTTTAACGTTACTGCTACATTAGCCATGTTAGAGTGTTGTCCTCATGATGACTCGCTCTATATGTGCTTTTACCTTGGCATCGCAGACGCATAGATAAGTAATAATAATACAAACACTAACAGTCGAACGGACGTTGCTAATGAGACTGCTGTACCTCTCTCAGTTGCAGTTCCTAACGTTTTTAAAAAAAAAATTTTCTGCAACCAATTTTCTGCCCGTTTATACTTATCGTTTTGCACTGCTGCATTGTGCCATGTTAGAGTATCGGCCCCCATGATAAAAACCTCTAGATATTCTCAAACTCTGGCATCGCAGTGTGGTGAAGTGGGATGTTATAAATATTTATAGGGGACTTAGTGTACTGACTGAGATCAGCTGTGAAGGTATCTATATCTATTAAAAGTAGTGTATTATAGATAACCTTACTTGCTACCACATATCTCTTTATCTCAGTCAGAATTATTCTGGAATAGTGTGATGCTACGTTATGTGTCTAGGGTATGAGTATGGTGAAGTGTAAGTCACAACAACAGACAGATAAACAATTTAATTTAATCCACTACTCTTGACAACACTGTGACACTCACATACATATAACACTCTACGAGAATAGCTTAAAGAAGTCACTCGTAACGGTTCAAATAACAATATGTATTCATTACTAGCATGAATGAATATGTGTCCTGATTCAACTACAAGGGAACCAGGAATCACAATCAATTTAAATTACAAGTTATGTACAGAATGTATTTAATATGAATATTGTAGTGACATATATTATTACAAATGTTCTATGTGTGTCAGTTGTGTAGTAGTAAAATGAGGTAATACTGGTTTTGTTTTGTTCAAGCTCTGTTGGTATTTGTCATCATGACTTCAATAGTTTGTCTTTAGGGATCAGTATTGGAGATGTTCACAGTTCCTGATTTTAAGACAAGTAAATTCCCCTCTGAATGGTATTTTTATAAAGTTATTTCTAGATGAGGGGACATAATGTTGAGCTCAGCTGGCCAACTCTGCTTATCTTGAGTGATGGCGGCAGGAGAGGACTCCTCTGCTCGAATTCTCTTCTGGGCTCTGGAGATACCTCACTGATAGCTAAAAGGACCAAGGAGTATGCTGTCCGACACTGGATTCAGCAAATCTCTGACTAGGTGCTGCTCACTACCATCAAGACCACTGTCCCTGAAATCAAGAAGGATGTACCTTCTACTTCATAACTAATTTATATTCTCTTTTACACTGATCACAATACAGCACAAACATTGAGTTCAGAGCATTAGGCCAACTGTCAGCTTCATTTGAAATACTTTATTCCAGTATTACCCTTCTTAATGGTTACTACGCCTCTGCACTTCCAGCATTATTTCTTTCTAGTCAATCATCCAGATGTCAGTGTACTATTTGGCCATTCCATGCCGTTTTACTTCTCTCCGACACCCTCTGTTCAGGCTGGAGCATTTTAGGCTTTACCTCACGTTTGCCACTGAACTACACATATATATACAGGCATAAATCAACCATTCACATTCAATTTTCATTAAAAGATATTAAATGGTTCAAGCTTACCACAATTCATACGAATAACACAGATACGTTGATTAGCAATGAATTCTGGCACAAACTGGCACAAACTTCCATCTGCCTATGTTCCAGGCTTTTATTGAGTCCAATATAAGCTGGCTTCAACGCACTGATGCTTTATCAAGTGTATTTAAACAAGTGGTTTCGAACTAACGCTCCCAAGTGTGTATATCAGCGAGACTGGCCAATGAGCCACGTTTCGACAAGTGTTTGAAAAAAATGTTATCTTTTCCCGTCTCCCCTAACAACCAAGATAGTATTTATAGCCCGACCAATCGTGGTTAGGCTTTCATTTGTTGCGCTCCAATCAATTTGGAGTTTACATGGTAGGCTATTTCTGTAACGTAAATTTTTTTCAAACACGTTAAAAAAAAAATCTTATGAGCAGAAATGATTTTATGCTGTCAGGCACCCCCAATATTTTATTTTGGGTATAATTTATTAATTCCTGGACTATTTGCGTAACGTTTTACATATTATTTGTCAGCAAGCCCTAAGGAACCCAAAAATACTAATTTAAAGGAGCTACGTGGCTGCGTTCAAAATATGCAATTTCTTCTACCTCCTGTTTGGAAGAGGTGCTGTCTGGGTACTGTTATGTGTTCAAACGTAAACCCATCTAATGTTATCTTTTCTAATAAGAGTTTGTTATGATTTATAAACCTAACTCTGGGAAAGGGTAGTGTATTTTATCACTGTCCGTCTGAAAAAAAATTAGTGCATGTAGACTTACACGCGTGATGGCAGCATTTGCGTATCGCGCGAAGCGTGTTTAGTGTTCGGCTTCCTCTCCCTTCTCGCTATCCTTTAGTCCAACTGTTCGTTCGTTTTGGTAACGTAATGTAGAAAAAGACATGAATGGAATTTAAAATTTAGGTCATTACGCAGTCTCTCAATTCTTTTCCAAGAAATACAGCACACGTTTCATTGAAGAAGGCGGGTAATAATACAGTAAGCTTTTATATCAACGTGAAAGCGTTACAATTTGCAGACGAAGCAGAAAACAAGGGGGATTTCGAGTACATTCTTTGTGATAGCACTGTCATTTTACCATTGCTCTTTTCTTTATTATATGTATTTATTAGGCTTTATATTTAATTGATAATTTATATATGTGGATTAGAATATTCCATGACACGCAGAAACAAAGACAAGTAATAATGACATCACTAGCAGTCAGACGGACTGTGCTAATGAGAGAAACCAGCAGACGTCTACTTTATCATTTTAAATCGATACCACTGTGTTAACCTGGGTGTCGCTGTAGTGCTATCAATTAAGTTTCCAATCTGTTGTCTTTCTCTGCTCCAGTTCCTCACTTGTTCTTTCTACAACCAAATTTATGTCTATGTGTAGGTAAAGGTAGTTCCATACCAGATACGGCCGTAGGGGAGTGAAATGTTAGAGACTTCATTATACTAGATCCAACTTTATGAGGTGGAGTGACCGGCTTCCGTCCTCGCTGCCTTTGCTTTCCCTAACTTGAAAGCAGTCGTGTTCCTACAGTTGGGTAGACTGGAACGTAATACCACCGTGTTCCAACCCCATATCCATCTGTCTGTCCGTCCGTCTGTCTGTCTAATGTGCCTCTCAATATCACCAGCTACTGTCTTCATTGTATTTTAGTAACTATGTCAACCTCCCCTCTTTTCGCAGCCTATCTTGTTCTTACTCACCAGGTTATTTTCTCTCTTGTTTTCTGACATTTGTTGTTATCACACTGTCATAATTCATCCATTTCCACATCCCCGCTATATATGTCTCTTACTGTACAAATTATACCACTTATAGCTGACCCCACGTATCCCGGACAAAGAGGAACTAATTGTCTCTGCAATGTTTTGTGCAATCATCATCTAAGCACAGCCGACAGAAAAACGAGAAAAACAAATTGTAAAATTGTCGTATTTGATTTGTGCACACCACGGTGATTGCACTCCAGCTATTGCAGCCTCATTAGATCTATCTCCCTGTAATTTTCATGCCGGAAAGGGTAAACCGTTTTGAGGCGTGCATTATTCGAGTGTCCCTGCAGCTGACGTCGGGACTGGAAAACAAAATCCATTTTTGTTTTTAAAGATCCCTGACGTCAGCGGCCAATTTGGAAACTCCAATAGAACAACAAAAGTGGCCAAGAAGCGAAATATATTTGATATTTGCTGCGTCAGATGATTGCAAGGCGTGCCTTGACAGAACGAACTAACAATTTCTGAGGTTCTGTGTTATGATAGTGCTCGAACATATGGCATCTGCTCTGTGCTGGTTAGGCCACCTGAATGGAATGGGTCTTATTCCAAGATCTACAGAACGATGAGCTGGCTTGGCAGTTTTGATCCACTGCAGGAGTGGATTTCCATCATTGCATCTGGAAATAATTAGGAATTAGAGTAAATAAATCCCAACACAAAAATAAGAATCTTCAGCTGAAATGTAAATACGGTTCTATTGTGTGGCCGTGAAACATGGAGAACAACAAACGTGACAATCAGAAAGATACAGACTTTCATAAAGGGTTGCTTGTATAGAATATAAGGATTGAATTGATATGATAAGATCACCAGTGGGAAACTGATGGAACGAGCCAAATAATTACCAGTGGAACAAGGTCAGCGATCCATACATAGCTTGACTGCTTGCATCAAGGTCAGCGAACCAGAGCTGACCAAGACCCTACTCCACCTCCAAGTGGTGGTCCTGGAAACAGGCTGCATCACTGCAGTGTGGCTGAGAGAGTAGGGATCGAAGAGGGAAGGCAAACCCGGTCCCAAAAAAAGCCGCGCTAAAGTCGGATGTGTCGGCCGAAAGGAGCAAATATCGCCGCATCGCTGTAAACGGACACAACGCAACCAACGTCTGTTTTAGGACAAAAGGTGAAGAAGAAGAACAAGGTGCAAGGAGAAGAAGCAAGCGTTGGATAAGAAACACATTGAGAAATCCAGTTGATAGCATTTCAAGGCAGTTCGGCTTCTGGAATCACCAGGGTAAGAGATATAGAGAAGACCAGAAACCCGCGGAGAAGAAAATATGATATATACTCGTAGGTTAAAAGATCAAAGAGAAATGGAAAACGCGTATTTCGATTTACGTGTGTAATAGCGTAATGATTAATTACTTGCTTAACTCCACTGACCGTTGTCAGGACGCATGTCAACAGTACCATTATTGTTGGTGACAGTAGCACCGGCTGGTCTTTTAATGGTTATCCCGTTGAACAGGTCATGCAGAGTGGCCTTTACAATCATTGTGTAAGACCGATAGAAATATTCAGGCACTTCTGAGCAATTATGATTATGTTGAGTAAACCCGATTCATTATGAGTGACCCGTGTTTAATTAGTTGAAAACGGAAAGAATAGGGCAGGTGAAATACGGTAAGAAAAGGGCAGGTGAGGGTAGGATTGATGAAAAAGGGTAAAAGGGGGAGAGAAAGAGCACTTAACGCATTAGTTGCAAGGCTAGTTCAGATGTGAAACTGGGGTTTGATGCCGTCTTTGTTCTTCTAAATTTGGCACGCCGCGCGACCATCTTCTGTATTGAGTACATTTTTGAATGCTGTAGACCAGAGCGGGGTGCTACCCGTTTAGCATTTGTGTAGCTGTCCATTGTTCGCCTTACATTTTCAGTTAGAATAATGCGCAGACATGCATGTGCAAATGGGGCCATTAAACCATGCCTCACTGTGTTCATAATTCATGTAGGATGTAAATTTAAACAACATAATATGTCTTGTTCGGTTTGTTCTGCACAAGTATTTAAAAGAAAGGATTAAAACTAACAGACGAACGAAAGAACCAAATGTGAAGGTATTCTAAGAAAGGTACTCACTTAGTCGTTTCCTATTCTCACCTCAGGTGTAGAGGTAGAAAGGTACACATTTTATATTATTAGTTGCTCCCAGTCGTTTCCCCATTGAAGTTGATATTATCTATACTGTAGATCTTAGCTTTTCCTGTGGCTTTTCTGCCATTCATTACCTCAACAGCTGCTGCATAATTTATTTCACGTAACAAAGGAGTCCGCTAAACACTAAGTCTCCCAGGTTAAAGGCAATATATAGTGAACAGTACAGTCAGCTGGACAAGGAAGTAAAACGTCAAACCCGTGCTAACAAAAGGACATTTCTGGATGACCTTGCAAGACAGGCAGAAGAGGCAGCACTGAGAAATGAACAAAGCACAGTTTATAAAATAACTAAAGCTATCAGTGGAAAACGAGGTGCAAACAACATAACGTTAGTAAGAGACAAGCAAGGAAATCTCATCACCACAGCACAGGGGCAGGAAACAAGGTGGGCAGAGCACTTCAGAGAAACACTGAATAAGGAACCACCAGAGACTCAGCTGAATGTTCCTGAGGCTGAAAGTGACTTAGACGTAAATACAGACATTCCACGAAAAGAAGAAATTATCACAGCTATCAAAGGGCTAAAAAATGGAAAAGCGCCTGGTCACGACAATCTGAATGCTGAGCTATTCAAGACAGACCCTGAACTAGCAGCAGAACTATTAGAACCACTATTTGCACAAGTCTGGGAAACTGAGACAACACCAACAGAGTGGAGTAAAGGAACAATTGTCAAATTGCCCAAGAAGGGCGACCTTGCAGACTGCAACAACTGGAGAGGAATTACCCTCCTCTCAGTTCCCAGCAAAATACTAGGCAGGATAATCATCCAGAGAATTTCAAAAGCAGTTGACCATAAACTGAGGAAAGAACAAGCGGGCTTCAGAAAGAACAGAAGATGTGCAGATCATATATTTGCCCTCAGGAACATTATAGAGCAGTGCTCAGAATGGCAGAGACAGCTGTACATTAACTTTGTTGATTTTGAAAAGGCTTTCGACAGCATACACAGGGACAGCCTATGGAAAATTCTGAGGGCTTATGGAATTCCAAGCCGCATTGTTTCCATTATAAAAAGCCTCTATTCTAACTTTACGTGCAGTGTTGGATCGAGTAATGTAACTTTCGAAGTGAAAACAGGAGTACGACAGGGATGCCCCTTAACAACATTATTTTTGACAGTCATAGATTGGGTGATGCGCCAGACAACAGAGGGCAGTCCAAGAGGAATTAGATGGACAATGTTTTCTACACTGGAAGATTTGGAATATGCAGATGACATTGCACTGCTCGCGCATTCACACCAACACATTCAAGACAAAACTGATAGACTGAATAAGTAGCAAGATTAACAACAGAATGAATAAAGCGTACTTTGCGTGTAAAACATTGTAAGTGAGGCCAGCTGTGAAGGCTCCTGAGATAAAATGTAATTGAGAATTGTCAGAAGGCCTTTCTTGCTACCACTACGACCTCACACTTAATTTTTTTTTTATTGAATGTAGCTACGTGAAGTGTCTAGGGTAATGATGTGTACTGTGGTGTGATAGTTATAAATATACCCATAGATATTTAACAAGACTAATAAGATTAACAAGTGTTAAAATACACTGAACTAACTCACGGGTGTAAAGTTTTTGATATAATTATATTACATTTATTTGTTCTGGATCAAGTTTTATTTTGACCAGAACTTGTTTTAAAAAGAAGGATTTAAAATTTATGAAAATTATGCATGGAATGTTACATAATAAATGCAAAGTGTACATATTTAAGTACTAGAATAGTTAGTTTTATTAAAATGTTCTGGTAGTCAGCTACTAGGGAGGATATTTATTGTCTGTGCTGTTGGGGTGGTCTCATCACACCTGTCTATATTGACTACACAGTGTCCAGAAAATGGTGGGAATTTTTATGGGGTATCTGCAACTAAATGGGGTTGGTGAATATCCAGCAGACCAGAGGCTCACTCATCTGGTATTTGTAGCTCTGGTGCTGAAATCAGGCGGTCCCACCTCTCCGTGCTGGCGGGCAATAATGGTGGTCTCTGTCACAAGGACTGCACAGATACACTTGTGTAAATCACCACCCGAATAGATACTTCTTCGTTGACGACAGAAACTCGCAGCTCTGCAATCAAAGTATGGGCCATGTGTCAAAATCTATTCTCTACCCACGTCTGGACACCACACTGACACAACAACCACATTATACAGACAGGTCAGATCTCTCTGACCAAACAGCACAGTTACCATGGTGGGTTTACATCCGATAGATCCTCCCAGACTATAGATTCTGAAAAAATAATTATTAGTTTTCTACCCTAAAAGAGGATAGGTAATATGTTTCCTTATTCTCAACTCTTGATCGGTCTTGCATAATCCTTGCTGGTGTTTAGGTACATTGTTAGTCCCTAGACCCTGACTTGGGCGGGGGGTCTAGAGCAAAATCCCTACTTGTTTGTAAGGCTAGATTATGATATGGCAGTATCAAATCACTCGAACATGAAACAATATTCAAAATATATAAAGAAATAATTTCAATCTTACCAGATTATGAATAATTAACACAGAAGTGCTAGCAAAACTCAGCTGAGCTGCTGGCTATAGGATGGCGTCCCTAAATTTAACTCACTGTCTTTCATATGGGAAAACACCACACTTTAAAATCTGTGTCTAACACTGAACAATTATTGAAGAATGACCCCAAATGCGCTCTAAGCGCTAATAATATGATTGTCTGTGGCCAATCACTGCCGAGGTTTATTTTTAATTTCAAATTTCCTCACTAAAGTCATTTCAGTCAAGCTTCAGTCACGTATGGATGGTTATCTGTTAGTCTGTCCGTCTCTACTTGTGTTTCTACAAAATTGTGCTCGATTTTTGACCCAACCGTTCTCTCCCCTTCAAATTTTTGTTGTAAAAAGTTATATTTAGACACAGCTACCACCAATGTCCCTTCACTTCTATGCCAAGTAAATTTGAACATCTGTGTCCAAGGTCGTGTTTTTGTGTGCAAATAACCACACTTTTTAGATTCAATTCAGTCTGTCGATGATGTGAACTACACTGTCTTTTGTCATTATTTTCAATATTATCTATCCGTCTGTAAAATTAAGACCATATTCGTTCACTGCTCAGAATAGGCCATCTGGCCAGCTAATTTTTATATTCCTAACATTAATATTAAGAAAAATTTACTTTTTAATTTTTGTAATTTTTTTCAGACATCTGCGTTCTTCCGCTCAAATTCAAATCAAGCGCTTGGTATCGCAAAACGTCCAATTCCGTACCTCGTGTCAATTTGGGGGACTTGAATTTTTTTACTTTCATCCATTTCCCCCCCCCCCCCCCCCCCCCCCCCCCCCCCCCTTCCCCCCAATTGCGTCTCTTTAGCCTTTCCAGTCATATTTTTTTTTCCTTTTGATCCTCCGTTCCCCTCCGGTCTAGCAAGTCAAATTTATGGAGGGTGATGACCCGCGGTCTAGGCGATCATGTACATCAGCAGCCTACGCATTATGTTTTTATCCTTAAATGTTATCCTTGGGAGGAATTTTACCGTTGTATCTCTGTCAATTTCACTACACATCTCCCCACCTGAAAACATGCCTATGGCAAGTTCCAAAACCAGCGATACACATAGGTAAAATTACTCCTCACGTCTGCCATTACTCTAATTTTGATCACAGGGGTGCCGACTGAGGAAATCTGCACCGACATTCAATTTGCCTGGGATATATTGGATACTAAACTGATAAGGTTGAAGCAATAAAGACCACCTCAGCAATCTTGCGTTTTCATGCTTAGCCTGAGACAAGAACACGAGAGGCTGATGATCCGTCTCCACCACAAATGTCCTACCATACAGATAGATTTGAAACTTCTTTATTGCCCAGATTAATGCTAAACATTCTTTTTCGCTTGTGGAGTATCCTTGTTCCGCCTTATTCAATTTGCGGCTTGCATAAGCGACTGGTTTCAGTTCCCCATCAGGTGAAGATGATCTTTGCAACAAAGCCCCTCCTAGTCCCACATTACTTGCATCGGTTCTTAAGACAAAGTCCTGTGTCAAATCAGGCAGTTTGAGAATAGGCTTGCTAGTGAGTTTTTCCTTTAACTCTTGGAACGCTAATTCACATTGTGCAGTCCAAATAATTTTATCTGGAAGTCCCTTGCGAGTCAGATCAGTCAGAGGAGCACAAATGGCGTTAAAATTTTTGATGTATTTCTGATAAAATCCGCATAACGACACGAATGATCGCACGTCCTTTTTGGTTTGCGGCCTAGGTGCTCTCTGCAGTTTTTCCAAGTTCTTAGGATCAGGGGTCATATTACCCTGATATACAGTGTGCCCCAAGAATTCCAACTCTTTGCATCCAATACAACATTTTGTTGGCCTAGCAGTTAAGTTCGCCTCCCGAAGTCTATCAAACAACATCTCCAGAGCTTCAATGTGTTCTTCAAATGTCTCTGTGGCGACGAGTATATCATCCATGAAATTCGTGATACATGGGTTATTCAGGGGGTCCAACAATTTTCGCATCATCCTTGAAAACACACTCGGAGCATTTTTCAGTCCGAATGGTAGCATATTGAATTCATAATGTCCATCCGAAGTGCTAAAAGCCAAATAAGGTCTCACTTCAGGCTTCACTGGGATCTGGTAATAGCCTTTACTAAGATCCACTTTTGAAAAGTATTTTGCCTTGTTCAGTCTGGCAAATAGCTGTTTTGTGTCTGGTAATGGATCCACTTGTCCTTCTGTGACAGCATTCAGTTTCCTGTAATCTATGCACAGTCTGTGTTCCCCAGACGGTTTCCTCAACAAAACGACACTAGAACTAAAAGATGATTCACTGTGCGAAATAATCCCCTCCTTCAATAAATAATCTATTTCTTCCTTTAATGCCTTCTCCTTCGCGAACGGAATAGAATAGGCTCTCATACAGATTGGGTTTGAGTCTACCAGTTTCATGTCATACTGTAGCAAATTTGTATGGCCTGGTTTATCTGTTAATACATCTGTATGTTCTTCCAGAACTTGTTGAACTCTCTCCCTCTGGTTTTTAGTCAGGTGCTTACTGACTTTTACCTGTGCTGCTGTTTCACAAGGATGTAATGGGTATTCATGTGAGGTGAGTGGTTCTTTTTGCATCTGGGTTGCAATAGCCAAGGTCAATAAGGGGGTGCTTTCCTGGAGTGGTCTGTCCAGATACTTCTTTAACAGGTTTACATGATAAACTTTTTCCTTCCCCTTTTTGTCAATTTTATAGTTTGTTCTAGACACCTTCTCTAGAACCGTATATGGACCTTGCCAACCAATTTGTAATTTATTCTGGCTTCCCGGTAGTAGAAGCAGCACCTTCTCTCCGACTGCCAGTTCCCTGTCCTTTGCCTTCCTATTAAAATATGCTGCATGTTTCTTCCTGGCTTGTTTCAAATTATCATTTGCCAGTTTCCATCCAGCTTTCAAACGAGTGGTCAGTTCGTTCACATATTGATACGATGAGGTAACAGTCTCTTCCGCCTTCTCATCTGTCCAGGTCCTTAATAGGGCTTCTAATGGACCTTTTATTGGCCTCCCAAATAGCAGAGTTGCGGGAGCCATCCCGGTTGAACTATGTGGTACCTCCCGATACGCAAACAATGCGGCGGGCAGGAATTGATCCCACAGATCCGGTTTTTCGTGTGCCAGCTTTCTCAGGATAGAAATGAGAGTCCCATTGAACCTCTCTACCTGGCCGTTCCCTTGTGGATGGTACGGACTACAATGAAAGTGCCTGGCTTGAAATAGCTTAAAAACTTCTTCCGTTAGTTTCCCCTTGAACTGAGAACCATTATCCGTCAAGATTTGATGCGGGAATCCTAATCGGGTAAATATTGTAAGTAGTGCCTCTGCTACATGTTTTGAATCAATTGATGGCAGGGCTACCGCCTCTCCCCACATAGAACAAGTGTCCACCAGAGTAAGGATGTAACTGTTCCTCCTCTTGGTCCGAGTGAGAGGTCCTACAATATCCACTGCAACCCTCTCAAAAGGTGTTCCCACTATGGGCATTTCCCCTAGAGTTGCAGGGGCAGTCCAGTGCTTTGGAGCTACCCTTTGACATTCTGGGCAGGATTTGACATATCTTTTTATATCCTCCGTTATCCCTGGCCAGAAGTAATGACAAGCTATACGCTGTCCTGTGGCGCTGATCCCCATGTGACCACTGAAGGGGATTGCATGTCCGAGTTCCATCACTTTCTCTCTATATGCAATGGGAAGAACCAGCTGGTTGTGACCATTTGTTCCAGTTCCGGCCTTCCTGTATAAGAGTTTGTTCTTCATGAAATATTCCCCCTTGCTCGGAGGTGTGTGGCATTTGGGTAATTTTTTAACACATGGCTGGAGTGTCCTATCCTCAGCCTGCGCCTTCCTCATCTCCTCTGGATGAGCGTTTATAGGTTCACCTTCTTCCTCCTTCTTCTGTGACCTGGTCTGCACTGTCGCCATGATCACAGGTTTCTCGGGATTCCCCAAGAAGACGTATCTACACCCCAATATCAGAGGGTAGATTGGTTCATCTATCACTGCTGCTCTGATTTCTCCTTCCACATAGCGAGTTTTCACCGTTATCCTTGCGATGGGAAGTGTCATGAGTGGTATGTCCTTAGTCGCCCCTTGTATTTCCACTGTTTCTGTGGTATACTGACTTGGGTCCACTAGGCTAGACTTCACAACTGAATCATAATCCAAACCTGTATCATAAAGGCACCTTATGGTGACCCCATTACAAATAACATCCTCACAAACTGGGGGGTGATAAGGTTCCTGTTGTCCCTTAGGATTAACCTTTAATCTTTGCGTCCCCGACTTCATTGCAGCAATGTTTGAAGGTTTCCTTCTACAAAATTCGGTGTTATGGTTATCCTTCTTGCACCATTTACACCATCTTTTTCCTTGGTTCAACGGTTTTCTTTCATTGAACTTTTGGTCATTGAACTGTGAGTTTCTGTCGCGATAGTCATTTCTTGGCCGCTCAAAATTTGTCCTACCTTTATTTCCCTGCTCTCTATTATCAAATTTATTAAATTGCTGTGGAGCTTTAAAATTGTCTATGTGCTTCTTTTTAGCACCACTTACCTCTGCCTGGGCTGCCTGATACCTCTCAGCAACATTTAAAATTTCCCCCAACTTCTCTGCACCTTGTTCCATGAGAAATTTTCTCATGTCTGGAGCCATGGACTCTCTCAATTGCTCAATCATGATCATTTCTTTAAGATCTTGGGTCTTCCCCAGAGCCGTCCATTTCTCCAAATAGGTTTCTAGTCTGGCAGAGAATTGGTGGTATGTCTCCCCAGACAACAGTTTGGCATTTCTAAATTTCTTACGATAAAATTCACCATTCTTCTCGTACCTTAATAACAAAGCCTGCTTTAACATGTCATAATTGTCTTGGTCTTCCCTGTTCATTTTGGCAAATACTTCATAAGAAGCACCCCTCAATCCCTGTGATAGCTTTAAACTCCACCTCTCTCTCTCTAACCCATATGTAGTAGCTAATAACTCAAAACGTCCCAGGTACCCCTCTATGTCATCGTCTTTCTCAACAAAATGGTCTAAATGAAACCCCATAGCTGAGTTTGAGGCTCCCATACTGGGCGTAGCATCTGAGGCAAAAGGGCTGGCACCATTTTCAGGGGCCGGGCCTTGTAATTCCAGCTCCCTTAGTCGTAATTCGTGCTCCCTCTGCAACCTTCTATCTTCTGCCTCCCTTTCGGCAGTCAACCTTTTTTCTTCTGCCTCCCTTTGCTGTCGTTTTTCTTCTGCCTCCCTTTGCTGTCGTTTTTCTTCTGCCTCCCTTTCGGCAGTCAGCCTTTTTTTTTCTTCTGCCTCAATCTGCAGCCTCTTAATTTCTCTATCAGCCTCAATTTGTAACCTCTTCTCTTCAGCTACCTTTCTATCTTCCCTTTCAATATATTTATCACATTCAGTCGTTACGTATTGAATTAAAATTTGACCATCCATCCCCATCTCCTTCGCAGTGAGCACAGCAGCTGATCTAAACTTTGCTAGCTCAGCCATACTTTTCAGACAATATAATAATATACAAGCTAAGTACTTCTTATGACTATAATCTAACTAATTCTAACTAACCAGTTAACTAATTAATTATTACTGGCTGTGAAGATTCACCAACTTTTATCTGCAGGGACACTTTTACTTTTAAAGGAAATTTTACAATTTATTTCCCTACTTTTATTTCTCCCACCAGGAGATCTTAATATTACTGTTGGGCTAATTATCCCTGGACAAGACCCCAATATATGTAGTGGGATTGATGGTATTGTATGATGATGATGGTACTACGTGTAAATTGTATGAGGCCAGCTGTGAAGGCTCCTGAGATAAAATGTAATTGAGAATTGTCAGAAGGCCTTTCTTGCTACCACTACGACCTCACACTTAATTTTTTTTTTATTGAATGTAGCTACGTGAAGTGTCTAGGGTAATGATGTGTACTGTGGTGTGATAGTTATAAATATACCCATAGATATTTAACAAGACTAATAAGATTAACAAGTGTTAAAATACACTGAACTAACTCACGGGTGTAAAGTTTTTGATATAATTATATTACATTTATTTGTTCTGGATCAAGTTTTATTTTGACCAGAACTTGTTTTAAAAGAAGGATTTAAAATTTATGAAAATTATGCATGGAATGTTACATAATAAATGCAAAGTGTACATATTTAAGTACTAGAATAGTTAGTTTTATTAAAATGTTCTGGTAGTCAGCTACTAGGGAGGATATTTATTGTCTGTGCTGTTGGGGTGGTCTCATCACACCTGTCTATATTGACTATACAGTGTCCAGAAAATGGTGGGAATTTTTATGGGGTATCTGCAACTAAATGGGGTTGGTGAATATCCAGCAGACCAGAGGCTCACTCATCTGGTATTTGTAGCTCTGGTGCTGAAATCAGGCGGTCCCACCTCTCCGTGCTGGCGGGCACTAATGGTGGTCTCTGTCACGAGGACTGCACAGATACACTTGTGTAAATCACCACCCGAATAGATACTTCTTCGTTGACGACAGAAACTCGCAGCTCTGCAATCAAAGTATGGGCCATGTGTCAAAATCTATTCTCTACCCACGTCTGGACACCACACTGACACAACAACCACATTATACAGACAGGTCAGATCTCTCTGACCAAACAGCACAGTTACCATGGTGGGTTTACATCCGATAGATCCTCCCAGACTATAGATTCTGAAAAATAATTATTAGTTTTCTACCCTAAAAGAGGATAGGTAATATGTTTCCTTATTCTCAACTCTTGATCGGTCTTGCATAATCCTTGCTGGTGTTTAGGTACATTGTTAGTCCCTAGACCCTGACTTGGGCGGGGGGTCTAGAGCAAAATCCCTACTTGTTTGTAAGGCTAGATTATGATATGGCAGTATCAAATCACTCGAACATGAAACAATATTCAAAATATATAAAGAAATAATTTCAATCTTACCAGATTATGAATAATTAACACAGAAGTGCTAGCAAAACTCAGCTGAGCTGCTGGCTATAGGATGGCGTCCCTAAATTTAACTCACTGTCTTTCATATGGGAAAACACCACACTTTAAAATCTGTGTCTAACACTGAACAATTATTGAAGAATGACCCCAAATGCGCTCTAAGCGCTAATAATATGATTGTCTGTGGCCAATCACTGCCGAGGTTTATTTTTAATTTCAAATTTCCTCACTAAAGTCATTTCAGTCAAGCTTCAGTCACGTATGGATGGTTATCTGTTAGTCTGTCCGTCTCTACTTGTGTTTCTACAAAATTGTGCTCGATTTTTGACCCAACCGTTCTCTCCCCTTCAAATTTTTGTTGTAAAAAGTTATATTTAGACACAGCTACCACCAATGTCCCTTCACTTCTATGCCAAGTAAATTTGAACATCTGTGTCCAAGGTCGTGTTTTTGTGTGCAAATAACCACACTTTTTAGATTCAATTCAGTCTGTCGATGATGTGAACTACACTGTCTTTTGTCATTATTTTCAATATTATCTATCCGTCTGTAAAATTAAGACCATATTCGTTCACTGCTCAGAATAGGCCATCTGGCCAGCTAATTTTTATATTCCTAACATTAATATTAAGAAAAATTTACTTTTTAATTTTTGTAATTTTTTTTCAGACATCTGCGTTCTTCCGCTCAAATTCAAATCAAGCGCTTGGTATCGCAAAACGTCCAATTCCGTACCTCGTGTCAATTTGGGGGACTTGAATTTTTTTTACTTTCATCCATTTCCCCCCCCCCCCCCCCGCCCAATTGCGTCTCTTTAGCCTTTCCAGTCATATTTTTTTCCTTTTTGATCCTCCGTTCCCCTCCGGTCTAGCAAGTCAAATTTATGGAGGGTGATGACCCGCGGTCTAGGCGATCATGTACATCAGCAGCCTACGCATTATGTTTTTATCCTTAAATGTTATCCTTGGGAGGAATTTCACCGTTGTATCTCTGTCAATTTCACTACAGCTTCTCTATGGTGCGGAATGTTGGAGAGTAACAGAGAAGGAAATGTCGAAACTGTCCTCCTTCCACACAATCTGCCTAAGGAAAATTCTCCGAATCTTTTGGCCAAACACCATCAGCAACCAAGAACTACTTATTCGGAGTAACCAGGAGGACATGCACACCATCATAGCTGGCAGACGCTGGAGTTGGGTTGGCCATGTCCTCAGAAGGGACCCTGATACCATCGCAAGAACAGCTATGCTATGGACCCCCGAGGGAAAGCGAAAGAGAGGCCGACCAAAAACAACTTGGCGGTGAACTGTGGAAGCTGAGATGCAAAGAATGAACCACAGTTGGGGCACTGTACGAAGGATGGCCGCCGACCGAGCAAAGTGGAATCAATTTGTTGCTGCCCTACAAGACGCCACCAGGCGTGATGGCCGCTGACTGCTTTGACGGTTGGCGGTTATGGATCAAAGAAGAAGAAGAAGAACAAAGGAGTCACAATTGTGATGTCTCATTATTTGTAGCACTTCAATCTGAAACGAGAAACGTGATCTGTCCAGTATTATTGTATGTGGTGCTGAAAGGGATATTATTTGTGTAAGAGTGTAATTGTTTTTTAAATGTTTTCGGTTGTCATGCGGACCGACGCATTAAGGCGATATTATCTCACGTTTTGCTGCTTAGTTTTGTCTGTTAGTTCTTTTTTGGGAGCCGCGCTAGCGTAGTGGTTACAACACCGCTCTGGCGACCGGGTGATTCAGGATCAAACCCGGGCGACGGCATTTGAGGATTTTTCGTCGACCGGGATTTGGACTGGATTAACTCGAGACCTGGCGAGAACATTTGAAGGAGTGTCGTCGACCAGGGACTGGCGGCTCCTGAGCCGACCCAGCTCTAATGGGTACCTCCGAAAACGGCGCGTATCTGCCTGAATGGCGAGGGACACTTGTCTCTGTACAAGAAAATAGGATACTCACGTAAAAATCAATGTCAGGTTAGACATTAAAAATAACCTGAGATTTCGCCTCGAGTATTAGCGGGCGTACGAAAAAAAAAAAAAAGTTCTTTTGTCTGCTTAGTTTTGTCTATTAGTTCTTTTGTGTGTTTAGTTTTGTCTGTTAGTTCTTTTTGTGTGCGTAGTTTAGTCTGTTAGTTCTTTTGTGTGCTTAGTTTTGTCTATTAGTTCTTTTGTGTGCTTAGTTTTGTCTGTTCTTTTTTCTGTTTAGTTTTGTCTATTAGTTCTTTGTCTGCTTAGTTTTGTTTGTTAGTTCTTTTGTCTGGTTAGTTTTGCCTGTTAGTTCTTTTGTATGCTTAGTTTTGTCTGTTAGTTCTTTTGTGTGCTTAGTTTTGTCTGTTAGTTCTTTTGTGTGCTGAGTTTTATATGTTAGTTCTTTTGTGTGTTTAGTTTTGCCTGTTAGTTCTTTTGTGTGCTTAGTTTTGTCTGCTTATTTTGTCTATTAGTTCTTTTGTCTGCTTATTTTTGTCTGTTAGTTCTTTTGTCTGCTTAGTTTTGTTTGTTAGTTCTTTTTTCTGGTTAGTTTTGCCTGTTAGTTCTTTTGTATGCTTAGTTTTGTCTGTTAGTTCTTTTGTCTGCTTAGTTTTGCCTGTTTGTTCTTTTGTCTGTTTCCGTGCCATGTTGTTAAACTGTACATTGTCTTTTCTGCTCCGTTACCTTTAGAGCCAGTGCTTACATGAATGGCACGCTGTGGTACTATGAGAAATGAACGAAACACATACATCAAAATCATTACGAGTTATTGGTATGGGATTCAGTAAAGTTTGAGTGAGAGAGACGCTTAGCAAAGGCAAGGATAATGATTTAATACACGCTGATCGAATGTCATCTAAGTTTGGTGGAAATAGGGGGCCCTTCTTTTAGCATTCACACTGAAAGATTCTTTTTGCACATCTACTCTGACATTTAGAAGACACTGGTGATGGATAGGGCACAAATTAAGGACAAATGTTGATAGCGTTAAAAGGCAGTCCTTATTCTAGAATCCACAGGGCAAGAGAGCTATGTTCCATGGAGAGCTGAAGGATGATGATGATGACTTTAAGATCAGAACTGGTATTTATTGCATTGTATTTGATTGATTAAGTCACTGTTACTTTTTAGATGAGGGCAACTTTATGCGCAAAGCACTTTCCAGGAAATATGTGGTTCCTGGACCTCGCTCAGACGTTGCAGACTAAACCTTGAAGAGCTGTCTCCCTTCGCACTTGAAGAGCTGTCTCCCTTCGAGGTTGACGCGCTACCAATATGCCGTTTAATTTCGTGCCACGTTTCGTTCAAATCGAGAATGGGAAGGAGTGTGTCGAGCTGTCGTTTTATAAATGGGCCAGGCACTGGAGTGTGAGTCTCGGCGTAGTCCTCACTTGCTCTCTGTCCTAGAATGAGTAGAGCAGAAAAAGGGAAGGGTAGCAGTAATGGGAGTGTTGTGGTTTTGTTTTGTTTAGTCGTGGCAGCTGTCACAAACTCTGAGGCCTTTATTATAGAGCTTTTTTTTATTTTTAATTTCTTGTTTTTGTATACATGTGTGTGCTATTCTGGGCACGCATATTTAATTGCAGTGATGATGGCATACTATATTGTCGTGTCTGTTATTGCGTGATTATCTTGTTTAATCGTATAACAGAGGGAGGATTTTGTAAATGTTACGAATTATCGACACCAGCAAGGCGCACGTGCAAATGTAGCGTGAGTACTTATCACGTGCAAAATGACGAAGTGGGTCAGTATGACAAACACAGCCCACAGGACACAGATCCTCACCATACATTCCCTATTTCTGCAAGAACATTTCTCCTCTTACCCATTGGATATATATATATATATATATATATATATATATATATATATATATATATATATATATATATATATATATATATATATATATATATATATATATATATATATATATATTCAGTGGCGTAACTAAGATGTAAGGAAAATTAGACAGGTCACATGATGGTTTCACACAGTTAACTAGAAAATTAGACAGGTCAGAACTTCATCTTCGGACACACCACGCACTGAAGAAATCCTCTTACAGGGCGGTGTGTTGTTGTTGTTGTTTAACTAAGGCTGCTGAGCTTCTTGCTCTTTTGCAGCGAATACCAAGTTGAAGACTCCTTGGTATTATCTACACTGTAAATCTAATCCTTTCCTGTGGCTTTTCTGCCATTCCGAAACATGTTGACTTGAAGTTATGAGCTCCAGTTTCTCTAGCTTGGCTTGCATTTAAATGATCATCACATCTGGTCCTAAGCTAGGAGGAACAAGTGCATAGGCATACTGTGTAATCCCTACCATCTAAGGAGGCTCTCCAGATATGTAGAGCTAAAACACTGTGCTCTGGTTCTGGGCTCTCCCAAGTAATTGTCACGTCATACACAGTGCCACTTTCAGCTCTCCTTACCTGTCATGGGGTCCATAAAGAGGTCTTCCTGCATGCAGCCAACCACGTAAAAGCCAGAGCTTCGTTTGAGGCTCAAGTGACTCCTTCAATCTTAATGTGCAGTGCTGGGTTCTCGACATGTTTCACCACAGGGGGATTCCCTGGAAGTGTGTGAATGATTTCAAGAGTCAATGAGGGTGTAATTAGCCTCATAGACAGAGGTTCACATACCCATCTATATGCTATAGCATTGGGCTTAGATGGTGGTCATATGACTCCCAGATATGCCTCCATGCATACAGGGCGTATGTGAAACTGGGAAATACTATGCTGTCGTAAATTTTTAAAGAAAGGTCAGAAGATATTTATGATCCCGTCTGAGCAGAGGTGATAGTGGTAAATATGTGAGAATAAAGGTTTAAGAAATAAATTTTCACGAGGGAATAGTTTAAGGGGAAGATCTGTCTCTGGAATGAGTAGTTTCTCTAGTCCAGCCTATCTATACGACTATATTTTAATATAAGACAACCTTTCTCTCCCTATATGAAATGTAAGTTATACTAAACACACCCATACACACAATTATGTGACAAAAATGCACACAAACGTGAAAAACTATGGTTAATTGGGTATGGGTCTGACCAACATGCACATTAAGTTCTTTTTGTTGTTTATTATCATTAAACTTTTTTTACACCATCAAACATATAGAGAAATCAAATAAATCAAGTTTACAGATATATGAAAATAACCGAATAAGTGCCCTCCCCTTGACAAACACTCTTGCTTACATAATAATGGTGTAGGTATCCCTTGGAAAACTACAATAGTATGAATCTATATTGTCAGGTGGGTAGCCCAAATCTGGCCCCAGTCCAGCCTTTGTATCGAATAATAATTACAAGGTGGACGCCAAATTTGGCGGTTTAATTTTTCCTGGATGAATCCTGTGTCACCGCATATAGTTATTGAAGCAAGGTGTTTTCGAGACGTTCACAATTACAAAAGGAGAAAAGTAGTTCCTGTATTTTCTAGCCTCTGGTTACTAAGACAAATGTTACAATATGTAAAACTGATAATGATGGTAAATCCTATCGGCTGACTCTTATGGTGAGTGCCGATTTTGAAACAACGTAGTTTTCTGGATCACTCCGTTGCTAAGCCTCTGGTTACTAAGACAAATGTTACAATATGTAAAACTGATAATGATGGTAAATCCTATCGGCTGACTCTTATGGTGAGTGCCGATTTTGAAACAACGTAGTTTTCTGGATCACTCCGTTGCTACGGCTGTCAAACGTCAGGAATATATGTTCTTTCGTATGCCCAGTGGGCTGGAAACTTTTGATAAAATAATTCTGGGCAATGTACCGTCCAGTTACGATTTATCTTATTGTTTCTATTGGTCTCTCTCTGAATGAAGAAAGAGGACCGAACAGGTCCAAAAATCGAAGACCCAAAATAATAATAATGTTACTGGTAATATTAGACCGCTGTACGCTGGTTTTGATTAGATGCTACATTGGGAAGAAAAGAACATTTATGAAAAAACTGCTACTATCCTATCCGCCCGTAGGTTTTCCGCTATGGCATGTCGGGGAAAAAAGGGTATGTGCCCTCCCCCGTTATTGCCTGCGAGAATTATTATTCAATTTATCCATACGCGCACTTTAACAAAAAATCGCCTGCCAATACTAGCTATTTGTCGGCGTCTATTGTTTTGTCACATAACATTAACTCTAGTCACTTATTTAATTTCACACAATGAAATATAATGCGAATTCTATTCGGTCACTGATCCGTCACACTTAATAATCTCAGTCAGCTAAGCCGTATCTTATTGTGTAAGAAAAATGGGGTATCTGAAATTACATTACTCTGAACGATTGGCAAGAAATATCTATGCGTTATGTTATTTCACTAGTTTTAAACGCTAAGGAATTATAGTGAATAAAAATGGTAAACTTAACACATTTTAACACTTAAGCACAATTTCTGTTACCACAAATCAGAAAATGAAATCCCATGGGACAATTTAACACATTTAAGCGAAGAAATGGTTCTAGTCCGTCGTGCTTAGATTATCCAAGAATTTCTGAGCGACTCTAATTGAATTTGAGAGAGCGCGGCATATATACAGCTCATGGTGTTATCATCACCAGAAGACGTTACAATTCACACCTTCTGTATAGTACGGAATCAGGAACTGCGTTTCCCGGATCAAAGGTTTCTTCGTTCATTCTACTCAGCGATGCAGACCGACATCAGAAAACTTTGCCGTGCACGGGCCTCTCTTAGATTACGTCCCCTTGCGCAGATCAAACATTATCTCCCCCTGGAACATGCTAAAATCAAAGGTGGTCGGGAAAATATTATCGTCCCTTGTCTCTTCTTCAAACAGTCCGTTATTTCTCCGCGCAACTGTCTAATGACCGATAATTGGCCAATCAGCTCGCGCGAGAAACTCATGTAAACAAATCAGGGCTCGCTGCCTGTTATGCTGGCAGGTCACGGAAATTGGTAAATGTCTGTTTGTTTACATGTCAAGAAAAAAGGGCGTGGATTAGATATGAGTAATGCAGTCAGAAAATTGCGTGGTTTGGCTTAGCCAATGGTAGACACTAAATAGGAAAGCAAAGGCTGTCAGATTACTGTATCAATATTTCCGTTCCACGTCACACATGCCATTTAACACATGGACAGAGGAAACTAAAAGGATGATATCAAGGCCAGGGTCCCTTCCGACCACTACCACCCGGGGTCTGCTGGGACCCAAGGGACGTGACTGGGTTCACCAGGGAGTTAGTTACGTCAAAGTGTTTATTCTCATGAATTCATTAAAATGTATGTCTTCCATCAGACTAAAAGAAATACGTGGTCGCTGTAGGCCCTCTTCGATTCATCTTATTTATGTGAGGTTTATGAAAGCTCCGGAGTCACTTACTATGATAATTTAATTGAATTCCTGTTTTCACGAAACTTCAAGTCCCACGCTTGAAAAGCCAGTGGCTTCTGTTTAGCGCGTCTAATGGTATTGCCACACTGATGTCAGACTTTGAATTAATAGACGGATCAGTGTCCAGAAGTGATGTTTAAAGAATTTCTTGCTCAGTGTAATGGACTGTGCTTTGCACGATGTGCCCGGAAGCAGAATAATATAGTTGACTGAGCCAAGAAAATTGATTGCTTTCATAGTAATTCTGGTTGGGTTACAACTTAAACGTTTTTGTGACAAGTTTACTTCTGAGATCGACGTCTCCCAGTATTGCAAATTTGGGGCAGACTTACTTACTTTAGCCGGCTTCTTAAGAACCCAGTATATTTACATAAATGTAGGGTTTTTTTCATAGTGTTTACCCATCAGACAGTGGAAACTATAATACAGTACTTTGGATATTCTGCATTCATGCAGGGGAAAATGTCCTAAATGTTGCCTGTCTTTGTTTGTCTTTGTAGGGGAAAGCTCGGTGCTTTTGGCGAAGCAAAACTGAGGGAAGTAAAAGGCAAAACAAAACCTAAGGCTGAGAGCCAACATTATGAGAGAGATAGATGTGTTTATTTGAGAGTGAACGAAGAAGAAGAACAGGAAGAAGAGGAAGAAGAAGAAAAAGAAGACAGTTCTTTCACCCTGTCACGTGATTTGCCTTCCCTTTGCTCTACAGAAGTGGTCCACCAGTGGCCAAAACTCAAGAGTATCTAAAATGGGTCTTCAAATGTGTCTTCCTTCGCACAAGATTACTCTTGGCAGAGTTGTAGATAGAAGGAAAATGATGCTTCTATCTCAAGGGAGTTTCCCAAGATAATTCAGAAGTCAAGAACAATGATGCATAGGGCAGAGCACTATTAACTTATATCTGATCTTGCACCTTTTGTGAAATTTTAAGGAATGGTGTGGCTTGTTCGAGCCCCCAGCTGGTTTAATCCAGCGAAATTCCTCTTATTACTTACTTATTTGCATCTATTGATGTAACCATATGTATTAAAGATTTTAGAACATACGTGCGCTCTCTTATCTATAAGAACTGAATCAACTTTGAACTTGTAAAATAACATATAACAAATTTAATAATCAATTAGTATTTAACAAGTTAAAATAAATATGGATGAAGATAATTTTAGGAGGTTTAAGAAATTGTCTTCATCGAGACTTGATTGGGGACTGTTGGTTATTGTCCGTTGCTTTCGCCTGTTAACAAAAACTTAACTTGTGTAGTACTGCAATGGTTGGTTGTCGAGTCTTTCTTGATGAGAGCTCTTCTCTAGAGGCGTCTAGATGAACTCCACTCCTAATATCAATGTGGGTGTCGTCACAACGTGTCCACTGTAGGTACTTGGTGTCGACCCTATCTTTTGAATCACGAGATTGTGGCGAAGACTCTTACTTCAGACTGGTCTCTTGTAAGTGTAACTTCGTACCACGAACCCAAATAATTGGGAACACAATCTCCTGACACAGTAGAATGGACACAGCAACTTTGATTAGCTGCTTCGAACCTTTGGTCAGGGGTAGTTTCGGAATCCATCATGACTTTTGTTTCTTATTCCTTAAGTCTCCAGACTTGGTATTTAAAATCGCGGGTTCTCTTTTAACGTTATAAAGATGCCAAAATACTTTGATCTGACACTTTTAATTTTGGAATTCTTTGTGATCTCTGGCTACTGGGAGTTGTTACTTGACGTTGTTGAAAATGCAGTCTGATTTGTGTCTCCGACTTCACTAGATTTCCATTTCTCAGTCCAAGACCCAGATTGGTATTTTCCGACAAACTTGCCAATGAGTGCTAAAGTTTATGTTAGGCTCTCGATTTAGACAAATCCTGTCTCTTTAGAACTATGTGGGTCAGGATGTTAAATCATTACTATCCCCCGCGTGTTTTAAAATATCAAATTTAAAATTTAAACTCGTTACCTCTTTCAAATATGGCAGTAATACTTCCGATTGCATTTGTACACACTCACAAACACATCGGTGAACTTATTTCCTGGCTAATACCTTTTCCAACATAATCTTCCCAGACGGGTTATCTGTATTATTGATACAGAGATGGTCCAGCGGAAGTATTACCTCATTATCACATGTGTTTTCGTACACCTCACAGACGGATTTCTTAGACAATTTTGCTTTCTTTCCGTTGATCGCGCGAGACCACCTTGTGTCAACAATGACCGACTCTATCAAAGGTAGCTTACACGACTTAAGTGATAAAAGCATTATCTACTGACCTGTCTAATTAGCCTTGTAATACTACGATTCACATGGTGAAACGTAAACAAGTATGGGAGTGACTAGGCAAGAATGTAGGTGCATACATTATGCCAAATAATAGGACGATGAGTGAAGAAAATGAAGAATTAAATGATAATGCAGGAGAGAACGAAAGTTATGTAAAAGGACACAACTGATTTCGTGACACACCCGCCCGTGTCATTACTAATCCTCCTCTATCGCCAACCACATTTCCTCAAATCCTCTTCTTTAATCCTCAACCTCTTCCGCCCCCACCCCCAATGACAGCAACTGAAATCCAAGAACAGGATGTCATTTGAGTGTGCTACTTTGAAATTTATGGGTAAACATAATAAAATATCGAAATAAAAATGACCTACAAAAGTTTGAAATGTAATATGATAACAAGACATTAACAAAAGCCAAGGAAGAAGTATAACAGACGATCTTGAAGGATTGTCGGGGACCACCGTCTAGTTGGTCTGTTAATCTCTTCCAATCTCACGTATTTGTATCTGTGTAGGTCAGATACTGTGGCCGTATATGATATGGGTGGTCTGATAATCTCTTCCAATCTCACGTATTTGTATCTGTGTAAGTCAGATACTGTGGCCGTATATGATATGGGTGGTCTGTTAATCTCTTCCAATCTCACGTATTTGTATCTGTGTAGGTCAGATACTGTGGCAGTATATGATATGGGTGGTCTGTTAATCTCTTCCAGTCTCACGTATTTGTATCTGTGTAGGTCAGATACTGTGGTAGTATATGATATGGGTGGTCTGTTAATCTCTTCCAATCTCACGTATTTGTATCTGTGTAGGTCAGATACTGTGGCAGTATATGATATGGTGGTCTGTTAATCTCTTCCAATCTCACGTAATTGTATCTGTGCAGGTCAGATACTGTGGCAGTATATGATATGGGTGGTCTGTTAATCTCTTCCAATCTCACGTATTTGTATCTGTGAAGGTCAGATACTGTGGCCATATATGATATGGGTGGTCTGTTAATCTCTTCCAATCTTACGTATTTGTATCTGTGAAGGTCAATTTACTGTGGCAGTATATGATATGGGTGGTCTGTTAATCTCTTCCAATCTCACGTATTTGTATCTGTGTAGGTCAAATACTGTGGCAGTATATGATATGGAACTAATTTCCTTTAGGCGAGTTACTGTTTTAAGCTGGCACCACTTGTTCACATCTGTTATAACCCGTTTCTTAGTAACCATGCGTAACTCTGCCCCACGTATATGACAGCGGAGTCTATGAACAGACAAAGAAAGAATCTGACTTCTGTACCCTCAGGCGTGTTGTTCACGGTGATTAATATGGGGTTGTGCATGGTGGCTGGCAACCTCAGCATGTCAAATGTCACAGAAACCACCCTCTGCAATAGCATGTCAATGTTTGGTGAATGCTTACTGCAAGGAGTCTAGCTGCTGTGGTGGCTCCATGCTCCATACGGAGCGTAAAGGAAAATGATGATGATGCGTAATATTCCTTCCCCCACCTCAGCCTCCGCCCCCTTTTATTTAAATGCTACCCGTTACATTCTCTCACGCCCTTTCGGTCTACTGTTCCCAAGTTGATTTTTCTTCATTCTTAATCCCATCCAGCTTTCCCATCTTACTCATATTTTCACATGCTAAACACGTGACATACGTTTTCGTGTTGTTCTCAGACGATACTTGTTAGCGACTTTGACGGACGAAGAAAAAAGCGGTTGTTTAAATTATCTGATAGCGCCGGTGTGTTTTGTTTCGTTATAGCTAAAGTTCATTCTTTCTGTTTTACATGTGTCCAATACAGAGAATAAACATTGTAGATAGCCAAAGCAGGAAAGTTATGATTAAAAACAAAGTCTACTCGAGACCTTGTATCAGTGGTCGGTCATAACTTAGCAGTAGATCACATGGGGTGGTTTGGTACATCTCTTGATGACAGAGCTGGATGAGAAAACAATTATGAAGGGGAAATTCTTGCTAGCTATCTTCTGCCGACGTTTGAACGCTCGATATTACCAGGATTAAAGGTATTTTTAACTACTTTCCCAGTAAAAACCCACGAGATATTTTACTAACATTCACTGTGAACTGGAAAAGGTAAGAACACAATCCTTTGTTTCATGTGAAGTTAATATTCTGTAAAATGTCATTTAGTTTGAATTTGTCACCGCTGTATAGATGGCATTGCACGAAATGCATCATCCGGCAGACATACAAGTTACATATGTGCAGAGCTTATTCCAGATTCCGAACACTATGACATCTGAAAGGATCCCGTTTCATGTCCATTGAGGTATACTGGGAATATGGTGTTAGGCCCATATTTTATTGACCATATGGCACACTAGGGGTGATGTGGTCTGCATCACGCCGGCCGCCCTTAACCTGCCCATAGTTGCTCTGGACTGGTACCCAATTTATGAGGCTGGGTCGACCCCGGAGCCGTTTGCGGTCTAAAAAAAATCCCACCTCAACTGGGGATCGAGCACTATGAAATCTGAAAACAGACATGAATTTATCAAGGTCGGTCTTAGGACGCTTATTATTTCTAAGTAGATCTGCACACTTACAGAGTTGCCCGCCACTGCCTTATATCAAGCTAGTTTCGTGTAAGTTGTGAAAACTGGATTTTTTGTTTTTTTTCCATGTCAGTGCGGACTCTTCAGTCTACGCGTTTGGCTTTCATAACAGACAGATTTCATGTTGTGTTTTTGTTCAGTTGCACGCACAGACTGTGACATAGGAAGTGGGACTCAGATAATCGAAGCTTTGTTCCGCATGCCTTTTATAATTATAGCTCTAGCTGCTCGTTCAATACGTTCAACCTTTAGGGCATTGTTTTTCAAACTTTTTCAGACTGGCACACTTACCAATGTAAATTTCTGTCGCGGCACACCTGTTTTCTTAATACTGGACTCTCGTGTAATTAACCGTAAATTTAGAGTATTTTACAGTTTACACTACGCTGATTAATTCAAATTCTATTACAGTATATATTTTAATAGTAAGACATAACAACAATGAACAAAGTTAGAGAGATTTTAAATGTTATTATGCATGTGCCTTGTTTTCAATGTGAAATGTGAGCCTGCTTAGAGGCACAGATATTCTTTATTCGTGGAGGAATATTGGACAAACATACTCTTGTATAAATAGGCAAAAGTGCGCTGTAATTTGGATACAATTATTTTTTACTATCAACATTTGACGGCACACCTCTGCCTCTCTCGCGGCACACCGTTTAAGAAGGTATGGTTTAGGACATGGGTTCTTTACCTTTTTAGTGCCATGGATCCCTTTAATTGTCCGATGTAGACTACGCACTGTTTCGTAGAAAGAAGGTACATAAAAATATAATTAACAATTTTACATTATCAGTTTTAGCTTATGTTCACGGACTACCTAGAATCTGTTCAGGTCCCCCAAAGGGGTTCATGGATCACAGGTTAAGAATTCCTGCTTTAGGATAAAAAAAATAAAAAAAATTATGGTACCTAGCATAGGGTCACTGCCCTGCGTTAAGAGAAACAATTGTTGCAAAGACAGATATGATGCCAAAATAAGAGCCGCGCTTGTGTAAGAGAGAAATATACTTATCTTGGCTCAATGTCGGGTGAACATGGAAATCCATTAGGAACCGCTCACAGTTATCGCCCCTGTGGCGATGTCTTTGATCTTATCACAATGGATTGAGAACGTTACCCGTCGAGTAGTTATCGAACGTGCGAAGCAAAAACCAATTGTCCAAGCCAATGGCACGCTGTACGCTGCGTGTTTACCGCCAAAGATTGAATAAAACAGGACAATTAATTATGAGGTTCATCCACTTGGCATAAAGCTGCGGTTTTCATTAGCACATTAATGCTGATCTTTTCAGTACGTCCGATAACCAAATTGCAAACGTCTTTCTGTTTACTGGTATTAAGGACCAGTTTTCAAGGCCACGACAGAGTTTGTCTAAGAATATTTAACAGAAGAATTTATGGTCACCATGGAAAATCTCAGTAAGCAAGGACATTTTATAATTTACAGATACTATTATATAATATTAATCAACGTGGGTCTTACGGATATATTTATACTAAATTCATCAACATGACGTCTTACGGTATATTTGTATTGCTGTTATTCACATGATGACATATATCATTATACGAAATTTATTTATTATTGAGTCTTATCTATGATTACTTCAACATTACATACGACCACATTTTCAGAGCTACTTAGAAAACAATAACTCATATTTCTCCATCAACAAACATTACATACGACGACATTTTCAAAGCTAATAAGAAAGAAATAATATATTTCTCCATCAACAAACTTTTACATACGACCACTTTGTCAAAGTTAATTACAAAAAAGAACCCATATTTCTCCAACAACAAACTCTACATACGACCACATTGTCAAAGCTAATTACAAAAAAGAACCCATATTTCTCCAACAACAAACTCTACATACCACCACTTTGTCAAAGCTAATTAGAAAAAAAATAACTCATATAAAAATAGTTCATGTGAGGGGTTATGTAGTGTTTGTCCTGCGTGTAATATTCGCATGACTACAACCCACAAAAGCCAGATCCAAGCCTCAGAAATGAGGTATCTGAGGAAGGTGGTTGAAGTAACAAGAAGAGACATGGTCCGCAACCAGACGATACGTCAAGGCCTAAAATCCCACCCCCTGCAGACCCAAGTAGAGCAGCCCCAACTAAGATGGTTTGGCCATGTCTGCAGAATGGGAGAAGATCGGCTACCACGACAAGCATGGGAAACAAAGAGCCAGGGATCCAGACCCCCAGGACGACCCAAAGTCCGCTGGGAGGACAACATTAGGCAATCTTTAAAGGACCGAGGACTAGAATGGAACCAGGCCAGGAGGAAGACAGCCGATAGGATAGTCTGGCGCTCTCTTCCAAACCTCTACACCTCACATAGAAGGGGAACAACTAAGTAAGTAAGTAAGTAAGTAAGTAATATTCGCAGAAGATCGTAATGTAAAATAAAAATAAAAAGATTTGTCTCGTTTAAGTGAGGCGTGCACCGTTCAACGGTTATATTAGTGCGCCTGTCCAAATATAAGGGACCGTGTAGTCTGATTAATTGGAAATTTGATTGTGATGTTAATTTACATTTTATCAGTAAACAACTTTTAACCTTTTTTTCTTTAATGTGTCCATTCCTTTCTGGGCTGTCTCCTACATAAATTATATGCAATGTTTACAGGCCATAGAAACTCGTGAAGGAGCTCTCCCACGAAAGCAATTGCACAGCCCAGTCGAAAGTAGTTCTTTAAGCAACTTCACTGGCAATTACATTGTCAGAAGAACCTGACCCGTGACACGAACGTCACAACAAAAAATCGTTGGATTTTTTCAGCGTCTCTGTTCTGCTGCTCGCTTCCACTTCTTTAGCGTTCCAAGCCATTAAGTTTCTTATCTAGAAGCGCGGTCTTTCTCATTTTCTTTCTCTGTTCTTGATGTTATCCTTCTTGGGGTCGGAGTGGCTAAGAGGTATGGCGTCCGCCTCTAATTCTAGGTACCGGGTTCGATTCACAGTACAGGGAATATATTTAATGGAAATTTCTTTTCAGAATCAATGGGTCCAAATAATGCCATAGTCCAGGATCTCATGGGTAGTGAGATCAGATGTCTAGCCTTCTCAGATAAGGGCGAAAAAATAGGAGGTCCCGTGTGCAAGTTTCGCAAGTTAAAAATCTCTCGGCAGTTGGAATCATAAAGAGTAGGCCATACGGCCGCTGCCCTGGCAAAATGTAAAAAAATTATGGAAAACGTACCAACCACAAAAAAGTATTTGTAAAATGTTGTGGTGGGTTTTGATGTTAAGAAGATTGGTATGTAATAAAGTTGTACTTGAGTGAGGTCAATCTGTGAAGGTCCCTGATGTAGACAATTGATATCTGTGTTTCAGAGAACCTTGCTGATACCACCTACGATCTCACTCTAAGTTATGTGTTAGAACTATTATGATTGCCTGCTACGTTTAGTGTCTAGGGTAATGTAAGAGAGATGTTATAGGAATTCAATACAAACACATACACATACAGATACTAAATGCTATTATGAACTTAACTAACACCAGTGGGTAAATTATAGTTTGGAATTTCTTTTTTTCTCAAATTTATTTGTCCTGAACCTAAATTTGTTTTGGCCATGACCACAACTCAAGTGAATCTATATATATATATATATATATATATATATATATATATATATATATATATATATATATATATATATATATATACAAATATAAATATATTTACATAAATAGGACCATATGTCCAAGGCACATTGTTACAATTAAAATCTTTCAAATATTATTACTTAATATATGATGACTACTGGTATGTGGAGACAGGTTGGGGATTTATAATCATTCCACGGTTCTTCTGTTACACCTATACTTGTTTAATTTATCCTTGGGTGGAAATATTTGGTATACAGGAGATTCGCTTAATGTTTATGATAAGTTCTCCCAGGCCAGATATTATGACTTATCTGGACCCAGGGATCACAGCAGTTGTCGTAGATTCGGCTACAAGTCACAGTCTCCTCTGGTCTTTCAAATGCTTGAGTACAGACTTAGTAAGAGGGACTCCTCACAATAGTGTAGGCTTTCTCACTCAGACAATTCATTGACACCAGATAAGTGTCAGCAGAACCCCTGTAAATGAAAGTTATGTTCCTGTCTTAACTTCACATTAATTCCACCCAATTTACAAATAATAATACAATTTAACAAAAGAACCTGGTCAGCTCTTTCTGATCAACCTTACTTCTCCACTCTAGATTGATGGAACAATTTATACCAGTTTTCTCTTCTTTTTCCTAATAGTGGTTACGCCTCTGCCATTTGCACTGATCTTTTTCCATAAAATATGATGGGTGATATGATTCATGAGGACCCCTGCATGTCTTTTGATAGATACCCTATAGGCCCTGTCTGAGTGCTGGGGACCTATGTACTTACTAATCATGATGGATTTTCATCTAACATTTTCTCACATTCCAATTTATTTTAAATAAAAGATAATTAATATTCTCCTTACCACAATGTTCAATGAAAAGCACACAATTAATACGTTGACTGGCAATAACATTACACTTTTGTTCCTTCTGCCTTTGTCCAGACTGCTGAGATAAATATGGTCTACAGCAATGCTGCTCTCAATGCACCTGCTTCATCTAAGGTTTTGAAAAAATGGCATCTAAGCCTTTCAAGTTTAAATGCAGCTTTGGTAAGCTGACCAATGACTACGCATATCTCAATTGTAAACAAGTCTTGCAAAATAAAATTCAAACTTTCCCTTCGTTACTCGGTTAATATATTTTTATTTTGAGGTCGGCCAATAATATTTCGCCTTCCTTCAAAATCCATCCAATCCAATCTCTCGTACCTTCTTAGTCTTTATTTCCCCAAAGTTTTTCTTTCCAAAATTATGCCAAAAAAAAAAAAAAAAAAAAAAAAAAATCAAGCAGGCATGACTTGTCCTGACAGTCTGTCCGATCCGCTATAGTATTATTACCAATATTTGATTATTTAATGGACTATTTGTGTAACTAACACCCTATTCTTGCTCAGGAAGTCCTAAGGTACACGAAGATATAATTTTTATGGGACTAGGTGGCTTGGTTCAGAATTCTATATTTTTTTCTATAATATCCAATCTATTCATGTCTTTTTGCACTAATTTCAAGCTAATTACGAGAGTCTCTCGTAGTACGTGAGAATTACGTCATAAATGCTGTCTGTATGACCCAATTGTCCACATGTTCTAATTTTTACATCGTATTTTGAAAATCGTCATAGGCAAGGCTAGCAAGTTGGTTTTATTTTTAGAAACAATGCGAGACGCGATTAGCATTGGGCCATCTATCCGTTCCCCACCCTCTCTCTACTATGTCTTTTAGGCAAATACCTAGTTGAACTTGGGAAGTGTTACGTTTATCTCAAGGACGAATTTGAAAAATTGGGTACCCTTTTGTTCGGCTATGCGTTATCAACTAAAACGCTGAAGGCGTGGGTGAAGACAACAATTCCCGACCAAAATTTTTAGTTCTATCCTATCTTTGACTTTATGCACTATACTGTTATATTCTAATTTAGATATTGTATTTAGAATTTCACCACAAATGTGTGATTCCTATTTACACACATTGGGATCCTCGTCGGTGCTACGGAGTTGGTGTACTGTGCTGAGATCCTGCTCGTGTGATCTAAGAGAGGAGATCTGAGCTCTGATGGAGCTGTCCGTGTGCAATGAAGATAGTCCTTACAACCAAAACCAGATGTTTTCCTTCTACTTCTGTCTATCTGATCTTGCAGGTCAGGCCTTACGTCGGTCGCGTGAACATCTTCATTATGGCTTATTTGATTGTGGCATCTAGTGTTTTTTTTTTTCTTAAATGCTTTATGGCTTAAAATATTTGACATCTAGTATTGTTTTTTTCTTAAATACAGTGTTGCTTATTTGATTTGGCATCTAGTGAATCTTTTACCCTACTTCAATGTATTGTTTCACAATTGCTTTTTAATCTTTAATTGAAATCACCCCGAATGTATTTGTTAAGTGTCAAGCAGTTGATTGAAATATGATATTATCGTATACCTGTATTGTAGAATAAGCAAATGTCGTAGTGACACGTGATTGTTGAGCAGCGTCTCTCAGACCGAAGTACTCTTAACTAATGTTTATTGATAAAGAGGTAAGGCCATAGCGGTTACTACCGTAGGGGGTGAAATGTTAGAGATTACCATACAAGGTCCACTTGTTTTATATGAGGTGGGGTGATCAGTTCCTTTCCTATTTGCGTTTACCTTCCCTAACTCAGAAGCAAAAGTCAGATACCCATTAACAGCTGGGGAGACTGGAACGTGACGCTAACAGGTTTCGGTCCCGGAATCCGGTAGGCGAACCACGCTTTTTTTTCCCTTGAGCCTTTTTTTTGGCTTCGTTTGGCGAGGCACTGTCAAATGGGACTATATTTACACATACAACATTGATAGAGTAAGTGAACGCGACTGAGTGGCATTTGACAGAAAACAGCAGGGATGTGGAGTGGGTCAAACAATTTTCCAACTCAGACTCCTGAAATTTTATGTCCCACTCTGATTTCCGCCGCTGACTTCAGTTTTTACTTGTCATATGGCATACAATTCGGAGTCCGGACATTTTTTACCGACTCCACTAAAGACGACCGACTCCGAAAAAGAGTCCGAATCCCTGGGAAAAAAATGATAGGTGGGAAGAGAGAGAAAGAGCCCTATACACTCTTTGACATTCCAGGAACTACAGCAAGGGTGTACTTGTAAATAAGTGGTAACATCAAACTGCTGTTTGCTTTGTATTGAGTCGACACTTCTTTCATACGCTCGCGTTGAGCTTGGGTTACGACCTTCCCTTTGCCAAGTCATTTGTGTGCGATCTCCGCACAACGTGTGTGTCGTTGGCCCGCTCCCGTGTTAGAGAGATTACACACTCCGTGTTACATACTTTCAACAGTACGTATGCGGTAGACCCTATTTTTCATCTGTTTCGTGAAAGTGGTAGAAACAACAGTTTTAACTTGGTAAACAAAATTAAAACAGGGTTACTGTGTGCGTGTATGTTTTGTTCCTCTACGAGAAGGAGAACCACGTAAGTTATTTTTATGTCCGGAGAGCAAGTGCATGTTATTTGAACGACTGTGTTTGTATGAAACACGTGGGGGTCTTTGAAGAATAGTGAGGGGATAGTATCTCTTATCATTCACTCATGGACAGCGTTGCCACTCCTAGTTGGATTCGCCTAGATCAAAGTTTTTTTTCTCCCATGTGTCGTTTTCCTTCATTAGTTGAAGATTGCCACTTAGATTTCACCCAAAATCCCCCCACCCATTCAAGGCTAAAAATCGCTCTAAAAAGCACAAGTCACCGACATCTCGGTGTTTTTTTTTTTTTCTTTCAAAATTCAGAGTGGCAACGTTGCTGATGGAACGGGGTAGAAAGCTTAGCTTGGGCGTGAGAAAAAAATTACGCTGTGTGAGGGAGGATTGTTAAAGACACATTACCTCTCTCTCTCTCTCCCCCCCACTCCCCCCTATAAAAAACACAACTTGTTAAAGTTAGATGATGTATTTGAGCTGGGGCAGAGAGAGAGAGAAGTTTAGAAAACAAGATTGATTGCATAAAGTTGTGCGGACAGTAGGAAAGATTAGATGCAAGCAAACACAAAACCGACGATAATTCACAGCTTTATGTGTGAATTAGAGTGAACAGATGTGGGGCATTGACGGGCCATAGCTTATAGTTAATAAGGATAGTACGATATACTGTATATAGCACTGCGTAGTTCGGGGGGGGGAGGGGGGGGGGAGGAGGAAATCAATGAAGAGGCAAAGAGAGAATAGACCACTGCACCCGCAGGCATGTCGTAAAAGGCGACTGACGGGGGGGTTGTGCACGAGGCTGGTAACCTCATCATGTGAAGCGAATTGCCACAGAAAGCACCACTATTAGCACACGTGACTGCTTGGTGTTGGCTTTCTGTAAGGGAGACCAGCTGTAGTGGTTGGTCCTTGCTCTATATGCAGCGCAAAAGATGATGATGGTGATGACGTATATATGATGCATGAAAGAGTGTTATTGCACTGGCTTCCTAGCTCGGTGGTCCATGGTTCGATCCCCAATTGAGGTGGTACTTTCTCAGACCGCAAACGGCTCCGGGGTCGACCCAGCCTCATGAATTGGTTACCAGAGCAACTCTAGGAAAGTTAAAGGCAGCCGGCGTGATGCTGATCACATTATCCCAAGAGTGCCGTATGGTCAAGAAAATATGGGCCTAACACCATGTTCCCAATTTGCCTCAATGGGTGTGTAACGGGATCCGTTACCACTTTTTTTAAGAGTGAGGAAGAGGTGTGTAGAATGGTATTCACAGTTTTGTATGTGTGTGAATCAGGGGAAAAAGATGTGAGAAATTACGGATGATGGCTCGTAGTTAATGTATTAAAAGATAGTATGTTAGTATGTATGTTGCTTGTAACAGCGAATATGTTAGGTGTTTGTGATAGTTGATTGTGTAAAAGGAGTTCTTAGGATAAAGCGGGGCGTCCTGTTGTCTGAGCGGTTAGGACGCTTTCCTCTAGCGGCAGTTATCCGATTCCGGGGTCGAAGCCTGGTAGCTTCGCGTTCCAGCCTACCCAGCTGTAGATGGGTACCTGACTGCTCTTGAATTGGGGAGGGCAAAGGCAGCGAGGAAGTTTACTGGTCACCTTATGAAGCTGGACCTAGTATAGGGAAGTCTCTAACACTTCACTCCCCTACGGTAGTTTCTGCTATGGTACTACCTTGACCTTTAAGGTAAAACCAGACACCCAAGTAGATTAGTACAAAGACCTCCAGCTTTGAGATTCCTTGATTTAAAGACGACCACTGAATTTGTAAAACTGTAACTGTTCAGATCCCCCCACCTCTCCTTTTATTTATGTTGGCTGTTCAGAATGAACTGCCAGCGAGACGCACTTGTTTAGGCTTAATGAACACATAAGTAAATAAAGAAGAAAACCCGAGATCTGTGAGGGATAAATTAATAAATAAGCGAACATAGGTAAAAGGCAGCCACTCATAAGACGTAAGAGAATATTAAACAGAAATTAAACACAAGTGATAGGCTGACTGGAAAATCGAACCAGGTACTATCCGAACGTCCCCATCGTCTCGCTGCGAGAGTGAATCGTAAAAGGTCATACAGCCAACTAAGCTTTGAGCACGTTCTGTGTTCCCTAATCCCCCAAAGTAAAGTGCGCGTAGTAAGTTAACTCATCGCTCACGGGCGATAACCCGTCAAGCTTTGTCTTGAAACCTCATCACAGGCCTGATAGATAGTTACGATGTGCTGCCAGAGCGCGACACCGACCGTACCCACTCCGCACCGCCCCCACCTACGGTATGAGTATAGTAGGAATAATCGGCTTTATGCATTAGCTGTAAACATCGACCTTTCAGACTTGAGTAATGAATGACTCAACCCAAAGTTAACCCTCGCTCTCTCTCTCTCCACTCATTTCGGAGTATAGGCAATCGATTGTAGCCGTCTAGCTATTCCTGTTGTGGCTACCGTTTTCTCTACTTCATGATGTGATCTCCAACCTCTTTATATCAGTCTCTCCTGTTTATTAAAAGACTTCCTCTTTGTCTGTTTTACTGTATATTGTTTGCTATAGGGTTCGATGGCTGAGCGGTTAGAGTGCGTGCCTCTCGCAACAAAGTCGTCGTGTTCCAGGATTAAAATTTGGTAGTGTCACGCTTCAGTCTGCAGGCTGACAATAGGTACCAGAATAGAAGGAATGGAATAGTATTAAAAGACCATCGTTGTGGAACTGATAAAAAGAACCAGACAAATACCAGCGCAGGAAGACCAAAGAACATATGGGACAGAGAACAGGAGATAGACGTGAAGGGGGTGAAGACGACATGAAGAGACCTTGAGCTGATGGCACGTGACAGGAAGACTTAGCAAACATTCGTTGAAGGCTTGTGCCCCCTTGGAAGGTGAAAGGTGAAATAAGAAAAGACGAAATACCAGCGGAGTAAAAGGCGAAACACGTGCTGATGTTGGATAGGACTCACATTTAGTAAACCAGTTGATAGCATTACCAAGCAATCCTTCTTCTTGAATCTCTAGAATAAGAGGAATGGGGTCAGACATCAAAACATACGGAGAAGGGAGACTTGGCAGAGACATAAAAACATACGGAGAAGGGAGACTTGGCAGAGACATAAAAACATACGGAGAAGTGAGACATACTTGGCAAGAGACATAAAAACATACGGAGAAGGGAGACAGACTTGGCAGAAACATAAAAACATACGGAGAAGGGAGACAGACTTGGCAGAGACATAAAAACATACGGAGAAGGGAGACATACTTGGCAGAGACATAAGAAAGACTTTATTTTCTTCTTTCGCTCTCAAATAACCACATCTATCTTTCTTATAGAGCTGGAAGTCCGTCTCAGGCTTCTCTCGTCATCATATAGTTTATCCGTCAACTGGGTCGGAGAAGCTCATGCTGCTACCATGCACCTCTCATGGAGCCGACAGATTTGGACTACATGTTTTACTGTTTGTTTGTCCTCCCAACATGGGCACACATTTATCTTTCTGATGTCCAATTTGTTTAAAAAACTGGAAAGACATGGAACGGATGGCATAGGACAGGCAAGCTTGGCGTTAATTTGTTGAAGGTTTATGCTCCAGATGGATCAGAGTGGTACATGAAGTGAATGTCATAAAATCAAAGAATTAGCCGAGGTCGGTGGTTGCCCTGTTGAAAAACCCTGTTAGATGATGGTTCGTCGTTGACACATATCACATTACGTAGGCTAATTCTTCACAGAGACGATCAGAGTTTAATTGCACCAGACATGGAATTGCTGTAACGAAAAATGTTCTCTCTTTTTTTTTTTAAAATGGTCAGAGCAAACCTAATTTGTCGGCGCTCGGGCGAGCTTTGTAAATATTGTAGCCGCCTATCCCGTTGCCTTGTCACGGATGCTAGCCTCTACATTGGACATATGATTTTTATTCTCAGCTTTCTCGCTCTCTATCTCTTTCTCTCTCTCTACATTGGACATATCATTTTTATTCTTAGTTTTTCTTTGTCTCTCTGTATCTTTTATTCTCTCTCACTATGTCTGTCTGTCTATATGTCTTATTCTCTCTCTCTCTCTCTCTCTCTCTCTCTCTCTCTCTCTCTCTCTCTCTCTCTCTCTGTGTGTCTCACTCTCTTTCTACATTGCACATATATTTATTCGTACTCTTACAGTCTGTCTGTGTTTGTTTTTTTTTTGTCTGTTTCTCTCTCCCTCTCCCCAGCCCTCGGCATCATATAGATCAAGGTTTCTGAACGTGTTATGGGCCTCTTTTGATTGTCCGACGAATCCTTTCGACTCCATTGATTGTCCGATGAAGCCTTTTGACCCTTTTGATTGACCAGTGAAGTCTATGGATCTCTTTGATTGTCAAGTGAAGGCTATGGGCCCCTTAGATTGTTCATTGAAGGCTATGGGCCCCTTTGATTCTCCGATGAAGGCTATGGACCCCTTCTTGAAAAAAAAAAATGTACGTAAAGGCTTAATAAAAAAAACTTTACATTTTAAATTTAAACGCAGACCCCGTATTATCCATTCACGGACCCGCTCCGTGGACTACACGTTAAGACACGCTGTTCTAGATTGTGTGTAAGCATTCGTCAAGAATGATGAGAGAATTTTTTTTTATTAAATTTTTGCTACTTCCCTTTATGTAGTACAGTACACCCTTTCAACCATTTACCATATACATGGAACTGTTGGTTATATCAGGACGGTTTTTTTTCATTTAGTATTTTTCATTTTTGTTTTAAATTTCTGTTTATTGTGCGTCTGTACCCTCACTGTGGGGTTTTTACTTTTTGGTTAAGAGTTCAGTTGTTTGTGTTGTTTAGAAGCATACTTGTATCTATACTGGCATGATTTTAATATTGGTTTGGGATCTATCTATGTATTTTTTCTACTGGGTTGTGTTATTCCTAATGATGAGAGAAAGCTGCCATTAACGTTTTTTACTGCTCGCCGCAGAATGTTTAATATCATCTGCACGGGTGAAGAAGATATATCGGCCCCAACTTCATGTCTCCAGTACACTTTATAAATGCTGTTGTTGACCTCCTTACGTGCCACGATGTCAAACTGCCCAGTATTTGCTATATTTGTCTTCCTCTATCTCTTTTTCCTTCAATCTTACCTGTTGTTATGATATATTCCAGCTTTCCTCTTCTCATGACATGCCCCCAAAAAGTGCCAGGCTTCTTTCTAACTTGTGAAATAAGTTTCTTTTGCGCATTGACCTCCTCAGGTATAAAGGTATTTTAACCCCTGCGCTCCCACTGAAAACCCACATGCTGGCTTAATAAAATTCACTGTTTGTGTAAGATAGGAACGCAATTTTTTCATTGAAGTGAAGTTAACATTGGATAAAATGTCATGTAGTTTGAATTTCCCACCACTGTGTTGATGGAATCGCTAGAAGCAGGTCTTCCGAGAGAGATAAAGGCTTATGCCCTTACTTGAAATCCGAAAAATTCTGAAATCCGAAAACAGACATGATTTGATCGAGGTAGACTTTAAGATTGTTCAGTGTTTCTAAAGTAGATGATTATGTCCCCTGTTACGCCTGCCGCTGATTTAGATACTTACACCACCTAATGGTGTTGTCAAGACACAGAGTTGCCCCAACACCACCTAATGGTGATGTCAAGACACAGATTTGCCCCAACACCACCTAATGGTGATGTCAAGACACACCTTCTGTTTCTGAACGATTTCTTAACGACAAAAAAAAAAAAAAAAACTGCCTTTAATATTATCTTGTTTTTTTCTGGTATTGTTACATTTTTTTTTTTTTGAAGGGGAAGGAGGTTTGAGGACAAGAAGGGTGCAGCTTTTATTGTACTGGTTGTATATGCATTTTCTACTTGTATTCTGTATGCTCTGATGGCATGGGTGCTCCTGCGCTTGCATCCCGCACAATCTCTTGCCATGAACAGACTGTTAAATAACGATCAAGTCTGGGAAATACCTTAATGCACCAGAGCCTGGGTCATAAAGTCAGCCCTACTCGGAATCCATCTGTAGAACTCATAGTTTCTCGAATGTTCCTGCAAGTCATCCGTAGCGAAGTTACGATTCTCAGCACTTGAACTGAGAGTTAATTTTCTTTCTCTCTCTCTGTCTGTCTGTTTTTCTTTATTTCTTTGTGTCTGTCTGTCTTTCTTTCTTTCTTTCGTTCTTCATTATTACCGTTCAGCTCCCGATGGAGCATATGCCTTCAATAAACTCATGCCGGGTCCTCTTGTCTCGTGCCATCAGTTTCAAGTTTTTCCATGTCGTCTTCGTGCCTTCAATTTCTGACTTCACTCAGTTTCTTCGTGTGTTTTTCCGTGTTCCTCCATCTCTCTTACCAGCGTATTCTTGTCAGCATTTGTTCCACTGGCACCTATCTGGTTCTTCTCATCAGTATCAGAGGCCATCCACTCATTAATTTTTTTCTTTCTACCATTCCAGCAGCGCCTTCAAACGTCATAGAATGTCCAATAGCTTTCTGAAGCAATTAATGTACTAATATTGTGACTTCTACACCTCCCAGTCATTCTTTCAGTCCTTATATTGTGACTTCTACACCTTCCAGTCATTCTTTCAGTCCTTGTGTTGTGACTTCTACACCTCCCAGTCATTCTTTCACTCCTTATGTTGTGACTTCTACACCTCCCAGTCATTCTTTCACTCCTTATGTTGTGACTTCTACACCTTCCAGTCATTCTTTCACTCCTTATGTTGTGACTTCTACACCTTCCAGTCATTCTTTCAGTCCTTGTGTTGTGACTTCTATACCTCCCAGTCATTCTTTCAGTCCTTGTGTTGTGACTTCTACACCTCCCAGTCATTCTTTCAGTCCTTATGTTGTGACTTCTACACCTTCCAGTCATTCTTTCATTCCTTGTGTTGTGACTTCTACACCTCCCAGTCATTCTTTCAGTCCTTATGTTGTGACTTCTACACCTCTCAGTCATTCTTTCATTCCTTGTGTTGTGACTTCTACACCTCCCAGTCATTCTTTCAGTCCTTATGTTGTGAATTCTACACCTTCCATTCATTCTTTCACTCCTTATGTTGTGACTTCTACACCTTCCAGTCATTCTTTCAGTCCTTGTGTTATGACTTCTATACCTCCCAGTCATTCTTTCAGTCCTTGTGTTGTGACTTCTACACCTCCCAGTCATTCTTTCACTCCTTATGTTGTGACTTCTACACCTTCCAGTCATTCTTTCAGTCCTTGTGTTGTGACTTCTATACCTCCCAGTCATTCTTTCACTCCTTATGTTGTGACTTCTACACCTTCCAGTCATTCTTTCAGTCCTTATGTTGTGACTTCTACACCTTCCAGTCATTATTTCAGTCCTTATGTTGTGACTTCTACACCTTCCAGTCATTCTTTCAGTCCTTGTGTTGTGACTTCTATACCTCCCAATCATTCTTTCACTCCTTATGTTGTGACTTCTACACCTTCCAGTCATTCTTTCAGTCCTTATATTGTGACTTCTACACCTTCCAGTCATTCTTTCAGTCCTTGTGTTGTGACTTCTACACCTTCCAGTCATTCTTTCAGTCCTTATATTGTGACTTCTACACCTTCCAGTCATTCTTTCAGTCCTTGTGTTGTGACTTCTACACCTCCCAGTCATTCTTTCACTCCTTATGTTGTGACTTCTACACCTCCCAGTCATTCTTTCACTCCTTATGTTGTGACTTCTACACCTTCCAGTCATTCTTTCACTCCTTATGTTGTGACTTCTACACCTTCCAGTCATTCTTTCAGTCCTTGTGTTGTGACTTCTATACCTCCCAGTCATTCTTTCAGTCCTTGTGTTGTGACTTCTACACCTCCCAGTCATTCTTTCAGTCCTTAAGTTGTGACTTCTACACCTTCCAGTCATTCTTTCATTCCTTGTGTTGTGACTTCTACACCTCCCAGTCATTCTTTCAGTCCTTATGTTGTGACTTCTACACCTCTCAGTCATTCTTTCATTCCTTGTGTTGTGACTTCTACACCTCCCAGTCATTCTTTCAGTCCTTATGTTGTGACTTCTACACCTTCCATTCATTCTTTCACTCCTTATGTTGTGACTTCTACACCTTCCAGTCATTCTTTCAGTCCTTGTGTTATGACTTCTATACCTCCCAGTCATTCTTTCAGTCCTTGTGTTGTGACTTCTACACCTCCCAGTCATTCTTTCACTCCTTATGTTGTGACTTCTACACCTTCCAGTCATTCTTTCAGTCCTTGTGTTGTGACTTCTATACCTTCCAGTCATTCTTTCAGTCCTTATGTTGTGACTTCTACACCTTCCAGTCATTATTTCAGTCCTTATGTTGTGACTTCTACACCTTCCAGTCATTCTTTCAGTCCTTGTGTTGTGACTTCTATACCTCCCAATCATTCTTTCACTCCTTATGTTGTGACTTCTACACCTTCCAGTCATTCTTTCAGTCCTTATGTTGTGACTTCTACACCTTCCAGTCATTATTTCAGTCCTTATGTTGTGACTTCTACACCTTCCAGTCATTCTTTCAGTCCTTGTGTTGTGACTTCTACACCTTCCAGTCATTCTTTCACTCCTTATGTTGTGACTTCTACACCTCCCAGTCATTCTTTCAGTCCTTGTGTTGTGACTTCTACACCTCCCAGTCATTCTTTCACTCCTTATGTTGTGACTTCTACACCTTCCAGTCATTCTTTCACTCCTTATGTTGTGACTTCTACACCTTCCAGTCATTCTTTCAGTCCTTATGTTGTGACTTCTACACCTTCCAGTCATTATTTCAGTCCTTATGTTGTGACTTCTACACCTTCCAGTCATTCTTTCAGTCCTTGTGTTGTGACTTCTATACCTCCCAATCATTCTTTCACTCCTTATGTTGTGACTTCTACACCTTCCAGTCATTATTTCAGTCCTTATGTTGTGACTTCTACACCTTCCAGTCATTCTTTCAGTCCTTATGTTGTGACTTCTACACCTCCCAGTCATTCTTTCAGTCCTTGTGTTGTGACTTCTACACCCCCCAGTCATTCTTTCAGTCCTTATGTTGTGACTTCTACACCTTCCAGTCATTCTTTCACTCCTTATGTTGTGACTTCTACACCTCCCAATCATTCTTTCACTCCTTATGTTGTGACTTCTACACCTTCCAGTCATTATTTCAGTCCTTATGTTGTGACTTCTACACCTTCCAGTCATTCTTTCAGTCCTTATGTTGTGACTTCTACACCTTCCAGTCATTCTTTCAGTCCTTATGTTGTGACTTCTACACCTTCTAGTCATTCTTTCAGTCTTTATTTTAGTCGATCTTCCTTGCCCCCTACATTCTGATCATTTAGCCCAGAGGTTGCCAATTTATGTGTTCGTTAGCGCTAAGTAGTGGCATACTAAGGGAGTTGCGGTCCGCCTCGGGTGCCAGCCAGGACGGGGGTGCCATCGGACATTATTACGATATTACTTACTGCTAAAAATGCATTTAAGTTGTAATTGGGGGTGATGGTGGGGGGGGGGGGGGGGGGGCCAAATGTGGAATCCGCCCCGGATGCCTGATACTTTAAGCACTCCTCTGGCGCTAAGACGTGGTTTCTTGAGAACGTGAAAGTCTCGCATTATTATTATACAAATGAGATATTAATTTGTTTGTAACATTTATTACTGCAGCAGGCGTTACAGTAAATATCATAAAAAAACGACATTACTAGATGAAATGCCACAGAGATGAATTATATGATCGTTACACTGCCAACGCTAGAGAATGTACTTGGTGATACACGTAGAATGGACATTAATTATTTAGCTGTAGGTCACGAGAAGAGAGTGGGCTGGCTGAAGAGTTGTTGACGGGTAGTTCAGGGTGGTGATTATTTCCTGGTGACATGTCAGAGTGGCTGTATCACTTCATACAGTGGTTCTCAAACGTGAATGGTCGAGGTATCCCCGTGGAGGGCCGGCAAGGTCCTCAGTTCACGGTAAAACTATCGTAAGCGTAGAGCGCTAAGGACGGTCATCTTTTTTCCCTTCTGTTGTTAGCATGTTTGTATGTACTGTGTTATAGTTGAACTAGAAAATAATCTCTATTCATAACATTTTAAACTTGGAAAAAAAAAACAAACACGTATTCTAATGTTCGAAATTAAAATAGAAAGAAAGAAAGAAAGAAACACAAGCCGAGACTACTCAGGGAATCTACTGCACATTGTTGAGCCGTTTTTACACCACTGCAAGTTGCTATTACCATCATCATCATACACGCCAGCTTCCCAGGGTGTGTTGAACGTGTAAAGATCATTCATGTAAAATCTTATTACCCTGTGCCATCCGTTCAAGGTCTTTGCGTATGTTCTTTATCCCTTATCATTTCCGACTCTAGTTCTCTTCTGCGTGTGTTTTTGTTCTCCCTTCACTTCTCATACCCTGTGGATTCCAGAATAAGAACTACCTTATAGGACTGTCAACAGGTTTTCTTCTCAATGTCTTTCCTATCTATCGGTAGCGTCTTCTCATTTCTTGTTCCACTGGTACGTGTCTGGTTCACATTTAATTAGTAATCTTGACGTACCGCTTCAATCGTCCTATTCTGCCGCGCAGGCACCAATTTATGAGCGTCTTTAACTTCTTGGTTATTGCTTTTGTCGTTCTCCATGTTTCACAGCCTGTTACGACATGTTTAACTATGTCGTCTGCTATAGTTGGCAGTGCGCATTTTAATGTTGAGAGATTTTTTGAATATAGAAGGATTTTATACTTCATGGGTTAGTGAACACAAGCCGCACGGTCCGATTGTGACGTGTGAGCGTTGATATGGTCACGCTTGGTGACTAATATAATTTACCCTTTTTACCGTGACCGTCAAGCCATGAAGACGCATTCTATTTCCTTCCAGGGTTAGGCTTCATATACTGCCGATTTATATTGAATTAAGGACGTGGGTCAGTCCGTATTATATTAATAAAATGATGGAAGTATATGGTTAACATATACCAATTCTATGGAAGGATCGTCGATCAGTTTATGATCTATATATATATTTGTCAAACTATTGGGTCTCATTTCTGGTAGTCTACATAGTTAGCCACGCATGTATACAGCCCATGATGTTCGAATGACAACTAATTACTTGGAACACTGACGGTAACAATAGATTCCAATTGAATCAATTGCAGATGTATTTTTATTATGATTGAATTATTTCTGATGTCTTCACATGTCTTGTCAAATAAAATGGATGTTCGTTGGACTAAAACCCGAGGATTTACCCACATTAATTACGTTAAGGTTGGTTCATCAGATTACGATGTTGATTGTTATTATGCACGATGAGCTCTCTCATAAAGAAGTTATTCATCTACAATATTAGAATGAAGTTCGCAAGGAACCAGAATAATTCTTGGACATTCGGCTAACCGATGATACGACCTAAACATTGACCCTCAATTCGAATAATTAATCAAACAACTGAACCACCCTTATCAGCTGAACCATTCCTTATCACAGCCATACAATCGGATTGACTTGACCTTTGAGTTGAAGATTGGGATTTTTGTGTGTAGACATGACTTATTTTCATTTTTTTGTCTTCTTCGTATACTTTCAGTCATCAGTTTGAATATGTTTAAAAAGAGCAGTGATTTCATTTGATTTTGACACATTTCTCAGTGCCTCTTACATTTTTATATCCTTACTGTGATATCACTGTCTGCTGTTCCAAGTCTGTTCATGTTGCAAATCGGTATCAGTTCCATGATATTGTATGCTTTGAACACATGTTTGGGGGGGGGGGGGGGGGGTTGATGTACTCATGTGGACAACCCAGTCGTTGTTACAGTAATGAGTGAGAGGAGAGAAGGGGATAGGGGGGTACAGTAAACAGCTAAGAAGAAAGAGAATACAAAGGCAGTGCCTACCAAGTCTTACTATGGCTTCAGTTTTGTAAACTTGAGTGAAATGTTCAAGAGCATCTTTAAAATCGTTTCAAGTACTTGACTTGTTTCCATTGTTTTATAACGGAACTTAGGGCTTCGGTGACAGACATTGCTCTTCCGTGCCGGGTGCCGTGCTGTCGTCGGGATAAATGTTAGTGTCAGAATTTCTAGCTGTGGATTTGTGGGAAGCACTTCATTTAGGAGAGATGTGGGAATTCAGTTGAGGTAAGGGGGTTGTGAAAGGATAGGGAGAAAGAAGGAGAGATTATGTAAAAGTAGCAGATCTGCACCAGACAGTTTGACCGAATCGTATACTCCAAGTTGGAGGTTTTGTAGACTGGCTTCAGGAATGAAAAATGCAGGAATTAATGGCTTGTGCTTATGTGGTGACTGCGGTAACAAAAATCAATGTCAACATTATGTAGAATAATTGAATGTTGATGTCACGTTGTGCTCCCTTGAGGTTCCGCACTGAGCAGATGTTACAGTCTGTTGTCTAGCCGTACATCGTTTATTTGAGCAGTTTACTTGTACAACGTGTGGGTTAGTTACTTTCCCTTGTTTCAGTTACATAAGCTTTTATGAAAAGTCGTACAGATATGATTTAGAGTTTCCTTCCACGTGAGCGTTAAGCGTCATGGGTAGAATTAGTTTCCATTATCTGTTCAATATGTTTTATTGTGACTAGGTTCAGATCATGTTTCCTATAATTTTAAAAGACATGAATATTCCTTACGATCTTCTTCGAGTACCATGCCTGATGGTCTCGTCTCTGCGCCACTTCTTGTCTCCAACCGCACTGACATGGCGACAGGCCTGCAGATTTAGCATGACTACAAACGGAACGTAAAAGAAGTTCTGTTGTTGACCTCTTTCCATGCCACGATGTCAAACTGCCGAGTATATTCTCTCTTTGCCGTCCTGTATTTCATTTTCCTTCAGTCTTTCATATCGCCAAATATTTCACCTTTCTTCTTATTAACTTTCTTTAGATGCTTTAAGATTTCGTAAGAATGAATATAGAAAACACACCGTGTATATTTTACCATGTATTTTCCGCAGCATTTTTATTGCTATATTGAAATTGATCCACAGTGGTTTGAATAGGGTTGTACTAATATTGATTTAACACATTATGTCGAGTTTAACGCTGTCGGGAAGTCCGAAGTCTATTTAGATGTGTTATTTTGCTTAATTATTTATCAGTAAGCATACATTAACCTGCTCATATGTTACCGGGGTCCAAAAGGGGAGAAAAGAATGGTAACACTGTAGCCTACCATTCATGTAAAAGGCGTCTAAGGAGGATTGGGCTTCCCCCTTCTTTAGAAACTAAGCTACTAACACTTCATCAAGTAATAAAGAGGGCGCTGGCGATGGATCGGACACGCGTTGGGGAAACCTGTCGATAGCATTACAAGACAGTCCGTGTAATCTCTAGGATAAGAGAGGAAGAGGCAGACATAAAGAAGAGAGTTGGAGATAAAAATGATAGGGAAGACCTGGGAGGACCTTGCACAAGGCAGGAGGACGGGGCATGAATTTATTGAAGGTCTCTACTCCTTGGGCAGCTGAATGGAGTGAATGAATGAATTAACGAGTGAATGTATTGATCATCTATATGCTATTATTGACGGTATAAGTTCAAGTACGGTTAAAAATGGTATGAGTGAGAGATTTACAAATAACCAGAAGTCGACAAATACATAATAAGTTCACATACAAGACAGAATGGTATGAGTGAGATTTTTACAGATAACCAGAAGTCGACAAAGTACTTTTCGGCAAAATCGTCATTAACTTCAGCTAATAAAACAGAATAGGGCACAAAGAATAACGAAATTTTAAAACAAAATGTAAACAACCAAGCTTCTCGGTAGATATCCTTGCTCACGAAGAAACGCTAACCAGCCAGCACTGGTTTTAACATGCAATTAAAGAAATCTTCTCGGTAAATATTCCGTGTTTATTGCGCAGGGGTTCCCAAAATGGCGCATGCGTACCAGAAAGGGGTGCGAGAAGCTTGTCAAGGTGGTACCGGGATTGTTTACTAAATATTATCCTCCAATAAAATTATCTCTATGAAACAGGATTCTCGGTCATGTTCTTAGTCAGATCCTAAGTAAGAAACAAAGTGGAAGCTGAACACGATAAGCCGGCATCTGTGTCAAAAACTGTAGCATGAATAAAACTGTCGGTTGACAAGAAATAGAATCAATAACTTCTTTAATTTGCCTATGCTCTCATACACATTTAACAACTTATTGATACTGAATAAAATAAAATAAAAGTTTGTTGTGTACCGAATACAGTTTTCTTTATGAGTATTTAATTATTCTTTTATTTATTTATTTCTTACATATGCATCGCATACTCTAGATTATATTATCTCTATTATATAATAGAAGGTACAGAACGGTTTACTATAAGCCAATGAGTGACAAGAACTGAAAAAAGCTGGGAACCCCTGTTACAACGCAAGAAATCAAGCTGAAACTTGGGAAATTTCCTTTGTAAATATCCCAAGTTGAGGGAGCAAAGTAACCGGGAGCAAGACGTTGACTGAAACTTAACACTAATTAACTTTACCTCAGACTTAACGGTAATGCTGTGAGTTTATAGGGGAACTGGCTAAATTAGATGAGGAATCTATATAATGTGTGTAATTTATTGTTTGTTCCAATTCTGTTTCCATTTCCCAGTGGTGTTATCTGGACGGGTTCGTATATTCCTGTTTTGACTGACTAGAGGGGGGGCGGGGGGGGGGGTGGGTGTGTGGGTGGGGGGGGGTGGGGGGCGGAGTTTTTAAAGAAACTAGGAACTAGCTTCCTCCAGGGATTTTACGATCTACATATTTAAGAGATTGAATGGCAGAGGTGTTATGACCTCGATCCTTGCATTGGTTATGAAGTCTGAGGCACGTAGGACTCTGTGTTGCTTAAGTGGAAGAGTGCACGTTTGCATTTTGGAATTTGGCTAGACGGACCGCATTAGACAAGGGGACATACGTGATTAGATGAATGACAAAGTGTATGTACAGCTGCCATTTTAATGCGAGTTGGAGAATTTGTGGAATTAGATAGTATAATATATGGTTTTCTTATAAACCACCAAGGTAGCACATAGTAAGTAGTACTCGGAATATGGGGGGAGCATACACCATCATAGAACAACAAAAACAACAAGCAAGAAGCTACAGACTTTCATAAATGGATGCTTGCGTGGAATATAAGTATTGAAGCGGTAATGACAATATCACTAATGTGGACCTGATGACAAGAACCAGATAAATGCCAGTGGAACAAGAGATGACAAGAACCAGATAAATGCCAGTGGAACAAGAGATGACAAGAACCAGTGGAACAAGAGATGACAAGAACCAGATAAATGCCAGTGGAACAAGAGATGACAAGAACCAGATAAATGCCAGTGGAACAAGAGATGACAAGAACCAGATAAATGCCAGTGGAACAAGAGATGACAAGAACCAGATAAATCCCAGTGGAACAAGAGATGACAAGAACCAGTGGAACAAGAGATGACAAGAACCAGATAAATGCCAGTGGAACAAGAGATGACAAGAACCAGATAAATGCCAGTGGAACAAGAGATGACAAGAACCAGATAAATCCCAGTGGAACAAGAGATGACAAGAACCAGATAAATGCCAGTGGAACAAGAGATGACAAGAACCAGTGGAACAAGAGATGACAAGAACCAGATAAATGCCAGTGGAACAAGAGATGACAAGAACCAGATAAATGCCAGTGGAACAAGAGATGACAAGAACCAGTGGAACAAGAGATGACAAGAACCAGATAAATGCCAGTGGAACAAGAGATGACAAGAACCAAGAGATGACATAAATGCCAGTGGAACAAGAGATGACAAAAACAAGATAAATGCCAGTGGAACAAGAGATGACAAGAACCAGATAAATGCCAGTGGAACAAGAGATGACAAGAACCAGATAAATGCCAGTGGAACAAGAGATGACAAGAACCAGATAAATGCCAGTGGAACAAGAGATGACAAGAACCAGATAAATGCCAGTGGAACAAGAGATGACAAGAACCAGATAAATGCCAGTGGAACAAGAGATGACAAGAACCAGATAAATGCCAGTGGAACAAGAGATGACAAGAACCAGATAAATGCCAGTGGAACAAGAGATGACAAGAACCAGATAAATGCCAGTGGAACAAGAGATGACAAGAACCAGATAAATGCCAGTGGAAAAAGAGATGACAAGAACCAGATAAATGCCAGTGGAACAAGAGATGACAAGAACCAGATAAATGCCAGTGGAACAAGAGATGACAAGAACCAGATAAATGCCAGTGAAACAAGAGATGACAAGAACCAGATAAATGCCAGTGGAACAAGAGATGACAAGAACCAGATAAATGCCAGTGGAACAAGAGATGACAAGAACCAGATAAATGCCAGTGGAACAAGAGATGACAAGAACCAGATAAATGCCAGTGGAACAAGAGATGACAAGAACCAGATAAATGCCAGTGGAACAAGAGATGACAAGAACCAGATAAATGCCAGTGGAACAAGAGATGACAAGAACCAGATAAATGCCAGTGGAACAAGAGATGACAAGAACCAGATAAATGCCAGTGGAACAAGAGATGACAAGAACCAGATAAATGCCAGTGGAACAAGAGATGACAAGAACCAGATAAATGCCAGTGGAACAAGAGATGACAAGAACCAGATAAATGCCAGTGGAACAAGAGATGACAAGAACCAGATAAATGCCAGTGGAACAAGAGATGACAAGAACCAGATAAATGCCAGTGGAACAAGAGATGACAAGAACCAGATAAATGCCAGCGGAACAAGAGATGACAAGAACCAGATAAATGCCAGCGGAACAAGAGATGACAAGAACCAGATAAATGCCAGCGGAACAAGAGATGACAAGAACCAGATAAATGCCAGTGGAACAAGAGATGACAAGAACCAGATAAATGCCAGCAGAACAACAAATGACAAGAACCAGATAAATGCCAGTGGAACAAGCGATGACAAGAACCATATAAATGCCAGTGGAACAAGAGATGACAAGAACCAGATAAATGCCAGTGGAACAAAAGATGACAAGAATCAGATAAATGCCAGTGGAACAAGAGATGACAAGAACCAGATAAATGCCAGTGGAACAAGAGATGACAAGAATCAGATAAATGCCAGTGGAACAAGAGATGACAAGAACCAGATAAATGCCAGTGGAACAAGAGATGACAAGAACCAAAAAAAAAAAAGGCCAGTGGAACAAGAGATGACAAGAACCAGATAAATGCCAGTGGAACAAGAGATGAGAAGAAGACGCTGGGGATGGGTAGGACGCACATTGAGGAAATCTGTTGATAGCATTATCAGGCTGTCCTTGCTCTGGCATTCCATGAGTATGATAGAAAGAGGAAGACCAAAGGACACATGGAGAAGAAAACATGAGACAGACGTGAAGGGACATGGAAAGACAATGAGCTGATGGCACGGGACAGGAAGTCTTGGCATAATTTTATTGAAGTCTTATGCTCCGCGCAGGACTGAAAAGTGATGAATGAATACACCATCATATAGGAATCTAGAACACCCTAGGTCACCGTTGGAGCTTTTCACAAACCTTGGTTGCAGAAAGTGACCGTTAAGTAAAGGACAATCATATGTACATACATATGCGAGGTGAGCACGGCATACTTATGCATACACATGCATGTATACATACCTACATACTCCAAACTTTATTCTCCATAAAATACATTAAAATGTTCTGGTATGATCTAATAAAATACAACATACCATACAAGAGAATTGTTACAATTTACAACAGTGTGGAAGCGCCTCAAGTAGTTTAATATAAACAACTTTGTACATGGATGTTCTCATATCCTATGTTAGCTTATTTACTCACCATAAAATACATTGACATGTAGTAATGTGACATATGAAATACAACATTAAATACAGCAGTAGTGTACCATGTAGGAGATTAGAATTAACAACAGCGCGAAAAATGGCTCATACTTACTTACGTACATACATACATACAGACAAACACTCAGTCAGAAAAGTTGGAAACATGTCTTTCCTGAAGAAACAACCCCACACGTACCTGCAGGCAAATCGGACTTTCTTTGTGCCAGAGCACATGTTGGCCGTTGCGTTATCTTAAATGTCTTCTTTGAACCAGAAATAATCGCCTGGGGTGTGGAGTCTGCCAGGTTATCTTACCCTTGGTTCTTGACTTCTCTCCTGATAGTTGTTTGTGCTTGTGTGTATGTATTCATGTGAATGTGAAGGAGCCGCGCTAGCGTAGTGGTTACAACACCGCTCTGGCGACCGGGTGATTCAGGATCAAACCCGGGCGACGGCATTTGAGGATTTTTCGTCGACCGGGAATTGGACTGGATTAACTCGAGACCTGGCGAGGACATTTGAAGGAGTGTTGTCGACCAGGGATAGGCGGCTCCTGAGCCGACCCAGCTGCAATGGGTACCTCCGAAATCGGAGAGTATTTGCCTGAATGGCGAGGGACACCTGTCTCTGTACAAGTAAAAAGGGATACTCACGTAAAATCAATGTCAGGTTAGACATAGTAATAACCTGAGATTTCGCCTCGAGTATTAGCGGGCGTACGCCAAAAAAAAAAAAAAAAAAAAAAAAAAAAAAAAATGTGAATGTGTGTATTTTTATGTGTTTATTATTGCGTTCTGGATATCTTATTTTCAACATGCTATCTGCCCTATGCATTCTGATTATCATATTTTTAAACATTTTATCTGCCACAGAAACTGTCTTTTCCGTGTCAAGGCCTCTGTATAGTGGCATGTTCTCATTTATATATTTTTTATTTTTTTTCCCCTTTCTTCCCCTGTCTCGTCTCTGTATGTACCCTTCAAATCCCCAACATTTTCTTCTGTTGTCATCTTCGTTTCCCATATGTTTTTGATCGTCTGTTCACAGAACTCTGGTTTCGTGCTCTCCTCTTGACGTGTAAGATGGGTTTGGCTGCAGCCTGCAAGTTAGATCAGGGCATGGCATCTTAAACTTTCAAGGAGGTTTATTGTACATAACATTAATATAAAATGTAACATTGTTTAATTATGCCTTCATGTACATGTTTTCTAAGAAGGGTCCAGTAGCCATAACCGCATAACCGGGCAGTCAAAGGGGTCCAAGGCACCAAATAAAGTTAAGAAGCCCAGAGACACGCGTGCACAGCGTGGCCACTCTCAATTTTGAAAAAAAAAAAAAAAAACAACTTAGATATCGGTGACTTGGGCTATGTTGGGATACTTTGGGCGAAATCTATGTGGCGTTCTTCAACTAATGAATGAAAATGACAACTAGACGGGACTTAAAAAAAAAAAAAAAATCTAGATCTAGGTGAATGCACCTAGGAGTGGCAACGCTGCTCGTGCAGACTGTTCTGTCCTGCTAAACCAGTGTTGGATTTTAATTTTATTTTATTTAAAGCACATATTAGATTGCCGTGTAAGCGAACGACACCCATATGTTACCAGGGCCCGAAGGGGGAGCTAAGAATAGTAAAACAGTAAACTACTATGAGTGTCGTTAGAAGCAACTAAGGATGGCTGGGCTAACGCTATCTAGAAAATTTAAGCTACTATAATAATAATAATAATAATAATAAAAACATGAACCAGTCAGCTAAAGAAAATAAAACACAGCCATCCAAGAGATACGGTTTTATGGCGTTCATTGCAACACAGAGAAGACATTGAAAGACTTTGAGGTGATGGCATGCTACAGGAAGACTTGCCATGTGTTTGTTGAAGGCCTTATCACTTTGTGGCACGAACTGCTAAAGGGTATTGATTGGGTGATTGGTTGACAAGCATACGATCATACAACACTATCTCTTAAAAACATACTTTAATTATGATGATTATTGCAAATGTTTGATGTTATGTTACTTTTATAATGATAAATGCCTTAATAATGCTTAAAGTAAATGTGAGGATGAAAGGATACAGTATACATGATGAGAGAGAGAGGAAGGGCAGAATGTCAGACGGGCCTGCGTGCCCAATTCTTAACCCTTTGAAAATAAAGTTCGTTCGTTCGTTCGTTCGTTCTCTAAGCTAGGGTTTCTTTATTCTAGAGGGCCCATGTGCAGAAATAATAAAAAAATTTAACATTTTTAATTATGCCCTTGTGTACATTTTTTTATTTAAAAAAAACGGGAGGGGGCACTTTGCCTACATTGGACAATCAAAAGGGGTCGATTGCCTTCATTGGACAATGAAAGCGGTCCATTGATTTCATTGGACATTCAAAGGGGTCCATTGCCTTCAGTGGACAATCAAAGCGGTCCATTGATTTCATTGGACAGTCAAAGCGGTCTATTGCCTTCATTGGACAATCAAAGAGGTCCATGACACACACAAAAAAAGTGTTAAGAAATCCTGACGTAAGCGATACACTTCTAGGCAATCTTTGCTGCGTTTAGAATTGGGGGGACGGAACAAAATGTGTACAAAGCCCATGCCTTCTTGTCCACTGTCTCTCGTTATGGAGCAAGTAATTACCACTGTAGTTGGTTCCTTTGTTTGAATCCTGCACCAAATTATTCATGTACTCTTGCTGAGCTGCTTTTTGTAGCAGTTTGTTTGACAAAATGAGGTTCCAAACAACAAACTCATATTGGTCGCCTTGTACAAACATTTGAGGTTCCAAACAACAAACTCATATTGGTCGCCTTGTACAAACATTTCTTGAAGTAGGCAGTAGTCCTAATCTTTCTCCGTATAATCAATGGTCCTCAGGCAGTGCACGGAGTAAGACCCGTGTCGGTGGTACGTAAATGTTGGTACGCTTGTTGTCGAGCGCTGTTATATATAGGATTACGAGCCGACCAGCAAGAACGCCTTTTGAGATCCACTTTGGTACCGACGCTGTAAGCAGTGTGTCCCAAACTTATAATAATCGCATACCCTTAATGAGAGTTAAATCCTACCGGCGTACCCATCTCGGGCGGAGTTAGTTTCTGGTTAGTTTTTTAATAGTACTATTTTATCTGCATTATGGCATATAAAATATATTATTCATATGTGTTAGATTGCTGTATAAAAGTGCTACACCCGTGTGTTACCAGAGCCAGAAAGGGGAGCGTAGAATTCTAACATTGTAATCTAATACTATATGTTGGGAGTAGGAGTGGCTAAGAGGTATGGCGCCGGCCTATAATTCTTAGGGTACCGGGTTCGCTGTAGTACGTGTAATATAATTGATGAAATTTTTTTTTCACAACTAGTGGTTTCTAATGATGTCATACCCGATATCCTGAGTTGTGAGATCAGATGCCTAGCCTTATCGGATAAGGCGAAAAAATAGGAGGTCCCTTGTGCAAGTTGCGCGCGTTAAAAATCCCTCGGCGGTTGGAAATCGTAAAGAGTAGGCCATACGGCCGCTGCCCTGGCAAAATTAGGAAAACCTACCCACCACACAAAAAAAATTATTTATAGAATGTGTGATTTCTGTATACAGACTTTGGGATCCTTGCTGGTGTTACGAAGTTAGTGCACTGTGCTGAGATCCTCCTTGTGTGATCTAAGGCAGGATATCGGAGCACTGAAGGAGTTGTCCGTGTGCAATGAAGATAGCCCTTAAAACCAAAACCAAACAAATCTACTATACATGTCGTAAGAAGCAACTAACGTAAAGTAATAATAAACATCTACAAATGTTCTGACAGGACAGCGGATAAATATGACGGATTCTAAAAATAGAATGATAAAGTATAGTAACAGATGTGGCCGTGTACTCCTTGAACCCCTTTCAGAAAGAAAGGCTCAGACTTTGGGAGACACTGCCGTAAACATTCCTCGCATTTTTCCTCTGGTCTTTCTTTCTGACCCTCTCTGTGTTCCCGCGCCCATGTCGTGAAATGGTCTCAGATCTTCCGGCTCACGTGCATTTCGTCTGTTTCAAGTGTACAGGGCACTACCAGAAACCAGGTTATCATAGCCTCACAGGTTCGCTGGTAGATATCACTTGATTAAAGGAATGCTTGATCCACTGCCTCGCCTCCAACCCCAAGAGCAATACCACATGGGACTTGTACGCGCACTTCTTTCTTTCAAGTTTCATTTCCTCTTGTGATCCCAGTCCATTTCATTCTCTCACCAGATTCAGTGACTGAATCAAAAACGGTATCTCAGATTAAGACTTACTTGGCATTTGTCACTAGTTTGTGCTGTCTTCTTAATTGCTTACATATTGCCAGTATTTCAATTATTTTATTTGTACCCACACCTGGAATTGGAGTAATCCGCGTCCAGGGTCTGAATTATTACTTCCTCAGAAATACTGAATTCGGTTCGTGTTAATCTACGAAAAAAAAACAAAAAAAACACACACACAGACACACACACACACACCTGTATATATATATATATATATATATATATATATATATAGAGTATATATATATATATATATATATAT